>JARFXV010001454.1:0-469459 GCA_031761425.1 Cosmopolites sordidus | reverse complement strand
GATAAAGAGATAAATCAAAACGGGGGCCAGATTATTGATGCGCGTGTTTTGGAGCGTCAAATATCCGAAAATGAAGCGATTCTATTTTTTAAAGTTTTGCAATTTGTTCGAAAAATTTCATAAGGGGGTACCATAGGAAAACTTCAGAAAAGTGAAAGCCACTCAATTTCTATGAAAGTAAGCCACAAGATGGAGAAAAGTACGGCGAATCGAATGGCGCAAAGCGCAGTTTGATATCTCGAACGGTTTTCTAGATATTCGCAGAAAACTGGTCGGGGAATGCGATTTTTGCAAAATGTTCGATTTTCTTCGATTTTCAAAAAATCATATCTCGAAAACTAAAAGAGATAAATCAAAACGGGTGCCAGATAATTGCTGCGCGTGGTTTGAAGCGTCAAATATCCGAAAATGAAGCTATTCTATTTTTTAAAGTTTTGCAATTTGTTCGAAAAATTTCATAAGAGGGTACCATAGGAAAACTTCAGAAAAGTGAAAGCCACGCAATGTCTATGAAAGTAAGCCACAAGATGGAGAAAATTACGGCGAATCGACTGGCGCAAAGCGCAGTTTGATATCTCGAACGGTTTTCTAGATATTCGCAGAAAACTGGTCGGGGAATGCGATTTTTGCAAAATGTTCGATTTTCTTCGATTTTCAAAAAATCATATCTCGAAAACTAAAAGAGATAAATCAAAACGGGTGCCAGATTATTGATGCGCGTGTTTTGGAGCGTCAAATATCCGAAAATGAAGCGATTCTATTTTTTAAAGTTTTGCAATTTGTTCGAAAAATTTCATAAGGGGGTACCATAGGAAAACTTCAGAAAAGTGAAAGCTACGCAATGTCTATGAAAATAAGCCACAAGACGGAGAAAAGTACGGCGAATCGAATGGCGCAAAGCGCAGTTTGATATCTCGAACGGTTTTCTAGATATTCGCAGAAAACTGGTCGGGGAATGCGATTTTTGCAAAATGTTCGATTTTCAAAAAATCATATCTCGAAAACTAAAAGAGATAAATCAAAACGGGTGCCAGATTATTGATGCGCGTGTTTTGGAGCGTCAAATATCCCAAAATGAAGCGATTCTATTTTTTAAAGTTTTGCAATTTGTTCGAAAAATTTTATAAGGGGGTACCATAGGAAAACTTCAGAAAAGTGAAAGCCACTCAATTTCTATGAAAGTAAGCCACAAGATGGAGCAAATTACGGCGAATCGAAAGGCGCAAAGCGCAGTTTGATATCTCGAACGGTTTTCTAGATATTCGCAGAAAACTGGTCGGGGAATGCGATTTTTGCAAAATGTTCGATTTTCAAAAAATCATATCTCGAAAACTAAAAGAGATAAATCAAAACGGGTGCCAGATTATTGATGCGCGTGTTTTGGAGCGTCAAATATCCGAAAATGAAGCGATTCTATTTTTTAAAGTTTTGCAATTTGTTCGAGAAATTTCATAAGGGGGTACCATAGGAAAACTTCAGAAAAGTGAAAGCTACGCAATGTCTATGAAAATAAGCCACAAGACGGAGAAAATTACGGCGAATCGACTGGCGCAAAGCGCAGTTTGATATCTCGAACGGTTTTCTAGATATTCGCAGAAAACTGGTCGGGGAATGCGATTTTTGCAAAATGTTCGATTTTCAAAAAATCATATCTCGAAAACTAAAAGAGATAAATCAAAACGGGTGCCAGATTATTGATGCGCGTGTTTTGGAGCGTCAAATATCCGAAAATGAAGCGATTCTATTTTTTAAAGTTTTGCAATTTGTTCGAAAAATTTCATAAGGGGGTACCATAGGAAAACTTCAGAAAAGTGAAAGCTACGCAATGTCTATGAAAATAAGCCACAAGACGGAGAAAATTACGGCGAATCGACTGGCGCAAAGCGCAGTTTGATATCTCGAACGGTTTTCTAGATATTCGCAGAAAACTGGTCGGGGAATGCGATTTTTGCAAAATGTTCGATTTTCTTCGATTTTCAAAAAATCATATCTCGAAAACTAAAAGAGATAAATCAAAACGGGTGCCAGATTATTGATGCGCGTGTTTTGGAGCGTCAAATATCCGCGAATGAAGCGATTCTATTTTTTAAAGTTTTGCAATTTGTTCGAAAAATTTCATAAGGGGGTACCATAGGAAAACTTCAGAAAAGTGAAAGCCACTCAATTTCTATGAAAGTAAGCCACAAGATGGAGAAAAGTACGGCGAATCGAATGGCGCAAAGCGCAGTTTGATATCTCGAACGGTTTTCTAGATATTCGCAGTAAACTGGTCGGGGAATGCGATTTTTGCAAAATGTTTGATTTTCAAAAAATCATATCTGGAAAACTAAAAGAGATAAATCAAAACGGGTGAAAGATTATTGATGCCCGTGGTTTGGAGCGTCAAAGATCCGAAAATGAAGCGATTCTATTTTTTTAAGCTTTGAAATTTGTTCGATTTTTTTTAAATCATATCTCGAAAACTAAAAGAGATAAATCAAAACGGGTGCCAGATAATTGCTGCGCGTGGTTTGAAGCGTCAAATATCCGAAAATGAAGGGATTCTATTTTTTAAAGTTTTGCAATTTGTTCGAAAAATTTCATAAGAGGGTACCATAGGAAAACTTCAGAAAAGTGAAAGCCACGCAATGTCTATGAAAGTAAGCCACAAGATGGAGCAAATTACGGCGAATCGAAAGGCGCAAAGCGCAGTTTGATATCTCGAACGGTTTTCTAGATATTCGCAGAAAACTGGTCGGGGAATGCGATTTTTGCAAAATGTTCGATTTTCTTCGATTTTCAAAAAATCATACCTCGAAAACTAAAAGAGATAAATCAAAACGGGTGCCAGATTATTGATGCGCGTGTTTTGGAGCGTCAAATATCCGAAAATGAAGCGATTCTATTTTTTAAAGTTTTGCAATTTGTTCGAAAAATTTCATAAGGGGTACCATAGGAAAACTTCAGAAAAGTGAAAGCTACGCAATGTCTATGAAAGTAAGCCACAAGACGGAGAAAAGTACGGCGAATCGAATGGCGCAAAGCGCAGTTTGATATCTCGAACGGTTTTCTAGATATTCGCAGAAAACTGGTCGGGGAATGCGATTTTTGCAAAATGTTCGATTTTCTTCTATTTTCAAAAAATCATATCCCGAAAACTAAAAGAGATAAATCAAAACGGGTGCCAGATTATTGATGCGCGTGTTTTGGAGCGTCAAATATCCGCGAATGAAGCGATTCTATTTTTTAAAGTTTTGCAATTTGTTCGAAAAATTTCATAAGGGGGTACCATAGGAAAACTTCAGAAAAGTGAAAGCCACTCAATTTCTATGAAAGTAAGCCACAAGACGGAGAAAAGTACGGCGAATCGAATGGCGCAAAGCGCAGTTTGATATCTCGAACGGTTTTCTAGATATTCGCAGAAAACTGGTCGGGGAATGCGATTTTTGCAAAATGTTCGATTTTCTTCGATTTTCAAAAGATCATATCTCGAAAACTAAAAGAGATAAATCAAAACGGGTGCCAGATTATTGATGCGCGTGTTTTGGAGCGTCAAATATCCGCGAATGAAGCGATTCTATTTTTTAAAGTTTTGCAATTTGTTCGAAAAATTTCATAAGGGGGTGCCATAGGAAAACCTCAGAAAAGTGAAAGCCACTCAATTTCTATGAAAGTAAGCCACAAGATGGAGAAAAGTACGGCGAATCGAATGGCGCAAAGCGCAGTTTGATATCTCGAACGGTTTTCTAGATATTCGCAGAAAACTGGTCTTGGAATGCGATTTTTGCAAAATGTTCGATTTTCAAAAAATCATACCTCGAAAACTAAAAGAGATAAATCAAAACGGGTGCCAGATTATTGATGCGCGTGTTTTGGAGCGTCAAATATCCGAAAATGAAGCGATTCTATTTTTTAAAGTTTTGCAATTTGTTCGAAAAATTTCATAAGGGGGGTACCATAGGAAAACTTCAGAAAAGTGAAAGCCACTCAATTTCTATGAAAGTAAGCCACAAGATGGAGAAAAGTACGGCGAATCGAATGGCGCAAAGCGCAGTTTGATATCTCGAACGGTTTTCTAGATATTCGCAGTAAACTGGTCGGGGAATGCGATTTTTGCAAAATGTTTGATTTTCAAAAAATCATATCTGGAAAACTAAAAGAGATAAATCAAAACGGGTGAAAGATTATTGATGCCCGTGGTTTGGAGCGTCAAAGATCCGAAAATGAAGCGATTCTATTTTTTTAAGCTTTGAAATTTGTTCGATTTTTTTTAAATCATATCTCGAAAACTAAAAGAGATAAATCAAAACGGGTGCCAGATAATTGCTGCGCGTGGTTTGAAGCGTCAAATATTCGAAAATGAAGGGATTCTATTTTTTAAAGTTTTGCAATTTGTTCGAAAAATTTCATAAGAGGGTACCATAGGAAAACTTCAGAAAAGTGAAAGCCACGCAATGTCTATGAAAGTAAGCCACAAGATGGAGCAAATTACGGCGAATCGAAAGGCGCAAAGCGCAGTTTGATATCTCGAACGGTTTTCTAGATATTCGCAGAAAACTGGTCGGGGAATGCGATTTTTGCAAAATGTTCGATTTTCTTCGATTTTCAAAAAATCATACCTCGAAAACTAAAAGAGATAAATCAAAACGGGTGCCAGATTATTGATGCGCGTGTTTTGGAGCGTCAAATATCCGAAAATGAAGCGATTCTATTTTTTAAAGTTTTGCAATTTGTTCGAAAAATTTCATAAGGGGTACCATAGGAAAACTTCAGAAAAGTGAAAGCTACGCAATGTCTATGAAAGTAAGCCACAAGACGGAGAAAAGTACGGCGAATCGAATGGCGCAAAGCGCAGTTTGATATCTCGAACGGTTTTCTAGATATTCGCAGAAAACTGGTCGGGGAATGCGATTTTTGCAAAATGTTCGATTTTCTTCTATTTTCAAAAAATCATATCTCGAAAACTAAAAGAGATAAATCAAAACGGGTGCCAGATTATTGATGCGCGTGTTTTGGAGCGTCAAATATCCGCGAATGAAGCGATTCTATTTTTTAAAGTTTTGCAATTTGTTCGAAAAATTTCATAAGGGGGTACCATAGGAAAACTTCAGAAAAGTGAAAGCCACTCAATTTCTATGAAAGTAAGCCACAAGACGGAGAAAAGTACGGCGAATCGAATGGCGCAAAGCGCAGTTTGATATCTCGAACGGTTTTCTAGATATTCGCAGAAAACTGGTCGGGGAATGCGATTTTTGCAAAATTTTCGATTTTCTTCGATTTTCAAAAGATCATATCTCGAAAACTAAAAGAGATAAATCAAAACGGGTGCCAGATTATTGATGCGCGTGTTTTGGAGCGTCAAATATCCGCGAATGAAGCGATTCTATTTTTTAAAGTTTTGCAATTTGTTCGAAAAATTTCATAAGGGGGTGCCATAGGAAAACCTCAGAAAAGTGAAAGCCACTCAATTTCTATGAAAGTAAGCCACAAGATGGAGAAAAGTACGGCGAATCGAATGGCGCAAAGCGCAGTTTGATATCTCGAACGGTTTTCTAGATATTCGCAGAAAACTGGTCTTGGAATGCGATTTTTGCAAAATGTTCGATTTTCAAAAAATCATACCTCGAAAACTAAAAGAGATAAATCAAAACGGGTGCCAGATTATTGATGCGCGTGTTTTGGAGCGTCAAATATCCGAAAATGAAGCGATTCTATTTTTTAAAGTTTTGCAATTTGTTCGAAAAATTTCATAAGGGGGTACCATAGGAAAACTTCAGAAAAGTGAAAGCCACTCAATTTCTATGAAAGTAAGCCACAAGATGGAGAAAAGTACGGCGAATCGAATGGCGCAAAGCGCAGTTTGATATCTCGAACGGTTTTCTAGATATTCGCAGTAAACTGGTCGGGGAATGCGATTTTTGCAAAATGTTTGATTTTCAAAAAATCATATCTGGAAAACTAAAAGAGATAAATCAAAACGGGTGAAAGATTATTGATGCCCGTGGTTTGGAGCGTCAAAGATCCGAAAATGAAGCGATTCTATTTTTTTAAGCTTTGAAATTTGTTCGATTTTTTTTAAATCATATCTCGAAAACTAAAAGAGATAAATCAAAACGGGTGCCAGATAATTGCTGCGCGTGGTTTGAAGCGTCAAATATCCGAAAATGAAGGGATTCTATTTTTTAAAGTTTTGCGATTTGTTCGAAAAATTTCATAAGAGGGTACCATAGGAAAACTTCAGAAAAGTGAAAGCCACGCAATGTCTATGAAAGTAAGCCACAAGATGGAGCAAATTACGGCGAATCGAAAGGCGCAAAGCGCAGTTTGATATCTCGAACGGTTTTCTAGATATTCGCAGAAAACTGGTCGGGGAATGCGATTTTTGCAAAATGTTCGATTTTCTTCGATTTTCAAAAAATCATACCTCGAAAACTAAAAGAGATAAATCAAAACGGGTGCCAGATTATTGATGCGCGTGTTTTGGAGCGTCAAATATCCGAAAATGAAGCGATTCTATTTTTTAAAGTTTTGCAATTTGTTCGAAAAATTTCATAAGGGGTACCATAGGAAAACTTCAGAAAAGTGAAAGCTACGCAATGTCTATGAAAGTAAGCCACAAGACGGAGAAAAGTACGGCGAATCGAATGGCGCAAAGCGCAGTTTGATATCTCGAACGGTTTTCTAGATATTCGCAGAAAACTGGTCGGGGAATGCGATTTTTGCAAAATGTTCGATTTTCTTCTATTTTCAAAAAATCATATCTCGAAAACTAAAAGAGATAAATCAAAACGGGTGCCAGATTATTGATGCGCGTGTTTTGGAGCGTCAAATATCCGCGAATGAAGCGATTCTATTTTTTAAAGTTTTGCAATTTGTTCGAAAAATTTCATAAGGGGGTACCATAGGAAAACTTCAGAAAAGTGAAAGCCACTCAATTTCTATGAAAGTAAGCCACAAGACGGAGAAAAGTACGGCGAATCGAATGGCGCAAAGCGCAGTTTGATATCTCGAACGGTTTTCTAGATATTCGCAGAAAACTGGTCGGGGAATGCGATTTTTGCAAAATGTTCGATTTTCTTCGATTTTCAAAAGATCATATCTCGAAAACTAAAAGAGATAAATCAAAACGGGTGCCAGATTATTGATGCGCGTGTTTTGGAGCGTCAAATATCCGCGAATGAAGCGATTCTATTTTTTAAAGTTTTGCAATTTGTTCGAAAAATTTCATAAGGGGGTGCCATAGGAAAACCTCAGAAAAGTGAAAGCCACTCAATTTCTATGAAAGTAAGCCACAAGATGGAGAAAAGTACGGCGAATCGAATGGCGCAAAGCGCAGTTTGATATCTCGAACGGTTTTCTAGATATTCGCAGAAAACTGGTCTTGGAATGCGATTTTTGCAAAATGTTCGATTTTCAAAAAATCATATCTCGAAAACTAAAAGAGATAAATCAAAACGGGTGCCAGATTATTGATGCGCGTGTTTTGGAGCGTCAAATATCCGAAAATGAAGCGATTCTATTTTTTAAAGTTTTGCAATTTGTTCGAAAAATTTCATAAGAGGGTACCATAGGAAAACTTCAGAAAAGTGAAAGCCACGCAATGTCTATGAAAGTAAGCCACAGAATGGAGAAAATTACGGCGAATCGACTGGCGCAAAGCGCAGTTTGATATCTCGAACGGTTTTCTAGATATTCGCAGAAAACTGGTCGGGGAATGCGATTTTTGCAAAATGTTCGATTTTCTTCGATTTTCAAAAAATCATACCTCGAAAACTAAAAGAGATAAATCAAAACGGGTGCCAGATTATTGATGCGCGTGTTTTGGAGCGTCAAATATCCCAAAATGAAGCGATTCTATTTTTTTAAGCTTGCATTTTTTGCTTCTATTTTTTGCAATTTGTTCGAAAAATTTCATAAGAGGGTACCATAGGAAAACTTCAGAAAAGTGAAAGCCACGCAATGTCTATGAAAGTAAGCCACAAGATGGAGCAAATTACGGCGAATCGAAAGGCGCAAAGCGCAGTTTGTTATCTCGAACGGTTTTCTAGATATTCGCAGAAAACTGGTCGGGGAATGCGATTTTTGCAAAATGTTCGATTTTCTTCGATTTTCAAAAAATCATACCTCGAAAACTAAAAGAGATAAATCAAAACGGGTGCCAGATTATTGATGCGCGTGTTTTGGAGCGTCAAATATCCGAAAATGAAGCGATTCTATTTTTTAAAGTTTTGCAATTTGTTCGAAAAATTTCATAAGGGGTACCATAGGAAAACTTCAGAAAAGTGAAAGCTACGCAATGTCTATGAAAGTAAGCCACAAGACGGAGAAAAGTACGGCGAATCGAATGGCGCAAAGCGCAGTTTGATATCTCGAACGGTTTTCTAGATATTCGCAGAAAACTGGTCGGGGAATGCGATTTTTGCAAAATGTTCGATTTTCTTCTATTTTCAAAAAATCATATCTCGAAAACTAAAAGAGATAAATCAAAACGGGTGCCAGATTATTGATGCGCGTGTTTTGGAGCGTCAAATATCCGCGAATGAAGCGATTCTATTTTTTAAAGTTTTGCAATTTGTTCGAAAAATTTCATAAGGGGGTACCATAGGAAAACTTCAGAAAAGTGAAAGCCACTCAATTTCTATGAAAGTAAGCCACAAGACGGAGAAAAGTACGGCGAATCGAATGGCGCAAAGCGCAGTTTGATATCTCGAACGGTTTTCTAGATATTCGCAGAAAACTGGTCGGGGAATGCGAGTTTTGCAAAATGTTCGATTTTCTTCGATTTTCAAAAGATCATATCTCGAAAACTAAAAGAGATAAATCAAAACGGGTGCCAGATTATTGATGCGCGTGTTTTGGAGCGTCAAATATCCGCGAATGAAGCGATTCTATTTTTTAAAGTTTTGCAATTTGTTCGAAAAATTTCATAAGGGGGTGCCATAGGAAAACCTCAGAAAAGTGAAAGCCACTCAATTTCTATGAAAGTAAGCCACAAGATGGAGAAAAGTACGGCGAATCGAATGGCGCAAAGCGCAGTTTGATATCTCGAACGGTTTTCTAGATATTCGCAGAAAACTGGTCTTGGAATGCCATTTTTGCAAAATGTTCGATTTTCAAAAAATCATATCTCGAAAACTAAAAGAGATAAATCAAAACGGGTGCCAGATTATTGATGCGCGTGTTTTGGAGCGTCAAATATCCGAAAATGAAGCGATTCTATTTTTTAAAGTTTTGCAATTTGTTCGAAAAATTTCATAAGAGGGTACCATAGGAAAACTTCAGAAAAGTGAAAGCCACGCAATGTCTATGAAAGTAAGCCACAGAATGGAGAAAATTACGGCGAATCGACTGGCGCAAAGCGCAGTTTGATATCTCGAACGGTTTTCTAGATATTCGCAGAAAACTGGTCGGGGAATGCGATTTTTGCAAAATGTTCGATTTTCTTCGATTTTCAAAAAATCATACCTCGAAAACTAAAAGAGATAAATCAAAACGGGTGCCAGATTATTGATGCGCGTGTTTTGGAGCGTCAAATATCCCAAAATGAAGCGATTCTATTTTTTAAAGTTTTGCAATTTGTTCGAAAAATTTCATAAGGGGGTACCATAGGAAAACTTGAGAAAAGTGAAAGCTACGCAATGTCTATGAAAATAAGCCACAAGACGGAGAAAAGTACGGCGAATCGAATGGCGCAAAGCGCAGTTTGATATCTCGAACGGTTTTCTAGATATTCGCAGAAAACTGGTCGGGGAATGCGATTTTTGCAAAATGTTCGATTTTCAAAAAATCATATCTCGAAATCTAAAAGAGATAAATCAAAACGGGTGCCAGATTATTGATGCGCGTGTTTTGGAGCGTCAAATATCCCAAAATGAAGCGATTCTATTTTTTTAAAGTTTTGCAGTTTGTTCGAAAAATTTCATAAGGGGGTACCATACGAAAACTTCAGAAAAGTGAAAGCCACTCAATTTCTATGAAAGTAAGCCACAAGATGGAGAAAAGTACGGCGAATCGAATGGCGCAAAGCGCAGTTTGATATCTCGAACGGTTTTCTAGATATTCGCAGAAAACTGGTCGGGGAATGCGATTTTTGCAAAATGTTCGATTTTCTTCGATTTTCAAAAAATCATATCTCGAAAACTAAAAGAGATAAATCAAAACGGGTGCCAGATTATTGATGCGCGTGTTTTGGAGCGTCAAATATCCGCGAATGAAGCGATTCTATTTTTTAAAGTTTTGCAATTTGTTCGAAAAATTTCATAAGGGGGTGCCATAGGAAAACCTCACAAAAGTGAAAGCCACTCAATTTCTATGAAAGTAAGCCACAAGATGGAGAAAAGTACGGCGAATCGAATGGCGCAAAGCGCAGTTTGATATCTTGAACGGTTTTCTAGATATTCGCAGAAAACTGGTCTTGGAATGCGATTTTTGCAAAATGTTCGATTTTCTTCGATTTTCAAAAAATCATATCTCGAAAACTAAAAGAGATAAATCAAAACGGGTGCCAGATTATTGATGCGCGTGTTTTGGAGCGTCAAATATCCGAAAATGAAGCGATTCTATTTTTTAAAGTTTTGCAATTTGTTCGAAAAATTTCATAAGGGGGTACCCTAGGAAAACTTCAGAAAAGTGAAAGCCACTCAATTTGTATGAAAGTAAGCCACAAGATGGAGAAAAGTACGGCGAAGCGAATGGCGCAAAGCGCAGTTTGATATCTCGAACGGTTTTCTAGATATTCGCAGAAAACTGGTCGGGGAATGCGATTTTTGTAAAATGTTCGATTTTCTTCGATTTTCAAAAAATCATATCTCGAAAACTAAAAGAGATAAATCAAAACGGGTGCCAGATTATTGATGCGCGTGTTTTGGAGCGTCAAAAATCCGAAAATGAAGCGATTCTATTTTTTAAAGTTTTGCAATTTGTTCGAAAAATTTCGTAAGGGGGTACCATAGGAAAACTTCAGAAAAGTGAAAGTCACTCAATTTCTATGAAAGTAAGCCACAAGATGGAGAAAAGTACGGCGAATCGAATGGCGCAAAGCGCAGTTTGATATCTCGAACGGTTTTCTAGATATTCGCAGAAAACTGGTCGGGGAATGCGATTTTTGCAAAATGTTTGATTTTCAAAAAATCATATCTGGAAAACTAAAAGAGATAAATCAAAACGGGTGAAAGATTATTGATGCCCGTGGTTTGGAGCGTCAAAGATCCGAAAATGAAGCGATTCTATTTTTTTAAGTTTTGAAATTTGTTCGATTTTTTTTAAATCATATCTCGAAAACTAAAAGAGATAAATCAAAACGGGTGCCAGATAATTGCTGCGCGTGGTTTGAAGCGTCAAATATCCGAAAATGAAGCGATTCTATTTTTTTAAATTTTGCAATTTGTTCGAAAAATTTTATTAGGGGGTACCATAGGAAAACTTCAGAAAAGTGAAAGTCACTCAATTTCTATTAAAGTAAGCCACAAGATAGAGAAAATTACGGCGAATCGAATGGCGCAAAGCGCAGTTTGATATCTCGAACGGTTTTCTAGATATTCGCAGAAAACTGGTCGGGGAATGCGATTTTTGCAAAATGTTCGATTTTCTTCGATTTTCAAAAAATCATATCTGGAAAACTAAAAGAGTTAAATCAAAACGGGTGCCAGATTATTGGTGCGCGTGTTTTGGAGCGTCAAATATCCGCGAATGAAGCGATTCTATTTTTTAAAGTTTTGCAATTTGTTCGAAAAATTTCATAAGGGGGTGCCATAGGAAAGCCTCACAAAAGTGAAAGCCACTCAATTTCTATGAAAGTAAGCCACAAGACGGAGAAAAGTAGGGCGAATCGAATGGCGCAAAGCGCAGTTTGATATCTCGAACGGTTTTCTAGATATTTGCAGAAAACTGGTCGGGGAATGCGATTTTTGCAAAATGTTCGATTTTCTTCGATTTTCAAAAAATCATATCTCGAAAACTAAAAGAGATAAATCAAAACGGGTGGCAGATTATTGATGCGCGTGTTTTGGAGCGTCAAATATCCGTGAATGAAGCGATTCTATTTTTTAAAGTTTTGCAATTTGTTCGAAAAATTTCATAAGGGGGTACCCTAGGAAAACTTCAGAAAAGTGAAAGCCACTCAATTTGTATGAAAGTAAGCCACAAGCTGGAGAAAAGTACGGCGAAGCGAATGGCGCAAAGCGCAGTTTGATATCTCGAACGGTTTTCTAGATATTCGCAGAAAACTGGTCGGGGAATGCGATTTTTGCAAAATGTTCGATTTTCTTCGATTTTCAAAAAATCATATCTCGAAAACTAAAAGAGATAAATCAAAACGGGGGCCAGATTATTGATGCGCGTGTTTTGGAGCGTCAAATATCCGAAAATGAAGCGATTCTATTTTTTAAAGTTTTGCAATTTGTTCGAAAAATTTCATAAGGGGGTACCATAGGAAAACTTCAGAAAAGTGAAAGCCACTCAATTTCTATGAAAGTAAGCCACAAGATGGAGAAAAGTACGGCGAATCGAATGGCGCAAAGCGCAGTTTGATATCTCGAACGGTTTTCTAGATATTCGCAGAAAACTGGTCGGGGAATGCGATTTTTGCAAAATGTTCGATTTTCTTCGATTTTCAAAAAATCATATCTCGAAAACTAAAAGAGATAAATCAAAACGGGTGCCAGATTATTGATGCGCGTGTTTTGGAGCGTCAAATATCCGAAAATGAAGCGATTCTATTTTTTAAAGTTTTGCAATTTGTTCGAAAAATTTTATAAGGGGGTACCATAGGAAAACTTCAGAAAAGTGAAAGCCATGCAATGTCTATGAAAGTAAGCCACAAGATGGAGAAAAGTACGGCGAATCGAATGGCGCAAAGCGCAGTTTGAAATCTCGAACGGTTTTCTAGATATTCGCAGAAAACTGGTCGGGGAATGCGATTTTTGCAAAATGTTCGATTTTCTTCGATTTTCAAAAAATCATATCTCGAAAACTAAAAGAGATAAATCAAAACGGGTGCCAGATTATTATGCGCGTGGTGTGGAGCGTCAAATATCCGAAAATGAACCGATTCTATTTTTTAAAGTTTTGCAATTTGTTCGAAAAATTTCGTAAGGGGGTACCATAGGAAAACATCAGAAAAGTGAAAGCCACTCAAATTCTATGAAAGTAAGCCACAAGATGGAGAAAATTTCGGCGAATCGAATGGCGCAAAGCGCAGTTTGATATCTCGAACGGTTTTCTAGATATTCGCAGTAAACTGGTCGGGGAATGCGATTTTTGCAAAATGTTTGATTTTCAAAAAATCATATCTGGAAAACTAAAAGAGATAAATCAAAACGGATGAAAGATTATTGATGCCCGTGGTTTGGAGCGTCAAAGATCCGAAAATGAAGCGATTCTATTTTTTTAAGTTTTGAAATTTGTTCGATTTTTTTTAAATCATATCTCGAAAACTAAAAGAGATAAATCAAAACGGGTGCCAGATAATTGCTGCGCGTGGTTTGAACCGTCAAATATCCGAAAATGAAGCGATTCTATTTTTTTAAATTTTGCAATTTGTTCGAAAAATTTTATTAGGGGGTACCATAGGAAAACTTCAGAAAAGTGAAAGTCACTCAATTTCTATTAAAGTAAGCCACAAGATAGAGAAAATTACGGCGAATCGAATGGCGCAAAGCGCAGTTTGATATCTCGAACGGTTTTCTAGATATTCGCAGAAAACTGGTCGGGGAATGCGATTTTTGCAAAATGTTCGATTTTCTTCGATTTTCATAAAATCATATCTCGAAAACTCTTGTAATGGGAACGTTTGCCGGAACGATGTGTAACTCCTTCTGGAACATAGAGTGCGAGATCTGCTGGACCGAATCTCTTCTTGTGATATTTTACTGAAAATAAAAATCTAAGGCTCCATTTCTGAAGCGTATCGTAATTTGTGATGAGAAATCGATTGTATTCAATAACGTGCAATAAAAAAAAACATGAGAGCTACCCATCTCAGCTGTTTTAAGTAGAGCGATAGAGGGTCTTCATCTGAGGAAAATTATGCATTGAATTTTATGGGGTTGGAAGGGACCTATACGCTTTAATCTTCTTTCAATCAACCAACCCATTAATATTCACCTGTACTATTCAAAATGAGATCGGCCGAAGGCAACAATTGAAGGAAAACAACAAGAATTAACAAATATAAAAGGTATCGTGTATCATGTGTACCATTACGTTGGCAAAAATTTGTAAATAATACTGATAATTACACAATAGGTTAAATAAATGTTTATATAAGCTACAGTGGCGGCTCGTGGGTTTTTAAAGTGGAAAAGCGTAGAAGAAAATAGTGCTGCTGAAGATTTTTTTTTTGCTTTCCCCTTCCTCGTTTTTACTTTTTGTGTTATTGAAACCCTATACAGGGGGTGAACCAGGAAAATGAGTTAAAGGAAAGAAACCGAACGGAAATAAAATATGGTTTTTGGCTCTAAAATATTGTTTACTGTGATAAATACTGGAGGGGCGGTTCCCCAACGCCCCTCCTCACGAGCCGCCACTGATATAAACTATTTACGTTTCTCTTTCCTATAGCCGGTCGCGTTGGTGCGGCGGTAAGAGCGCCTGCTTTGCCGAATCCGCGCTGGAGCGATAGCTGGTTCGATTCCAGCGCTCGGATGGTTATTTTTCTTTCTTCTGTCCGTTTATCTTTCCTAAATGTTTGTGATTGTTTCTAGGCAAGAGTGTAAAATCCGACTACGAATTACCCCTCCGTCACGCCATTTAAAGGCTGGGTAAGGCCGGATGCCTTCTGAGAAGTGTTCTAGGTTGGTCACTCGCCAGTCGGTAGGTTTCCTGATAGACTTATGGGTAGGCACATAACCAAGGGTTTATAGCCCGAGGGGGGTGCTGGCCTGGGTTTGTCGGAAGCTGATGACCGTGTTTCGGAACCCACGTTAAGCTCTAGGTCCAGTCGCTAAATAGCCTAGTTGCTGATGCGCCTCTAACCCAAACACTTTACCTTTACCTTTATCTTTCCCATAAAAATCCCTATGAACTTTCACCACAATCCGATATTTACTTTTTAAATAAATCTTCATCGTAAAATGGCGGTATTTCTTCTTGTTGTTCAAATGATTTCGATGTGTTGTCACATGTTTCTAATGCACCTTCGGTCAGCAAACGGTTGACAAATATATCAGCTAAAAATAATAATTCTTATGAATACAATAACTTCTTAATATATCGGTTCGAGGGTTGCTATTTATGTGTCCGAAATAATAAATATAAACAAATATTTATTGTTGAAAATCGTTTTATTGTTTTTCAAAATATTCTCAGGGAGGATCGATACACTTTTGCATACGTTTAAACTAATTTTCATAGCAATGTTTCCATTCCGATTGAGGTATCTCTAAAACATGCATTTTGAACGTTTCAACCGTTTCTTATGGAGTCGAAAAACGTTGACTACGTAGTTTATAATTCACGGACGGGGACAAAAAATACTATTGGGTGCCAAATCAGGACTGTACGGCGGATGAGGTATCAATTCGGTGTTTTGATTGGTCAAATATTGAGTTGTTCGGACCGATGTTTGAGAGCTCGCATTGTCATGGTGAAGAGTGATCCTGCGTCGCTGGTCGTTTTTTCTTATTTCTTCCAAAACTTCTGGCAAACAAATGGTTGTGTATCATTCAGAATTGACTGTTTTATGATTCTTTAGTGACACTGTAGCTACATACTTTGTGTATGCTTGTCATATTAATGCCCAGATATATCTGGGCATTATGTCTCAATCTCACGGTATGTCACATGATAATCTTGATTTATCAGTTCGCGTACCGTATCGATGTTATCTGTTTCTATCATAGAAACGTTTACATAGTTTAACATAGTTTACGGCCACGATTGACTTCGCTAAACCAGTGATATACAGTGATGTTAGATGGTGCTTCATCGCCAAAAGTCGAAGTGAGTTGATCGATGCACTGTTGTTGAGATAACCCAAGTCGAAAGTAATCACACGAAAATTCTCACGAGTGAATTACATTTTTGACCGAGATGAAATTTTCAAGTCATTAAAAAAAAGCGTCTGCATGACAAAACGTTCTGAGTACGTATACAGTCAACAATGCCAAACTTTACCAATTCCGGATATACCGTTGCCAATTCCGGATATATAAATAGCAACCCTCGTATATGAAAACTAATAATACATGTAAATAACAATGGAAGAAGTGCGTGGGATATTTAAGGACTTATTGTGAATGGTTACAATGCTTTTGATATTTGTTGAAAAGATAAAAAATATTTGTATAAACCATTAGTTTACTCTGTGTATTGTTGTTATAACGAGGAAGATTTGAAAATTTAAAATAAAATTGGGTGTTAAGCAAAATTAAAGCAAAATATGCAGAACTCTCTTATATAGGGTGATATTTTTAGCGTGCCCGAACTTTAAATTTAAATAGAACAACCAAATTTTATGCCTTGAAATTATTTATTTTATGTGAAATAATATTCAGTGGTACTGGCGGGTACTTCTGACAAAGCATATGCGGTCGATCTAATTTCTAACAACTTTTTCAAGCAATTGGGGTCATATATCCCCAATTTACCAAGTTATGTTGGCTTCCAAGGCGTCAATGGTTGCTGTTTTATTACCACAGATCAGATCAGATCAAAAAAATTAAAGGCATTAAATCACAGGATCTTGGTGGCCAATTAACCGGTTCGTTCTTCGATATAATTTTCTCATCGAATTGTTCCCTTAATAATCTCCTCCAGATTAATACAGTGGCGATATTTTCTCAGTGGCGATATTTCTATCGAACAACCACCATATGGCTCTCACCGACCTGATATGGCTCTGACCAACTTCTTTCTTTTTCCTAAACTTAAATTATCACTTCGAGGCATCCGTTACAAGATGCCCAAAGGTATTGCATGCCGTCTATGATGTCTTTATTTCTACGACTTACCGCTAACGCCATCTCTAGGAAAACGTCGGGAGCAAAGTATACCTTATATTTAGAATAAAAAGAGATAATTTTGGCAAAATAACTAATTTGTTTATATTTATTTAAAGAGTTCCGTTAATTTTCTGAGATACTGTGTATGTTAAAATTGTTGTACTGTGTATGTTAAAATTTCCCTAATCTACAGAATAAGAGTATAAGGCAAAGGAGTAAGTGTATTTCTTTTAAATATAACAAAATTATTTTTCCATTATTATTTACCTAGTCTATAAAATAAAAGAGTATATAATAAAGGAGTAAGGGAATTTTTAAAAATAAATCGAAATAATTGAAAGTGTTTCTAATGTTAATTTTTCTACATAATATACGCTTGTAAATTCAAATTTTGTTATTATTTATGGTTTTATTGTCCTTTTATAAACCCCATGAAAGGAAACATGGATTGGGAGTCATTTTTTATATAGCGCTAACTAGCAAGCGTCAATACAACCGCGCTACTAATCCAGGATTCAGAAATAAAACACTATGAAGAAAGAAATATTAAAATGGATGACTCTAACTTAATTCTCGGCCGTTTTTGACTAGATACATTTAATATTTACATATATTATTGCTGTTTATTGATGAAGTCAAATTATACAGCTATGTCAGATCTATTAATGATTATCTTGAGTGGCAGAGGGATATTCACTCCTTGTTGATGTGGTCCTTAACGAATAGACTCCATCTAAACATTACCAAATGTAAAAAATTACATTTTCCTTTAAGATTAATGAAATCATACTGTTGGTATTTTTATGAATAAAAAACTGTTGTTCGATTATAATATTCAGCAGATTGTCAGTTTAGCGTTGATGGCTCGTGGATTTGTAGTAGTATCCAGTAGACAGTCTTAGGTTTTGTTTGATACATTTGTTTAAGTTCTTGTATGCATCTACGATATCGTCACCAATTTACTCCGGTTAGATCAAAATATTGGTGAATGTACAGAGGTGATTCTTGAAATGCCTGAACTTGGTGTCTATCCCGTTGATCAGTCTGTTGCAACAGCGTTTTTTTATTTTCATCGTTGCAGAGCTGAAGGATTTACGCATCTTTTCAGATTCCACGATTAATATACACAGGCATGGATTATTTTATGTTGTAAAATGCTAACCCTGCCACCAAAGCTCCACTGTTGAGCTCCACTGATCTTGATTCTTTGGTTACATTTAGGAGGAGAGCGTGTGACGGATTGACGTGGTGTTTTGGGTTTGTCCTTTAATCTATGATATCGGCATTTTGTTACGCCTTTTTGTCACGACTTATTTATCTGTAGTTTTTTTAGTTTTAGTTTTATTATAAGTTTGCTTGAGAATTCACTACTGAGTAAATATTTCATATGTTTCGTATATCTTAAAATTGTTTTAATATTGGGCTAGCTTATTTATGAAAAAAATAATACAAACTTAATCTTTGAAGTAACCTCTTTCACGTTTTATACCCTTTCTCCTCTCTTCAGGGAATCTTTCAGGGAATTATCGACATCCAGATCGAAAAAAAATTGGGTGTTTCGATGTGATGAAGTCACATTAGGGCTTTTTTCGACCTCCTCAGCGAAAAGAGACTATGAACCAGTTGAGGTTGCAGGGATCAAAAGTGATGAACATCAGAAGGAGCCAAGTCTGGAGAATACATCGGGTGCGATAAAATGTCCCAATCCAGCCAGGTGGTCGTTTCCAGAGTTATTTTTGCTTATGTGGTAGTGCGTTGTCTTGAATCAAAATAACTTCACTTCTTTCCTTGTAACTATAAGGCCTTCTTTCCCCCAGAGCGTCAGTAACACGACTCAGGTGCTGGCCTTATAATAGCCAGCAATGACTATTTGATCAGATTGGAGCACCCTATCCAATCCCACAGTTTGCACAGTAAGGTTTCCACGATGGTCGGGCTCTGTGATAGGTGGTCGTTCAATGGCCTGGTGTTTGTTGATCGGATTCTCTGCTGCCGGGTCGTAAAACCCTCTATAAGAATATCAGAAAAATTAACCCAAGCGTGACTTGGCCAGCAAACCTACGTACCTCGGTCGGAACGGTAAGGCGCTAAAAAGTCCGCTCACCTGGAGATTTGGAGTTAGACTGTCTTACCTTGTCCAAACGATACCGGAGCTCTTTTAGTTAAGAATTTGTCCGAAAGTGGTGATCAACAATTTACGAATGCTACCAGTAGCGATCAAGAATTTGTGAACGCTACATGCTCGACGCACGTTTCGCTAACCATGTTAACATCATCAGGAGATGATTTAATCTCTAGATTAAATCGTCAGCAGTTCAAAAAAGTGATTTGGTGTTTAGTGGTAAATTTCTTCAAGTTTAGTGTTCACACCAAAGGTTCCAATAGATGAATTGAAAATCAAGTCACTTGAATTATAAAAATATTAGGGACTGAAAGGGTTAAGGGAGAATATATGGAAGAAGAATATAATGAATATAAGTCATTTATTCAACTATAAACTTGTTTTATCATTTCCACTCCGCGAACTTATCATTAGCGTAGTATTTCCAATTAGGAATTACTGAAATTATTTTTTTACAAATACTTTACGAAACAACATTATCTCCTTAAGTCACGCAAATCATGTCCTGAGCTTTAGCAGCATTTTTTTTTAACTTAAAACGCGAAAAGAATACAATGCCTCACTTTCGCTTTTCGAACGAGATCGTGTCTATAAGTGATTTTTCCAGTCATATTTACAGTAGGATCGTTTATTATACATCGTTATGGAGATGAAAGATGGTGCTTTAAAATAACTCTACAACAGGAAAAAATTCTAATTGGATTAGTTTCTACAGTCGATGAAATATAAGGGTCGGAAATTAAACTGCGGATTTTTAGTACCAGTTAGTTAGCGCCACCGGGTAAGGCCAGAAGTGACATCGCATTCTTTATATTATACTACGCAAAAAATAATTTTTTTTTTACATACACGTTGAACACATACAGGATGATTTGGATTTTCGAAATTTAAAAAAGAATAATTGGAACTACCCACCTTTATAGCTATGTCCGTTCATTATTACTGTTTATATCTGCCCACAAGGCAGGGATTCATAAAGAAACTGGTATAACTGAAATAAAATGAAATTGAATTATTATTATTTACAATTTATATATGGAAATTATTGAAATATTGTCATTGTCAGTTACATGAGAGATTTAACTAATATTAGGCCACTCTAAATAACTTAAAGTTTGTCCAGGAGCTTGTAAAAAGAATGAAAAAGAAGACCCAGTAAGAGTGTGAGAACTTTAAATTAAGGTACAATGATAACTACAAGCGAGTAACTACAATAATCCGGTAAATATTGTTTTATCTTGAAGTTGTTCAAATATCATTCTCGGTTGTGTCTGGTGGAATTAAATATGAAGATCCAATTTTTGATTACTCTTTCACACATATCGAGTCTTATATTTTTCAATGGTGGCCTGAATATTTCGATTAAGGTCAATACTGGTTTGGGGTTTATTCCTGTAAACCAGAGATTTAACATAATCCCAAAAAAAAAGTATTCGAGGACGCGAGATTGAATGATCTTGGTGGCCAGTTCACATTACCATTTCCAGTGCCCAGGAAACTTTTCTTGCAATAAATTGTCTAATGATATGTGTGATAAGTCTTGTTGAAAGTAAAACATTGTTTATATCTATATTTATTAGTTGAGACCAAGGATAATCCGTTAGCTTATTCCTATAGCGTTCAGCACTAACGGTAACACGATTTCCATTATCTTCTTAAAAAAATAAGGTCAAATCACATTTGCAGGACATTATTTTCAAAACATAATGTCATTATTTCTTCTTCAAGATAAATTTTAAAGTTCTGACACTTTCATTGGATAACCTTTTATAATATCTTAAATAACACTGTTGGAAAAATGTATTCACTTGATTTCAAACCATACTTTGTAAAGGGTTAAGTCCTGTCATTTTTTACCTATCAAATATTTCGCGCATATGACATTTCGTTACATCGCATGGTTACAAACCGTAAAAATCACAAAGTCGTATTACAAAAATGGCAAATCCCCGACGTACCGCATTCAGAAAATTATGTTTAGAATGCGGTAAACTTCATCGCCCAATTGAAGGCGGTATGCAAGCTGATTAAAAATTAGGTAGTGCTTGGGACCGTGTTATATCTGTACATCATTATTCATCATCTTCATATTATGAAAACATTGCCTTTGTTGTAATAATGAACTATTAAAACACTTGTTATTTGTTTCACAATATACTCGAGACATTTTCATGTTTCGGCCACCCAACCATTCTGAAATATAGTTATGTATGATAATGGTCACCAGACCGAAACATATCAGAGCTTAGCTTACGATGGCGCTACAGCCCAAATCGGGCTTAGGCCTCCTATATACTGCGCCTCCATCCTTCTCCGTTCCGTGCCCGCGCCTTCCAGTTTGAAAGTCTTAGCAGTAAATTGCTGTCTGCGCCAATATAATTTTCCCAGCGCTTCCATGATTTTCCAACTGGTCTTTGTCATTGACTTTCTCCCTTACTATGGGTTTGGGAATTTTTCCCTCATCCGTTCGCTCCACATGATCGGCCCATTGTATGTATCTTCTTGAATTTTATGATGGTCGACCCTTCTGGATTATTGAGAATGGCATACAATTCTCTATTGTATCGTATTCTCTAGATCGAGTCTTCCCCCCAGGTCTTATAATCGTTTTATATAGTTTAAGTTTCGTTTTCCTGTGCACGTCTTTGTTTTTAATTATTGGGAGTACCGAATAATATGTCTTATTTGATATCATTATTCTGTTTTTAATTTCGATGGGTTCGCTTCCATTGTTTGATAAGTTTGCCTCTAGGTATATAAAGTTGTCTACGTTTTCTAGGTTAAATTCTCCTACTGCAATATTTTGTCTGATTGGCGTCTTTTTCCTAGTTTGGGTCATAACTTTTGATTTTTTTAATTTAATTTAAGTCACGGCAACGCTCTAGGCGTTATTTTGTGACTCAACACCGACAAACACATACAATATGCACACAAACATCCATGCCCGCACCAGGATTCGAACCCGGGACCATTGGATTGCTAGGTAGGCGACAAATTCATCAGATCACCGCGGTCGGCTAACTTTTGATTTGTTTTCGTTAATACCTAGTCCAACTTTCCTTGCTACCGAGTCAAGGTTTACAAATATTTCTTTAGCACTTTCCAAATATCTCGCAAGTATATTTATGTCGTCGGCATATGCTACGACTTGTGTGGATTTGAAGCATAGTGATCTCTTGATGTCAACAGGGGACGGTTCCGAAACACATATTCGAGTGTGAAACTGAAAAGCATTGGTGCCAGGTCATCACCTTATTTAAGGCTGTTGTTAGTTCTAAAGTTGGAAGTCAGATCATTTTCTACTCTGACTTATGACAATGATTAGGTCATTGTCATTCTTGTAAACCGAATCAATTTCAGTGGGACTCCAAACTCCAACATGATTTTATATAGTACGCGCCTGTCAATACTGCCTTATGCCTGTTTGAAGTCAATAAATACCTGGTGCACATGAATGTTATATTCCCAGCACCTGTTTAAATGAGAATATCTGGTCCGTGGTCGATCGTCCAGCTCCAAATCCATCTTGATATTGACCAATTAATTTGTCAGGAAAGTGGTGAATTCTCTTTTCTAGAATTTTCGTCAAGATCTTCTAAGAGCAAGGATTTTCCTCACTATAAACATGTCAGAGAATATCACGAATATATTGTGAAACAAATGTCAAGTGTTTTAATCACTATCATTGTCATTATGTTTTACCTAACCGAGCAATCAATCGAAACTATCTGTTGTAATAATAAACTGTGACTGAAGGGACTGAAATGTTGATTCCTAGAACATTGCAGTAACCTGGTGTCTCACACGGCTCTTTATGTCGAATTTTGAACAAAGATTTTCAACTAAAGATTCTTTCAAATTGAGCGGTTTTTTAAATTCTTGAATAAAACCCAGATTTTGCATTAATTCCAAAAAAAATTATCGATAATTGAAACATAGTGCATGATATTTAAACATAAAAGACAATATCTGCTATATGATCACCTCGTGCAGCTCCTCGTGCAGTACCACGTCCACTCTTTTGTCAAAATTTTGGATGACATTTGTGTATAACCGTCGCTCTATTTCACCAATGACTAAAATAATTTCATCCTTTAGTTCAGGAATTGATAGTGGATTGTGTAATCCCAAAGAAAATAGTCCAATGGCGTCAAATCACATGATCTAGGTTTCTCATGAATTAGTCGTAAATTTTCCCCATCCCAAAAGCGGTAATTCTGTTTATTAATATAGCCACCAATTTCAAAATGTGCTTTATGGGAAAAGTTGATTTTTGAGAAAAATAATCTGTTCTTTGATCTTATTGACAAACGCACGATGTTTTTAATGATCCAGTAGCTTTAGCGCCTGTGTTATTTAAACCTTATATGCTTTCAGAGCTAAATCCTTTCGTAAAATACTGTGGATTCACTGAGTCGAAATTGTCGTGAACGTCGATTAATGGAAATTAATTAGGTCTTCAGCAACACTTTCACGTGCCAAATCAATATGCTCTTGTGAACGACTACTACGAATATATATTGCATTTCTTTTATCTTCCACCGAACCTTTTTCTTGAAAGGTTTGAACAATTCGATTGATAGTGTTTTCAGATGGACGATTGTGCAAACTGTAAATATCACGGAATTTTCTAAAAACCTTTTTCACTGAGCGCCCATTTTCATAAAATAATTCAACAATTTTAACTCCTTATTGTATTGTGTACGACTCCATTTTTATAAATGACATACAGTCATACATGAGACTAGACTTAAGCAAATTCACAACACCATTTGTGTTTTATTCAAGAATTTTAAAAGCCGCTCAATTTGAAAGACAGCGTTGCAGATTAGCCAATTGTGTTTTGGAACAGCTGTCAACAGATAATGATAGATTGAGGAATACCAGGTCTGTAAATATGAAACCGGAATTTACCCATAGATGGCCCTAGCTGTCAATACAGTTACCGTCAAACCGCCATTTGCTTGTTCAACAATACAAGTTTTCAATACAAGTTCAACAACACCATAGTTTGTAATAGCGTTGAATATGCCTGGAAGCTTTCTGTTACCACTTGGAGAAAACTGCTGCAGAATCGCATCGAATCCTTGTCGAAGCTTACGGTGAGCATGCTCTTGGTAAATCACAGTGCTTTGAATGGTTTAAAAGATTCAAAAGTGGCGATTTTGACGTGAGAAACAAAGAATGTGGAAGACCATCGAAAGTTTGAAGACAGCGAATTGCAAACATTGTTGAATGAGGATGATGCTCAAACGCAACAACGACTTGCGGATCGATTAAATGGGACACCTGGGTACAAAAGAAATCCATTTCTCCATTGAATTGTGGCTGGCGATTAAAAGTGGATATATTTTGAAGAATTTTATGCGTAAAAGATCATGGCTCACTCCAGGCGAACTATCGACATCGACTGCAAGGCCAAATCACTATGAACGGAAGACAATGCTCTGCGTTTGGTGGAATCAGAGGGGTGTGATCTATTATGAGCTGCTAAAACCTGGCGAAACCGTTAATACTGAACGCTGACGACAACAAATGATCGATATGAATCAAGCTTTGCCTGAAAAATGACCATAATATCAAAAAAGGCTACACAAAGTGATATTGCTTCATGATAATGCACCATCACATACAGCAAAACTGGCCAAGGAAAAGCATGCGCTAAAAGCATGCGGCTTACTCACCAGACTTGGCTCCATCCGATTACTACTTATTTGCATCGTTGGGACACGCACTTGCTGAGCAGCGCTTCACTTCTTACGAACATGTACGAAAATGGTTCCATGACTGGTTTGCCTCAAAAGAGCAACGGTTTTTTTTGGCGTGTCAGACAGGGAAAAATGTATAGCTAGCGATGGGCAATAGTTCGAAAAAAATATTTTTTATCATTTTCATACAATAAACGTGTATTTTCTATACAAAAAATCCGGTTTCATATTTACACACCTGGTATCATCTTCACGGTGAGAAAAACCTATATATGATTCAAGAGAAGCCATTACATGTTGTGAAAGTTGTTCTTTGGGTTGGACGAGTATCCTGTAATTTTGATAATGCTATTAAATTAATAAAAAATATAAAGTGATTTTTAGAAAGTTGAAACATGTAAATAAGAGGTGGGGTAAGTGTCAAGTTACCATTTTAGGTTTTTTGGCGCCATTTCTTTTGTGATATTTGCGGTAGTTTGGGGTTTGGCTGTTGTGTAGTGCAGACGTGCAAGTTTTATTTGGGATAAATACACGCTAAAAGAATGCAGTGAAATTGCAAATTTCATTAAAAATTATTCATTCAATTTTTACAACTCAACGTGATTTTTTAGAAAGTATTCTAAATGTTTGACGCCTTATAAAACGATAATTTATCGTTTATTCAAACAATCTCAAGAATTCTGAACAGTTAGAAAGAGGCTCCGCATTAGAGGTTGAAAAATAGTGCTAAGGGCTGAAAAGAAAGTAGATATATAAGATTCGAATTGTTCAATTTCCTTCGATATACAAAATTTATTCCCGAGTATACCACCAACGGAATTAGTTAACAAATTATTTCTTATAAATAAAGTTAATTTAATCATGGAACAAGACATCTAAGAACTATTTCAATTACTTTGGATTAGAATTATTTTGAATTTAATTATGTTTTTTATGTTTCGAATAAAGGTTTGATAATGGGGAACCCTTTAAGTCCTTTATTAGCTGAAATGTTTTATGGATAACTTAGAAAATAAGATAGATCAACATCAGATGGTTTAAATCGTAAGGTTTTCTGGTACAGATATGTTGAGGACATGTTAATTTACTGTAAAGGCACTGATAGATAACTAAATCTACCAGTTCTTCTATTGGAACCTTTGGTGTGAAATACTAAACTTGAAAAGATTTACCACTAAACACCACATCACTTTTTTTGAATTGCTCGACGTACGTTTCGCTAACCATATTAGCATCATCAGGAGATGATTTAATCTGCCGATGATTTAATCACATTCAGATTCAATCAGTTCAAAAAGAGATTTGGTGTTTAGTGGTAAATCTTTTCAAGTCTAGTAACTAAATCTATGCTTAACTTATATAAATTCTTTACATAACAAGTTAATAATTCTTAATTTTTTCTTAAAAAGAAACATGTTTAATTTGGGAGAAAGGTTCAGAAAAACTGTGCATTCCTGCCAGAAAAACCGTACATCTTTGAGATGGTCCAAGATGTCATCAAGCCATTTTTTGATATCTCCGTAATTGTTAAAGTGTTTCCTGGAAAGTGTGTGAGACATCGATGAAAACAAGTGGTAGTCTGAAGGAGCCAAGTCTGGTTGGTATGGCAGGCGGGGTAAGAGTTCCCAGCCAAATGCAGAAATGGTGTTCGTCACTGCTTTCGCTTTGTGTAGTGGTGCGTAGTCGTGCTTCAAAATTTCTTTTCCGTGTCTTGTTGTTCATTTTGGTCGATTTTCGATCAATGCATGTTTCAAATTAATAATTTGTTGACGGTAGCGAACGGTATTGACTGTTTTATATGGTGACAGAAGCTCATGGTACACGACACCCTTCTGATTCTGCCAAATGCACAGCACTGTCTTCTTTCCAAAGCGATTGCGGTCGATGATCATAGTTGTGTTGGGTCAACACATGATTTTTTGCGTTTTGGGTTTTCGAAATATATGAATTTGTCGTCTCCGGTCACGATCCGGTACAAAAAAGTCTTTCTTTCGTGCCGAGAAAGCAACACTTCGCAGAGTGTTTTTTGCTTTTCGATCTGTCTGTCATTCAGCTGATGTGGTACTCATTTTCCTTCCCTCTGGATCTTTTTCATGACATGCAGATGTTCACAAATGGTTCAACGACCAACATTTAACCTCTCTGGTATTTGTTGTTGAGTTTGCATATCATCTTCTTCCAACAATGCTTGCAATTCGGCACCTTCAAGTTTTTTCAGCTGACCTGAGCATTCTTTGTCTTTCAAGTCAAAATCACCAATTTGAATCATCTAAACCAACGCCCACAAGCATCTTGCGTTGGGACATTGTCACCGTCAGTTTCCACAAGTATACGATGCTTTATTTGCCTCGAAACTCGATATGTTTACCATACGAAAAATATGACGATGACGTTTTGAAAAGTACCGTTGTAGCAACAAAATGACAGAAAAGATGAGACTGTGAACCGAACTATGTTTCAAGCGGCATCTGTTTAAAAAAAAAAAAGAACTATTAACCGCACACCTGGTAAAAACATTAAATTCGCCGTAGAGGAACAATATAATAATATTAACTTTTTAGATTTAACAATTACTAGAAAAGACGATAGACTTGGTGATGCAATTTTTCATAAACAATTTCATACATATTTAGTCACATATAAAACTGGGTCCATATCAATAAAAAATTGCCTTGTGCGTGCGTGGCAATGTAGATGCTTTGACACACAAGGTTACACATAAATATTTTCGCCGTACAATTTGGGTGGCACATGATTTGTGTGTGGACGTGTTGAAGTGAAATTAATGTTTTAGTTTAAAAAATATACCTACGTGATGTGGCTATATTGAAATGTATTTATTGAGTAACTGATTATAATCAAAGTATGTCTCTCTTTAACATATTATAATGTTAACATATTATAATGTTAAAGAAGAATGTGTGCTGTATTTATAATAATGAACAATTTAATCAAGAAAAAGGAAACAAATTACAAGAAAAAGCTTATTAGATGAAGTTTTTGTACCAAAACAGAAAAGCACAAACTACAGAAAATAAGTATAAATATTAGAATTGAATTTTTGACGCATGTTGGAATAACCGAAGCAAACATAAACTACCATCTCACTGTATACACATAGACAGAGCGGGATGTACAGCGTGCACAACATAAATATTTATTGACTGTGTGTGGTAATTTAGCATCGTAAATATTTTCGCTGTACAGTAAATTCAACACACACTTAAAATTTTATTGGTGTGGACACAGCTTAACAAATCTTGTCATTTTTATTCAGAAAAGATGGCAGTATTTCATTTATTTATACACATATTAAATATCCCATTGTCGACAATAACAAAACATTGAATGTCATCAAACAGATTGCAGTAAATAACGGATACAACCTAAATATTATAAATATAATAATTAATAAAAAATGCTATACTAAAACTATTAATTTAATATATCTTGTCGATAACATAAAAAATACCGTGTACAAAATAATTATATACACAGGAAAAGTTATCAAATTAGTTTCGAAACATTTATCAAAAACAGTAATGTAAATATTGCTTTCAAAACAAATTAGAACGCCTCCTTAAAAACAATAAAAGTCACACGAATAAACTTTATAAATCAGCAGTTTATTTAATTGAGTGCGATTTGTGTCCAAAATGTTGGACTAATAGGGCGGTCTCCTTCCACTAGGCTCAATGAACATAAAAGAAGTTATGTTAAGGAACAGAATAATTCTCATTATGCTAACCATTTATTGTTGGAAAATTACCCTCTCAACTATAGTTTTAAAATATAACATAATGTAAATAAATCTAAAAAACTAAAACTCTTATAAAGCATTACACAAGAATAATAATTCGCAATAGTTTATGAAAGAACTATAAATCTAACTGCAGCTTTCATTTCCTCGTTAAACTTTTAATGGAATCTAATAACATTAATAATATTTGTCATAAAAATTAAAGATGAACTTTACCTTATATTATTTTTACTTAAAAAATCTTTACACTTGCATAAACACCGTTTAATCTGATTGTTAAGTATAAATAGTCTTCGACTTTTCACTGAGGAATAGCGTTAACTTGGCATACTTACGACTACTTTCACTTCGTATCTCGGTATAGATGGAAACTATGTTCAATAATAGTGTGTGACAATATTTATAGAAAGTGCAATATTTCATTCATTATAATTAACTACAATAAGTGATAAGAAATGCATATCATGTAATTAGAGATTGATTTTTAGAATACATTATTTATTATGCCCCTATGTACCCATTAAAGACAGGCAAAATATTGATTGTTATTGAAAAATCTATATCAGTTAGTCAAGCGTATATTCATTGTTAGTAATTTTATACTGTGTTATTGGTTTTGTGTATATCGAGATGATTTAACAGTTGCATTATACCTATACTGAGTGTTAAAATGTTAGACATATTAAAATTAATAAAAAAACGTGCATAATTAAGTTTTATTATTCTTTTTAGTGTTATATAGTTTGTTTCATATAAGTTAAAATATTGAAAAAGGGAAACAGTTTATTTGACCTTGATTAGAATATAAAATAATTATTAGGGAATTGAGGGGGAGCCAATAGGTACTTTGGGATTTTGTTTTTAAATAAAATCAACACAATTTTAGAAAGATAACGTGCTTGTTAATCAGAAATAATTATAAAAGAATTATAATTTATAATTCTAAATTATGTCTTAAAAAACACGTTTAATTTGGTAAAAAATAGTTTATTCAAAGTATTCATCGTTAGCTCCTTATATTTCCTATCTCTCTGGCAATTTGTGGATGCCCCCCAGAAAAGCTATACATCTTTTGAGGCGGTCAAATTGTCAAGACATTTTTTAACATCTTCGAATTTGTTGAATTGTTTTATGGATAGTGCGCGAGACAATGAAAACAAGTAGTAGTCGGAAGTCTGGTGAGTACGGCGGGTAGGGCAAGAGTTCCCAGCTTAGTGTAGAAATGATCATCGAAAAAAATATGACGCTATCTAGAAATCGTTTAAACATCAAGGGCGTTTTGAAGGTAGCAACAAAATGACATAAGAGATTAGACTGTGAACCGACCACTTTTTTTCACAATCTCTTAAAAAATTAAGAGATATTTTCAATATTCCACTATTTCTACAGATGGCCATTCTTTGCGAAAAATCGCCAGTAAAAATTTGGTACAATTGTGGTTCAATTTCACCAATTATTTGACGCATGTCTCTGTAACATTTGAGAGTAGGACCCATGTTTATAGAATTTTTTATGTTCATTTTTAGTTCCTGAATATGTAGTTGAAGTATTGATATTTTCTCCAGAATCACCCTGCATGAGATCCTTCAATTTAAATTTTCATTCACAGCCCCAAAAAATTCCTTCCGAGTACTCTTCCTTCAAATATTGCAGGCATCTCTTCTGTGAGTACTGATGATCTGATCGATTGGGTACTGATCGATGAGCGATACTCTTAAGTGACTACTGACCGAATGGGGGTTTTAGATTTTAATATATTTTAACCTTCGTGGTGCTTTGTATAAATTTAGTTCTTAATACAGATTATAGGGAGTAAGTCATTTTGTTACGTCTCATAATCTGTGAGTTCTCCTGTGATGCTGTTTTCATTTAGTTTGCTTCCCAAATAGTAAAATTGTTTACGACTTGTTACTTTTTATGATAGTTTTGTTCTCCTCTACGATCAGTTATGTTTTCCATTACTTGCGGCTTTTACCTTTATTTCATCATATGGATCTTGCTATTATGTATCCGTTTACATTTATGGCTGTTTCGCTGTTGACTTTATTCAATACAATGTTAAACAAGATTAGTACCAATCTATTCCCCATTGCTTGCTATATTCCAATACATTCCCCATAGATGCCATTGCTCTTTGTACGTCTGTCTGAAGTCTTTGCATCAAATTCTACTGATTTCTTTTCCTTGTCCCCTTCTAATCTTGCTTATTATTCGCCCATTCCTTCTTCGATATGTAATACTATTCTCTGTCTTGCTATCTTGTTTGAGTTTTACACGTCGGGAAAAGCCTTGATAGTTTACGTCTTTCAATTTATTTTCCTTCTTATGATTCGGACATATCATCGCCTAATTTGCGCGACTTTTCAGGCAAATAATTCAGAATTCAGATGTTCGGAATGTCTGTGTTGTTCTTCAGCTATTACCTCTCTATCATTGTTGGATTTTTGTGACTTTATATCCGAATCTTTCTTTGTCTTTGTGATAGTTCATTTTTTAAAAAGGAATACAAAAATTTTTTACTTTGTTATTACTTTTATTTTTAAACAAAATTTGTGTGACTATAGTTTCGTAAACGATTTTACCTGTAATGTAAAATTTTACATGTAATGTAAAATCGTTTACAATTAATTCATAACAAACCTTCATATTCTAAACGAGTCATTGTTTGGTGTGCATTATGGTCTGAAGGTGGAATTGAGTGAGATGATAACTGGATTTTTGTGGGCTGAATTGGAGAATATATGGTTCCAACAGGATGGTGCTAGACCTCACTTTGCTACTCACTGCTAATGAAACAATTGATTTATCGAGAGAAAACTTTCTTGGACGAGTTATTGCAGGAAACGGTGATGTTAATTGGCCACCAAGATCATGTGATTCGACAGCATTGGACTATTTTATTTGAAGTTACGTAAAAAGCCAGGTCTATAAGAACAATCCACAATCCATTTCAGAACTAAAGGATGAAATTATTCGAGTCATTGGTAAGATAGAGTCACGGTTATGCCAAAATGTCATCCAAAACTTTGACAAGAGTCATACATTGTCATACATTATGCTTCAATTACCAATAAAAAGGTTTTTGAAATCAATGCAAATTCTGTGTTTTATTTAAGAATTTAAAAAACTGCTCAATTTGAAATTTGACATTTTTCTGTTTTTTTTTTAAATTGCTTTGGAAGTTTAGATTTATATCGGAATTAATGGATCATTGTAATATATAATATGAAGAAGACATCAGAAAGCTGTAGTTATGATTTTTCTTGTATTCAACTTAAAATATATATTTGAAGCTAAATTTTTGCGTATATCTTATAGCTGATATCTTTTTTTTGCATTAAACAAATATGTGTTCAAAATGAAGGTCAATAATGTTGTTAGTAACCTTTTAATGTCGTTGATATTGTACAAGAATAATAATAAGTTACACTTTATGGTAGAACGATAAGTATAATTGAAGATTTGATTTCCTTGAAAAGTGTTTTCAATTCATAGCCAAATATAAAAAGAAAACGTATTCAATAATAGTGAGCGAGAATGTACATGGGGTGGCAGAAACGCGCTATTGTATATATTAGATACTCAACTTAATTTTTGGCCTTTTTTTGACGATCTTTGACATTTATCTATAAAAAAGTAAAGCAGACTTAATCTTGGAAGCATTGTCTGACTCTTTCTATACACTTTTTCCACGTTTCAGTGAATAAATTAATTAATAGTAAATGGAATATTAGATTTTGCGGATGTTTGGATTTGTTGTAATGATTGACAATTCACCAGGACTATCCCACCATTTTTGCCTTTTTGGACTGTCGTAGAGGATTTCTTTTTCATCACAGGTAACAATCTTGTGCAGGAGGTTAACTTTTCTTGAATTTGGAAAGTAATAATATTACGACGTCAAAGTGTCTACTCTTATTCACAGTTGTGAGTTTATGGCTAGTGCCAGACTTGGCGAACTGTGTGATGCGATCTAGGTCGCGCTACTTAATTTTGAAATCTCATGATTTGCGACCTGGGAAGCACTATCCACGGCTCAGTCGCTTCAGTGGAATTATAGTAGTCGAAGAGTTAGCAGTTATAACTCACCTTCATTTTCTGAAACAAGAAAAATTTGAAAATTGGGAAATTTTTCAAAAATAAACATTCCACATCAAGTGATTCCATTCCGAAGTCCGTCTTCTGGGATAACGTTTGACAGGTCAATTAGAAAACTATAGCCGACTGGGTGACAGGCGCGCTGCCGATGACCGATCAGGTCGCGCCATTTGTTGGGTGGCGCCACCCGGTTCGAAAGTCCAAATTAAAATATCTTGCTCATGAGGTCGTGCTACCCAAAATGCCTCGTCTGACACTAGCCTATAGGAGAACTAACGACTAGTTTCTTTTGAAAACTCTCTAGCTTGTGTAAACCTTTAAACATTGGTTGCGGGGTTACTTTGAGTTCCTATCCGTGCTCTAACAGTGTACGACTAGGATTTTGTGTGCTTCTAATTCTTCATCCTTCACCATTTTTTTGCTTCGACAGACGTTCTGCAACATTTACCATATATCAAATTCAAACAAATCTTTTCAGTTGAAAGGCGAAAGCAAGGCATTGTAAACCTCGGTTAACAATTAGCAAGCGAAAACATGGTTGATCGTTGTGTCAAAAACGTCTCTATCAAGGGAATATAATAGATTGATGTAACATGCTAGAAGGACTAATCATGCCAGAAGACGATATTACTGTGTAAAGGTTTCTCGTGGAGTTGACGAAGATTTTCATCAGACTAACTTTTAAATAAGGTTTTTATTTACGCCCAAAGAACTAAGAATACTACCAAGTTTTGCAGCATACCAATGAACTTCTATCTGAAATGTCAAACGAAACTGCATGAAGACGATCAGCACATTGTGGATTACGTCGAACAGCGGTTGTTCTAATTCCCTCTATATTTGCAGACGTACATTTAGTTCTATGTTTACTTGCATGTATTTTTTTGGTGCAGAACAAGTTTCTTCCAAGTTTTTAACGCTTATTTTCATCGACATCGACTTATTATGCTCAATAGTCAATTGGCGACAAAATAAAAATTGAGCTGTCACAATAAAATCATTATTTTTGTAACATGCCTTGACGGCGACCGCCACAAGTTGTGTATCATTCTAGTGATTCATTGTTATGAATGGTCAGGTCAGGTTGTATCAGGTCTAATCGCCTAATAGGCGATGACACTATGGAAGTTGTGAAGGAATTTACATACCTGGGAAGCACAATTGACAAAAACAATAACATAACAGGACATATTAGGAATTGAACAAAAAAAATTTTTTAAATAAGCTCCGTTTTTTAGCAAGAAGAAAAATACTATAATTATATTAAAATATTTTTTTTCATATTCTATATACTTTTATCTACTTGTGTAAATAAGTATTCTTCCAAACATTTATCATACCGCTCAACAAGTTTTTGAATTCCGACGTCAAAGAAGTCTGCGGCATGTGAAGAAGCCAATCCATGACTGCAGTTTTAACTTTTTCCTCGTCGTTGAACCGTTGACTACCAAGGAACTCCTTTAAGTATGTAAACAAGTAAAAATCACTGGGTGCAAGGTCTGGACTGAAACATGGATGATTCAGTTTTACCCATTCAAAAGACATGATTAGACCTTGTGTTGGTGCAGAAACATGTGGCCTTGCATTGTGATGGAGCAACATCACATCGGAATTCAGTAGGCCAAACCGCTTGTTTCGTATGGCACGCTAGAGTTTTCTCAAGGTGACACAATACTCATCAGAATTGATTATGCCCCTCTGCATAAAATCCACTAACAAAATCCTTTTCTTGTACCGAAAGACAGTTGCCATAATCTTTCGTGAAATTGTCTGTTTGGCTTTTACTCTGATTGGCGATGACGAGTGTCGCCTTTGTATTGACTGTTGCTTGGACTCAGGAGTCATGTGAGACAATCAAGACTCATCTCCTGTAACGATGTGGTCTAACAATGCATTTCCCTCCTGATTGTACCGAGTCAAAAACGATAAAGCACAGCCCAATCTCTTTGTTTTGTGAGCGTCAGAAAACAGTCTTGGAATCTACCGAAAACACAATGTTCGATACTTCAGTTTCTCCGAAATAATAATATACAAAACGGACCTTGAAATCTGTGGAAATTGATTTGATTACTTTGAAATTGTGAGTCGTCCGTTCTCTCGACTTGTGTTGTTCACATCTTGAACCAAATCTTCAGAAATCAGAGAAGCTGGGCCAGGGCCTGACTTATCATACACATTGACCCGCCCGTCCTTGAATATTATCACCAACTTTCAAACTTTACTGTCACCCATAGCATTATCACTGTAAACCCCACAAATCTGACGGTAAATTTTCGCTGCTGCCAAGTTTCTTGCACTCAAGAATCCAATTACAGATCGTATCTCACAGTCGACTGGCGATTCAATATTCTTAAACACATTAAACTTTTACAACTCAGCATGCAGACGGACGACCGTCGCACATGGCTCCTAAACGTACGCAAAGCATGCTGGGAGCAGACGTGCAAGCGCAGTGAGGTGATTGCACGTCATTCTCATTCACAAACGGACCTTATTTAAAAAATATTCTTCGTATTATGAAAGATAATAAACCTACTTATTGGCATTCCCTGCATTCTGTACTGAGATCTTCCATGAATTTATAAAAAAGCATGTGAATAGTTATGTACGCACATAAGAAGTTATATTTCTTTGGCATAAATAATAAAATATTTTTTTATGCATTCAAACAAATTTTAACTGAGCAAAGGACCAATAAACGAAAGTAAATACTACAAAAATCAAAAATAAATATTGCATTGGTGCGTGCAACTTCGTCTTACGTTAAAAATACACTCTGATCTGTTTTCCCAAACGCGCCAAAAGCAGTATATACATATAAATAAATCATCATCATCATCATCATCAGCCCGTATCGATCCACTGCAGGATGAAGGCCTCTTCAGCATGCTTCCAACCTTCACGGTCCTGGGCTTTCCTCTGCCACTCGGGTCCAATATACTTAACGATGTCATCAGTCCATCGTGCTTTCGGTCTTCTTCGCGGACGTTTGCGATCAAGCGGTATCCACTCCAGGATTGACTTGGTCCATCTGTCGTCCCATCGCCTCGCTATATGGCCTGCCCATCTCCATTTCAACTGTTTTACTCTTCCAATGATGTCACAGACTTTTGTTTGTTCCCTGATCCATGCGCAGGACTTTCTGTCTCGTCTTGTAATGCCAAGCATACATCTTTCCATTCCCCTCTGTGCCACCCGAAGTTTTTGAATTGATTGCGATGTGAGTGTCCAGGTTTCACTTCCGTATGTCATAACGGGTAGAACGCACTGATCGAATACTTTCCTTTTCAGGCAAAGTGGGAGTCTGCTCTTAAACACTATGTTGAGCCTACCAAATGCCTGCCAGCCACATTTAACACGCCGTTCCACCTCCCGGGCGGTATTCCCCTCCATGGAAATCCTCTGCCCAAGATATACAAAGCTGTCCACAATCTCTAAATCCCTTCCTAAAACTGAAATTCTTCTGTCCTGAGCGAAGTTATTGAACATAACCTGACTCTTTTTCAGGTTTATTTTCAAGCCAAATGGTTCGCCAGCCCTTTGCAGTTCTTGTATGCGTCTTTGCAGCTCCTCTGGGTCTTGTGAAATGAGAATAATATCATCTGCAAATCTAAGATGGTTTAAGTTTGCACCATTGATCTGTACCCCATCCTGTTCCCAATCCAGTTTACGGAATACTTCTTCAAGGCCAGCCGAGAAAAGAATAGGCGATATTGGGTCACCCTGCCGTACACCTCGTTCTATATTATATAAATATTAAATAAATATAATTCTATATTCTATTAAATATAATTAACTATTAAATATAATAAATATAATTCTATATTCTATATAAATATAATTCTATATATAAATCTATATTAAATAAATAAATATATATATATATATATATATATATATATATATATATATATATATATATATATATATATATATATATATATATATATATATATATATATACATACATATATATTATTATTATTCACGTATGGGCCCTGGTGGACCACGCGAAGTACAATTAGAGGCTTTTGTTGTTGTTAGCCTTCTTTTGCGCCCCTACTAATTTCATTCTTTCGCTATGAGCTTTTTTCCTTTCGTCAGACCAAGTTGTGTCTGAAATAGCCTCTATCCTAAACTTCACTTTGTGTAACATTTGCTGATCTTAGGTCCTCTTTAATTGCAGCAATCCATTTAATTATTTCTACTTTAGCTCTACTCCTATTTTCATAAAATTCGACAATTTGTATAGTTAACCTACTCGGATTCATCCGTTTTATGTGCCCGTAAAACTTAAGTCTTCTTTTTCTCATATCGCTATGTATATCTGTCTTGTTTGATTTCTTGGTTTTCTCGAAGTCGGTATGTTGCGCTATTTATTTGTTTGAGGCCTAAGATTTTTCGTATGATTTTTCTTTTCTTCTTTTCAATGTCCTCGATGTCTCTCTCTCTATTCAAAATGAGCGTTTCTGCCCCACATAAACATTCTAGCTTAAAAAATGTGTTGTAATGTCTCAGTTTTGTGTTTATAGATATGCATTTTTTGTTGCAAATATTTTGTGTAAATCTCAATGCCGTTTCCATTTTTTGACATCTACCCTTATTGGCCGCTTTTTCCAACCCATTTTCCATGATTATTTTACCCAAATATTTCAATTGAGAGACTCGTCTGATGTTACCATATTTTGTTTTTAGATATGGTGTTCTTAGTTTGTTGCAGGCTATGTTTTGTGTCTTTTCAAAGGAAATTTGGAGTCCTACCTTTTCTGCTGTTTCTTTTAGAACTTCAGTTTGTTTTTGTGCCGTTAATATATCTTGAGCTAAAATTGCTAGATCATCGGAAAATCCCAGACAATCAATTTTGATGTTGGTTCGCCCCAGTTTAATGGGCTGGTCAATATTCAGAGCCGATTTTTTTTCACGCCACTCCTGTATTACTTTTTCTAGAACACAGTTAAATAAGAGTGGCGAGAGTTCATGCCCTTGTCTTACTCCAGTTTTAGTTTCGAAGGGCTCTGAGATGTTCCCCATGAATTTAACTTTTGACCTTGTGTTAGTTAATGTTGCTTTAATAATTGCCATCGATTTCAGATCTAGTCCTTGTTCTTTCAAAATTTGGAATAAAGATTCGCGGTTAATAGAATCATATGCTTTTTTGAAATCTACAAATGTACAGACGAGATTTTTATTGTACAGTTTTTGATGTCTTAGGATCAACTTTAGATTCAGGATCTGTTCAGAGCAGGATCTGCCCGGTCGAAAACCTGCTTGATATTCACGAATTTTAGGTTCTAACTGTCCCCGTGCTCTATTTAGTAGACATTGAGATAGAAGCTTGAAACAAACTGGGAGAAGAGATATCCCTCTGTAGTTGTTTACATCAGTTCTATCTCCTTTCTTGTGTAGTGGATGGATTAGAGCATCTTTCCAATCTTCCGGAATCCGTTCGGTTCGCCAAACTTCTTCTAGAATTTTGGTTATTTCCTTGATTGTACCTGGGCCAGCGGATTTCAAAATTTCAGCAGTGATTCCATCTTCACCAGAAGCTTTGTTATTTTTAAGTCGCTTGATTTGCCTAATTATTTAATTTTCATTCGGTGGTAATGAATATGGGTTTGTTTGTTTAGGGTTTAAGGTTACTAATTTTTTTAAGGGCTCAGGACACTTTAGTAGCTGTTCAAAATATTTCGCAAGTTCTTTGCAATTTGGTTATTTAGAGCTAATTGTCCGTTTTCCTTTTGAAAGCAAAAACTTTGGCGTTGATAGCCTGTTAATTTAGTTTTAAATGTTTTGTAAAAATTTCCGGTGTTATTTTTTTGGAAATCTTTCTATTTCATTAAGTTGATTGGTTTCATATTTTCTTTTAATTTGTCTAATTAGCTTCGATGTTTCTTTTCTTACTTACTACAAAAAGACGTTATAATTTATTGCTGTTTTTTAACTGTTCCAATCTTTGAATGCTTTACTTCGACTTAATTCTGCTTGCTCGCAAACTTCATCCCACCACGAATGATTTCTACGTTTTTGTAAAGAGATCAACTTTAAGGCTGTTTTAATAATTTTTTGTTTCAATTCTTGCCAGTTCCGTGCTGATTGTTTGTCAAGCTCTTCTGTTAGGGTTTGGTTTTATTTTCGTAGGGTCGAACTTTGGTATTAGCAGTCTCTTTTGAATAAGTTTTCGAGGTTTTAAGCTACATTTGATTCTAGTCAAGTGGTGATCCGTGTCTATATATATATATATATATATATATATATATATATATATATATATATATATATATATATATATATATACACATTTATATCAAGTTTACAAAAATCATATTAAATAGGCTCATTTAGTAAAAAATCAAATTGTAACATATTTTAGAAATATTTATCAACTTATCAATCTCAAAATTTATTTATTTATTGATATATAATTTTACTCATAAATGTAATACTTACATAAATATAGCCTCAAATCTTGATACACTTCAATATGATTGAAGTTTTATATATATAAACTAGCAGTGTAGAATGGTAGCCTCCAGAAATTTGTTTATAAACAAGTTTTGGAAAAGGTGTTATTATATTTTAAAAGAAATTACGTGTGTTACGTGGGCGCGCGCAACTCGTCCCCCGCTAAAAATTCGCCTTGATCTGTTTTCCCAAACGTGCCATAAGATGTATAGCTAAAAGGAACACTTAAATTAGGATCTATAAAACACTTATGGCTGCGAAACGTGGACCCTCACAAAGAAAATAAAGAGATGCTTGTGGTAATTGAAAGAACAGTACCCAGAAGAATATTTGGTGCTTTAAATGATAATAGAATTTGAAGGATCAGGTATAATTTCAAACTAAAGCAATTATAATACTTGGACATTGTTGCCTATGTGAAGGTTTAACAACTGAGAAGGTGGGAGGGTATGTGACGAGAATAATAGAAAACCGAGTATCAAAGAAAATCATGAAGGGGAAGATAGGGGTGACAGAGATCGATCCAGTTGGACCTAAAGGTTGATAGGTTCACTGACGGATTGTGACATCACAGGAAGAGGGAAAGGAATATGAAGAAGAACACAGTGTGGAGGAGTTTGCAGAAATGTCGATTTGTTGACGTGGTGCCTAATTGGGAATTTCTTCACGCAGTTTACGCCGAATGTTGAGAACTGACCTGCACATGTTTCCCTACAAGATTCAAATTATTCAACACCTGTTGCCTACAGACAATAATAAACAATTAGAATACTATAACCTAATTTATGGGGAATTTTAAAGGAAGAGGTTGATATAAATAAATTCCAAACTATACAACGATCTAAGGAGAACATCCATGCTGAAATCGTTACTTACTAACACAAGAGATATTGATAAAAGTTAAGGAAAATCTGTTAAGAAGGACACAAAGTCATTAATGGCTCACGTTTTATTGATAATATTTGCAAGAATTAATTAACACAAAATCTAAAGACGAAATAAACATATCGTAGAAAAATTAAATTATGTCTTTTTTGTTTTAAAAGTTACAAATAATCTTATCCTTAAGTTACAAATAATAAATACCCTTTAAAAACTGTGGATTATCATTCGTTTTAATTAACTTCAACAAATGATAAGGAATGCATCTATATATAAGAGACTGATTTTTTAAGATTATTTATGATTTCGATATGTATCGCTGTTCAAGAGCTACGCACAAGTTTAATTGTTATTAAAAAATCCATATTAGTTTGTGGAGCAAATATTTTAAGAGCTGTATATCATACGATTGTTTTTATACGTATCACAATGATTTATAAAGATAGGTGATACAGGGCTGCCCGAAAGAAGATTCCCAAATTTGAAATAAAATATCTTATTTTTTTCTTTAATTTTTTGTTTCAGAAAAATTTACTTTGGAAATGGAAGAAGTAACGGGTGATTTTTTTAGTTCGGCCGAACTTCTGATCGTTGTCAAACGCATTGTGAGTTTGCGCGTCTCCAGTGTCGAAATTATTCAGTATAGTTTGGCAAATCATCATGGAACATTTAAAATCAGTTTTCTATGCGCCAAATTTATACACCACTTTGTGAATTTTATAGTGCACATAATCTCCGTGATATGAATTTGCCGAATTATCGACAAATTTCGGACGTATTTCACGCTGCTCAATATTAAAACAAAAACAAGAAAAAGCTTTTGCTGGCAGTGTTGCTGAAGATCCAAATTCATCAGTTCGTCGCCGTTCGCAGGAAGTTGGACTTTGTTATTCGACTACATGGAAAATTTTGCCTAAAGATCTTGGTCTGGAACCTTAAGACCATCGTTTGCATTGTACTTTCGGCAAATGGGTCCCAGATCAAATTGCAACTTGACTTAGAATTTAATCGCAAAATTTTGTTCAGTGATGAAACTTATTTTTGGCTGAGTAGTTACGCTAATAAACAAAATTGCCGCATTTGGAGTGAAAATAATCCGCAAATGATCTAACAATTACCGTTGTTTAAGGAAAATGCATCGTGTGGTGCATCGTGTTACCGCTAATGGCGATCTTTGCAGGGCGATGATTAATGATTATTTAATTCCGAATTTGAATGATATTGATCTGAAAGAGATGTGGTTTCGCGAAGACGGTTCCGCATGTTATACACCCAATGTATAAATCGATTTATTGATCTATGTAAATATTTTTGTCAAATATCTCCATAACAAAAAGAATCCTGAGCTGTCAAATTAATTTTGCATAAAAATTGTCAATTTAATGGAAGTTGTTTATGATGACATTGTTGTATTCTCATCGCTTATTATTATGTCTGTAGTCTTAAACAATTTCAATCTTATAGGGAAACATGTGCAACTCAGTTTTGTTTCACTCAAAATTCGGTGTAAATTGCGTGGAGAAATTTTCAATTGAGAACCACGTCGTTTCTAGAAATTCCTGTATACTTTGCTCTACACATACAATTTTATCAGGTATCCGCACTGTTCGCTCACTGTCCCAACACTGTTTCGAATTTATGAAATTTCTGAAATTATCATAGCCGATATTCTTGTTGATGAAATTGCGAAGGAAAATTTTATTATATATATTTTTATTATAATACCTTCACCTTTTGATGATTTTTTTTTAATCATTTATAACGAATTTCAAACACCTCGCGATTACTATATACTATTAAATATAGAGGGTAATTTTTACAATTTTATTTTAAATAATATTTAATAACAACATAAAAAATATAAATTAATGTGAAATAGTTGGTATTTTTGTTGACGAAATGGTGAATATATATATATATATATATATATATATATATATATATATATATATATATATATATATATATATATATATATATATATATATATATATATATATGTAATGGAGGGAAAGGAATAAAAGTTAACACACATTGGTTAACTTTTCCTGAACAACTTGAACCACCCTTTATGTAAATAAATATTGACCTTGAATATGTGGAAAAATTACCTGACTCGTTAGTTCTTTCAATATTGAATCATAGTAATATTATACAAGTATATTATCCTTGTTTATATAACATATCTTAAATCAAATTATAACAAGTATAGGTTTTTTTTTTGTTTTTTCTCCACGATCTAAAACTCAAAAAATATTAAAAATATCTGTTCTTATGTAAATAAAGAATCACTGGGTAAAAAACAAAAAAAAACAAACGGAGACAAATTTCTCAGTGATTCTTTTCTGTAATAAATTTACCTATCGAACAAAATTTTAAAAATAATAAAATGTTAATAATAAATACAAACTTTTAACGTTAACGTTTCGGGAGGTTTTCTCCCCCCGTTTTCAAAACGAAACTGAAAAATAAATTATATTAATTTCTATATATAATGCAAAGATAGAAAGTAAATATATTTTTTGTGACATTGACAAACAACAAACATTACAAACTCAATAAAAGAAAAAAATATATGAACACGCCACAATCATTCAGATATTACTTAAGTATAGGGTTGTTTTAAAACTTCGTAGAGGTTTTTAAGAAGAAAAACAAGAGTCTACAAGTTTTCAGCTTAATAACCGGTTTTACGTACAACGAAAAGGAACGGCAATGGGTAATCCTCTGTCACCGTTCTTAGCCAATTTATTCATGAGTAAATTTGAAACCGAGGCAAAGGATGAATTCAGTTTGATTTTTTACTATGGTACCCCTTTGAACATTTTTCGATCAAATTGTAAAACTTTAAGAAATATCCCTTTCATTTTCAATCTATGCCAAGATTTGCTGAATAGTGTGTAGAAACCCGTTGTACACAAATATATAATTATAAAATCGTTAGATACTTGGAAAATCCTTTATATTTTTTAAATTATTTTCCCATTCCTTTCCTCTCGGGTTACTGTGTGCAGCAGTTAGCGTATATAATATAAATACATCTTTTAAATAAACAAATAAATTATTTTCTTTGTGAAAAAAATGCGTTGTATTAAAATTTGCAAATCTGTGTCCCTTGTCCCTTGAGATTCTCCCTTTTTATGTTGTTCAATCTCGTTCGGTAGTGTCGAAAATATTTACTTTAAAATACGGATAACAACCATGCCAACTCGTTTTTACAACGTTATCAGATACGATGTGGCGATATTCTCAAAAGGAAGACGAAATACGATTGATTTTTCCATATGCGACTGAGCTCGTAAAGTTTGTGAAAGATGTGCTGAAAACAAATTATTTTAACTGATAATGTGTTTCTAAACTTTTCAAATTTTTTCATTTTTACAGACAGTTTTTATTTATTAAAGATAATATGTAAGAGTAACATCTCAATTTCTTTAACAAGTTTAAAGTTTTATTCTTATATTGAAACCTTCAGTGAAAAAAAAGTTTTTAAACTTCTCGACGCACCTTTCACTAACCACGTTAGTATCATTAGGAGATGATTTAATTTATTTCTGAAGCTAAACTATGGTCTATTTATATGACAACCGTACAAATAAATCGGGAAAAAATCATGAACCGTGAAGTCAACTGAATGTTATATAAAGATACATTGAGATCAATTCTATCAGCTATTTATTTCCCAACATACAACTTGGTAAAATGGTTCACAAAATAATTTGTAAATCTACCAATCCAATTACCTTCCTATTCTGTGATAAACCCAACAAAATTCATAGAAAAAGTCACTTTTCAGAAAAGTTTACGAGTGCCTGATTCCACATACCTTGAACTACCTGAAGGAGTTACTAGAGTTAAACGGTTTCAATAACAAGATTGTTTCTAGGTACATCTTCCTAACAAGATTATGAAGCAAAATTGTTTTCAGCTTAATAACAGGTTTTAAGTTCAACGTTCTTACCCCCTTCTTAGCTAACACCCGGCTAACACCCATCTAACATTCCGGCACCCTTCTTAGCTACCAAATTGCCAAACTTTAAAAAATAGAATCGCTACATATTCGGATATTTGACGCTCTAAACCACGCACATCAATAATCTGGCACCAATAATCTGGCATTCGTTTTGATTTATCTCTTTTAGTTTTCGAGGTTTGATTTTTTGAATATCGACAACATTTTGCAAAAATTGCATATCTGACCAGTTTTCTGCGAATATCTAGAAAAACTGCCCTTTTTGCTATTCGATTTCCCGTCCTTCTGGCTTCATCAATAATTTGGCACCCGTTTTGATTTATCTATTTTAGTTTTCGAGATATGAGTTTTTGAATACCGAAGAAAAACATTTTGCAAAAATTGCATTCCCCGACCAGTTTTCTGCGAATTTCTAGAAAACCGTTCGAGATATCAAGAGCTTTTCCCCATTCGAGTAATCGTAATTTTCTTCACATTGTGGCTTACTCTCATAAAAATTGAGTGACTTTCACTTTTCTGATATTATCCTATGGTACCCTCTTTGAAAATGTTTTGATCAAAATACGAAACATTAATATATAGAATTGCTTCGTTTTTGGATATTTGACGCTCCAAACCACGCGCATCAATAATCTGGTACCCGTTTTGATTTATTTATTTTAGTTGTCGAGATATGATTCTTTGAATATCGAGGAAAATCGAATATTTTGTAAAAATTGCATTCCCCGACCAGTTTTCTGCGAATATCTAGAAAACCGTTCGAGATATCAAGATGCGCTTTTCCCCATTCGATTAATCGTAATTTTCTTCACATTGTGGCTTACTCTCATAGAAATTGAGTGACTTTCACTTTTCTGATATTATCCTATGGTACCCCCTTTGAAAATTTTTTGATCAAAATACGAAACATTAAAATATAGAATCGCTTCGTTTTCGGATATTTGACGCTCCAAACCACGCGCATCAATAATCTGGCACCCGTTTTGAATTATTTATTTTAGTTGCATTGCATTCCCCTACCAGTTTTCTGTGAATATCTAGAAAGCCGTTCGATATATCATACTGCGCTTTCCGCCATTCGATTTCTCATAATTTTCTCCACCTTGCGCCTTGGTTTCATAGAAATTGGGCGACTTTTCTGATGTTTTCCTATAGTACCCCCTTTGAAAATTTTTTGATCGTAATGCGAAACATTAAAAAATAGAATCGCTTCGTTTTCGGATATTTGACGCTCCAAACCTCGCCCACCAATAATTTGGCACCCCTTGTGATTTATCTATTTTAGTTTTCAAGATATGATTTTTTGAGTACCGAAAAAAATCGAAAATTAAAAAATCTTAATTTCATAGAAATTGGGTGACTTTCGTTTTTCTGATGTTTTTCTATGGTACCCCCTTTAAAAATTTTTCGATTAAAATGCGAAACTTTAAAAAATAGAATCGCTTCGTTTTCGGATATTTGAGGCTCCAAACCACGCGCATCAATAACCGACCAGTTTCCCGACCAGGTTCCCCGACCAGTTTTCTGCGAATATCTAAAAAATCGTTTGAGATATTAAACTGCGCTTTTCGCCATTCGATTCCCCGTAATTTTCTCCATCTCGGGACTTATCTTCATAGAAATTAAGTAAGTGTCGGCTTTTTAATGTTTTCCTATGGTACTTCCTGTGAAAATTTTTCAATCAAATTGCAAAACTTTAAAAAATAGAATCGCTTCATTTTCGGATATTTGACGCTCCAAACCGCGAATATCAATAATCTGGCACCGGCTTTGATTTATCTCTTTTCGTTTTTGAGATATGATTTTTTGAAAATCGAACGTTTTGCAAAAATTGCATTCCAGTTTTCAGTGAATTGCAGCTTTCAGAATATCTAGAAAATCTCAATCTCAAACTGTGCTTTTCGCCATTGGATTATCGTACTTACCGTGCTTCGCTGACCTGCCAGCGCCACGAAAATAGTTTCTTGGTTAACAAAATGCGGGAATTCCCCGAGTATCACCATCTCGCTGGCGCCACCAAAGTATTGCGACAAAAAATGAAACATCCTATGGATGCATTCTAAAATTGATCGACATGCTTTTCTTATGAATGCGTTTAAATTTTAATAATTTATTTGAATTTGTACATGGTTTTTAGTTTTGTCTAATTTTATTATAACATTTATAATATTTACTAAATTTTGTTAAAAATGTTAGGTTACTTCTGAGCTCGCGGCCTCTCGGACTGGGGGTCCCCGTCGGATCGGGGGCTTGTGGCATTTTGCCAGCCCTGCCACCCTATAATTACTCCACTGTGTACAGTAATCTCTGTAGATTATCTTCTGAATCAGCAGTATGTACCGCATCTTCATCGTAGCAAACAACATTGAAAGAAGTGTTCCCCATTTTGTATCCTACTCTTTAAGGCAGATTTTGAACTATTTTATCTAGAATCATGTGGAATATAAACGGGCTAAGTAAATAGTCTTGCCTTATTTCTCTGCAGATGTGTACTTCTTCAGTTAATTTCTTTATTAATTATATATTCGTTCTCCAACGGCTGTTTATCTCGTTTTATTAACCTCCGGTTGACTTTTTTTCTCGCATTATTTTGATAATACAAATTAATTATTTATATTATTTGATTAACTTCAAATACTGCTTTCAAGATACTACGTACGTTTTAACATTATTATACCGCAAGGACAAATGCCTAATTTTGTTGCCATTAGATTTTGCATTCTTATCTGATTTTTCTCGATAATGTGATGTCAGTGTGTACTCAAAAATGTGCAGGTTTATTGGCACATAATAGATGAGAAAAACTTATTTGCCAAAGCGTAAACTAGTAAGCCTTGACTCGTATTTCTTGTGATTAAGAAATTGCGAATGCAATTTACTGCAACACCTCATAACAAATTAACTAAGTTGTATTATTTTTATTTGCTTTTAGTTGTTTGATTATTTCATTAACGTGCTGCCTAAAAAATATTCTATATTTAAACAGTTATCTGTACAGATATACTAAAACGAAATAGATAATTTTCTCTAGGAAAAACTACTATAAATATAAATAAAAGCTTGAAAAAAAGTTGAAATAAATGGGAATTGTGAAATAATAATGTGAACAATGTGAAATAATCGCATTGAGTTCTCTAATAAAGATGGTCTAATTTCGATAAAATTTTTGTAAGAATTCCTTCCCATTGGAATTTTAAGAGTTGGGAATAGAAAATAGTTATGTGGAGTCAGATCGAGTGAACCCTTAAAGGTTACAATATCTTTCTGAGGCAATTCTGGTCATCTGGAAGGAATTTTTTAAGTATATTACTCTTGTAGTTGTAAAAAAAGATGAGCACGGTCGTGGTACACCCTTATTAGAAGCAAATATTTTTCTGTGTGGATCCGCTTATCATCTATATATAGAAAAAAGTTTTCTACACAGAAAAACAGTTCTAATTGTGCTTCGAATTTGTCAAATATAAATTATTTTTTCAATGGTGATTCCAATATGTTGCAGGTTCAAAATAAAATAAAAAAACTGAACCACCTTGAACAGTTTGAAATAAAAAGGTTAAACATTAAGTGTCTCTCGGTGGGTTTACGAATTTTTTTTTATTTGAATTTGGAAAAGTGATTTAGTGTTTAGTGGTAAATCTCTGCGAGTTTCATTCTCTAGGAGTGTTATTAATCATAATATTACGTTAGAATATTGTTGTTTATGTTTCTTCTTCTTTTTTACTTTCTGTGTTTGTGGATTTCTTTATTAATATCCAACAACAAGTCCAGTGACAAGCCCCACCCATCCCTTCAGTTGGAGGGCATATGTTTCGTCTCTTGATGTATTCACTTTTCAGGGTCCAGACCTATGTTCCCTCGTCAAGAATAGGGAGACTCTATTCGACGGAAAGTCAACACACTTTCGCTGACTTTCCCTCGTCATATGAGATTGTGGAACCCAGCAGTTGGTTGACACTCAGCTACAGCTACTGCTATTGATTCTAAATATATTTTGTGAAACATGCCCTATACCTAAACCCAATGGTTTTACCGATATCCGCTATTTTTTAAAAAATATCGGAGTTGCAGACTCTTTTTTGCTTTATTTTTATTTTTTTTCCTTTATTTGGGTTTTTCGCCACTATCTAAAACTCAAAAAATATCAAAAATACCTGTTTTTATGTAAGTAAAAAATCACTGGGTAAAAACAAAAAACCAAACGGAAACAAATTTCTCAGTGATTCTTTTTTGTAATAAATTTGCCGAACGAACAAAATTTTAAAGATATAAAAATGTTATAAAAAAATTTACAAACTTTTAACGTTAACGTTTCGGAGGGTACTCTACCCCCGTTTTCAAAACTAAACTAAAACATAAATTATATTAATTTGTAATATATAGTAACGAATGAAAGTAAATGTATTTTTTTGTATATGTCAACGATACTTATATTGACAACAATAGATTTTCATGACAGTGACATACTACCAAAAAATATGTATAGGTAATGTTTACTGTGTTATTGTTTATTGTAGTGATTGTGTATTCAAATATTTAAATGTGCTTAATTGTATTCTTTAGAATCGGGAACCATATTGAATTTAAATCTACCGAAGGCATAGCAATACAGTTATTTTTATTTAAATTAATTATAGCGGTTTCTTTTAATCTTCTGTATTTTGTTACCGATTCTTTTAATACCGTTTTGGAATTATTCCAATTGATTTTATGACCCGATTCCCATGCGTGTTGACAAATTCTAGATTTATTAAAATCGCCCTTTCTAAGAAGGTCTCTTTTACTCTGACATCTAACGGTCTAGATGTCTCACCTATATATAATTTGCCACATTCGCAGGGAATTTTATAAACCACATTTTTGGTATTTTGTTGTATATTGTTTGCTTTAGTCTTTGTTAATAGAGATCTAAGAGTATTTTTTGTTTTAAATGTCGTTCTTATGTTGTATTTATTTCCTACTCTTTTAATTGTGTCATAAATACCGCGGATATAAGGAATTGTGAGGTTAATTGTTTGAGAGTTGTTATTATTGTTATTAATAACTTATCTGTTTTGTCTAGTATCAAAATTTTTAAGCGATTTAACTATAAAATTTTTTGGGTAATTGTTTTTTATTAAAATGTCTTTTATATGATTTGTTTCTTTTTGTAGTGTACCACCGTCGGTACAAACAAGTTTTGCTCTGTCATATAAACTTTTAATTACTCCTATTTTGACCGATTTTGAGTGATTTGAAAAGAAATTGAGATACCTATCTGTGTTTGTTGGTTTTCTGTAAACTGTAGTTTTTAATGTGTTGTTTTGTTTTATTATTAAAGTGTCGAGGAATGGCAATTTATTCTCCTTCTCCATCTCTAAAGTAAACTTAATTGTAGGCTCTCGAGAATTTATATCTTGTAAAAAAATATTTAGATCTTCAATGCTATGTTGCCATATAGCAAAAATATCATCAACATACCTAAGCCATATTAATGGTTTTTAATAGATTTATTTAATATGTCATTCTCGAGTTCCTGCATAAAGATATTACTGATCAAAGGAGAAAGAGAAGAACCCATTGCCATTCCGAAATTTTGTTAATAATTATTTTCTAATTGAAAATATGTGGTTTTTAAGCACATAGTTAATAATTCCAAAATTGTATTTATGTTTAGTTTAGTGCAGTCTTTTAATGTTGTGTCATGTTCTAATCTCTTTCTAACTATTAAAAGTGATTTATCAACTGGTACATTAGTAAATAAACTCACCACGTCAAAACTAACCATTAAATTTTGGTTTGTAATTTTAATGTTCGAAATTTTATCTAAAAAATCTGAAGTATTTTTAATATATGAATTTGTTCTACCCAAAAGTGGATTTAAAATGTTTAATAAAAATTTTGCTAGTTTATAACATGGGGAATCTATACTACTAACTATAGGGCGAAGTGGTGTATTAGTTTTGTGTATTTTTGGTAGACCATAGATATGTGGTGGTTTACTATAATGTGGTGTAAGTTGTGATCTTTCTAGATCTGTAAATTCACGTTTGTGTTTATATAATGTATTGCAAATTTGTCTCTGTATTTTTAATGTTGGATCTGTAGGTATTTTAGTGTAATTTCCCTCATCAATTAAAGTTTTAATTTTGTTATTATATTCTGTAGTGTCCAGAATAACTCTGGCGTTACCTTTGTCTGATGGCAATATTTTTATAGATGTGTCTTTTTTTAATTTATCTATAACTAACCTTTAATCATGGTATAAATTTGATTTGATTTTAAATTATTTTTCTAAGATAAGTTTTAACTTAGGTAGAACAAACTTGGGTAGAACAAATTCATATATTAAAAATACTTCAGATTTTTTAGATAAAATTTCGAACATTAAAATTACAAACCAAAATGTAATGCTTAGTTTTGACGTGGTGAGTTTATTTACTAATGTGCCAGTTGATAAATCACTTTTAATAGTTAGAAAGAGAATAGAACATGACACAACATTAAAAGACCGCACTAAACTAAACATAAATACAATTTTGGAATTATTAACTATGTGCTTAAAAACCACATATTTTCAATTAGAAAATGATTATTATCAACAAAATTTCGGAACGGCAATGGGTTCTTCTCTTTTTCCTTTGATTAGTAATATCTTTATGGAGGAACTCGAGAATGACATATTAAATAAATCTATTAAAAAACCATTAATATGGCTTAGGTATGTTGATGATATTTTTGCTATATGGCAACATAGCATTGAAGACCTAAATATTTTTTTACAAGATATAAATTCTCGAGAGCCTACAATTAAGTTTACTTTAGAGATGGAGAAGGAGAATAAATTGCCATTCGTCGACACTTTAATAATAAAACAAAACAACACATTAAAAACTACAGTTTACAGAAAACCGACAAACACAGATAGGTATCTCAATTTCTTTTCAAATCACTCAAAATCGGTCAAAATAGGAGTAATTAAAAGTTTATATGACAGAGCAAAACTTCCAAATAAAGGAAAAAAAAATATATGAACACGCCACAATCATTCAGACATTTCTTTTTTGCTTTGTCATATACCATGTATAGTGGCGGCTCGTGGGTTTTTAAAGTGGGAAGGTGTAAAAGAAAATAGTGCTTGGATTTTTTTTCCCCTTCCTCCATTTAATATTAAAACCCTATACAGGAGGTGGACCAGAGTGTTTTGCCCTAAAAAAATGTTTACTGTTATAAATGCTGGAGGCCTGCTAAATGCTAAAGGCCCTCCCTCGCGAGCCGCTACTGATCATTTATTTTTTCATGTAGGATTTTCATTTTTGGTAAAAATATTGGGGAAACTAGAACTTTTAACGCAAATAAAATATGTCCACGATATAGAGGGTGTCCAGTATAACTAAGATAAATGAAAAAAATCACAGTTTTTGTTAAATGGAATGTCTAATATATTTTTATTTTTTAATATTTTGTTTTTAATGGAATTCAACTTAGACCGTTCAATAATTATGTCAAAAAATTCAATTCAAATGGCAAATATTGTTCCAGTATAGTTTTTAAACTATTTTTATATGATACAAAAAAAAGAGTGTGTTTCTTACACACTTTCATAATTAAACAGGGAAATATATTTTTATGATTTATTATTTTGACTATAGAAAAGAAATGTGAATATCCATTTACAACTTAAAGCACGCAGATAGCCGAATGAAAACGCAGAACAAAAATTAATTTTTCTAGAGAGGAATTGATAAACACTAGGTATAAAGTGATCAAAATCCTTTTTTAACAAGTAGAATTTATGCCCAAAGGTTGGTGCCTAACGCCATCCTAATGTTAGTTTTTATACGACTGAAAGAGCGATTTGAAAGAACTGGATGTGTCGATTACGAAAAAAAAATTGGAAAAGTAGAAATGAACTACGAGTGAAAAAAAACGAATATTTAGCTCTTCAAGCCATAATTAAAAATCCGCATATTTCATGCAGACGGATATTAAAAGTGGTAGGCGTATATATAATAACTAGGAAATATAAATTTCATCTGTATCATATACAATTGGTTCAAGAACTAAATCAAAATGATATTGATCGAAGGCTTGAATTATATAACTAGCCAGTAGAAAAAAAAGAGAATAACTTAACTTTTTCAAATATTTTTGAACCCAAAAAATGGATAAGTTAACCGACTTGATTTCCACTATTAGAGCAATGAAAATCCAAGATTCATTATTCTTTAGATCATCAGCATAGATGGTCTCTTAATGGGAGAGCTGATATTAAAGCAGATCGCTTCCTAGGGCCATGTTTTTTTTTTTGAAAATAGAGTTAATGGTGATAGTTTTCTCAATATTTTGCAAAATAATTTTGAAGAGTGGATTGAAGAATTGTCCTTAACTGTAGCGGGACGAATGTGGTTACAGCTAGACGGCACTCCTCTGCGTTTTATCAAGCAGGTGAGATAATATTTGGACACCACGGGCGTAACCAAGGGGGGGTTTTAGGAGTTCACCCCCCCCCCCCCCCGAAGCCAAATATTACCTAATATTATAGATTTTAGAAGATTTCTTCTTTAATGGTTTTAGATTTAGCGCAGAGGAACGAAATAATTAATTTAACCATTTCATTTAAAGTTAAGAACTTTCTAAATATGTCGTAATTTTTCCGATGAATATATAGATATTAAATTTCACGTAAGTATATTTTTGTTGTTTTATTTACTTCAAACTAACCCCCCCCCCCCCCAAACTAAATCCTGGCTACGTCCGTGTTGGACATACATTATGAAAACAAATGGAATGGTAGGAGAGGTCCTGTACCGTGGTCAGCCAGATTCCCGGACTTAACAAAACTAGATTTTTTCTTATGGGGTTTAGTTAAAGAACAAGTTTATCAAATGCCACCCGCCATAACGGAGGATATGCAAATTAGATTAAGAAATGTGTTTATGAATATTAATGAGACAATGCTCGTTACAGTCAATAGTTCTTTTGAACATAGGCTTAGAGTTTGCATTACACAAAATGGTAGACATATTGAACATTTAATTAAATGATTGTAGTGCCTTCTTCTTTATAAATAACAAGAAAGAAAAAAACAAAGAAACGAAAAGAATCGATGAAGACAATGAAATTATGTCAGATGAATAAATTTGGTACGATAAAATGAAATTACACTATATAATATTTTCTTTTACAATACGTTTCTAAGGCTTTGATACTAGTTATTAAAAATTATTAAAAATATATTTAACGACTTTTATTGAATTCCTTTATTAAATATCCACAGCGTGGTCTATTTTTTAGTAAAAAAATTCTGGAACAGTAAGGTCCAGAGGATATATCCTAACTCAAAAGATCTACTGGTACCAAGACCAATCTATACTCGTCTACCAAACTATTAGTCAGGCAGATCCGAATAAATCGTGTATTATTCAAATAATATCAAATTTAACAAAATATTAAGTACCATTTTATATCAGTACATACAATAAAATAAAGAGCTTAACTCTAAAAGTAATGTACTTACTTACTTAGTCTTTACGTCTTCTACCCTACTGGGTGTAGAGGTTTGGGCTATCCGTCAGCCCCTTGGTGGAATCTTCTCCATTTTCCTCTGTCTCTGGCCATCACCATAACTCCTTAACAATCAATTCCCCACTTTTCAGCGAGGCAACCAGGCTTTCAGCGAGGCAACCAGGTTTTCAGCGAGGCAACCAGGCTTTCAGCGAGGCAACCAGGCTTTCAGCGAGGCAACCAGGCTTTCTTCCTCTCTCCATGCACACCCATGGCCCACACTCTCTTGACAACCCGCACGTCTGGCATCCGCATGAGGTGCCCGAACCATCGCTATTGTGTCATCGCACAGTATCACCCCTTCAATCCTTCGTAACACTCTCATCTCGAATACTTGTAGTTTTGCCTTTTGCGGTTCAGAAGAACACCCATGTTAATAATAATAATATTGACCAGTACGTCGTAAAAGATGGACTAACGAGGAAAATAGAGAAATCATGGGACTATATAGAGTTACCGGTTTGGAATCTGATCTTACGATGTATCGGTCAAAGCTGCATCGAGAATTCATTAATAAATTTCCTAATCTCAACCACCCCACTGATCATCGTATCGAGGACCAAGGCAGAACTATCATTTCTAGACGATTACTACCACAAGCATTTTTGGACGAAATTAAAATAGAGGTAATGAGTGAGCTCAATGTAAATAATTCTAATAGTGAAAGCGTACAGGAAGAAATTACCCGTGATATACAAAATAAGTCAATATCCAATCAAATTCTTTCTGATGGTAATCTGAAATACATTTTTGCGACTAATATTATTAAATATAGAGGAATGAACCCCAATTTGAGACCGCATATTCCAAAAACTAAATATACAAGTCGATTATGTGAGATTCTCCTAAAGGCAAATTCAATCCTACATGAGAGCTTAAACGAGACGATGGACCTAGAAGAAATCCATCTACAAATATATTGTGCTGCAATTTCATCTGTGATGCAAAACGGGCAAGATTGGAACAACTAAGAACAAATACCATTTCAAATGCAATACCTGCTTGGAAAAACCGATTGCTTATGAAGATTACTACTCTACGAGCCAAAATAGGCAGAGTTCAGTAGATCTACAACGGAAACACAAATCACACCCTAATGAAGAAGCTACCAATGGAGATATGGAATCAATTGCAAACACTGAAGCATCTAGAACTCAAGAACTATATCCGTAATCCTATCTATGGAGCAATGAACGCAGCTATCGAAAGGGTATAATTCCGATGAACACGCTCTGGATATGGAGAGAATGAGAGACTCCTGGAGTGGTGTCTGGGCAGAAAAGTGCAACCATAGGGAGGGAGCAGTCTGGATACAGGAGATTCAAAAATTTCAAGACTTTCAATTGAATAATACCGTTCTCAGGAGAAGATGTCAGAAGAGTCATCACCAAACTGCCTAATTGGAGAAGTCAAGGACGAGACAGAATACAACATTTTTGGTACAAACATTTCACTGCATTTTATTACCATCTAGCGAGAGAGTTCACCCGAACTCTGGAGAACCCCGAAACAATGCCAATATTTTTAACAGAGGGAATTACTTACCTTGTACCCAAAGGCGACAATATAAATGACCCCTCACAATACCGCCCAATAACATGTCTGCCAAGCCTTTATAAAATCTTTTCAGGTTGTACCAATAATAAAATTTACTCCTATTTGACAACAAATAACATTTTAACCGAAGAACAGAAAGACTGCAGAAACAGGACCATAGGATGCAAAAATCTGTCTTACTGGATGCTATTCACATTGTGAAATCTTTTCTAAATCAGTTATTCGAAACTGTTATCTTGTCGATAAAGACCGATGAGGGTTTTTATTTCCTTCCTGACTAAAACAGAGTATTAAAAAATATATATTTATTAAAGCCAAGAGACATTGCAGAAATGTATAGATTAAGTCAAGTAAACAGTTCATTGCATTGTAATATAAATATGCAAAAAACAAAATAAATAAATAACTGAATTAAAATAATAAATAAAACAATTTTTCACAACCTAGAACATTATCAACATTTGATAAGGTAATCCTCCAAGCTATAAACGGCTGAACTTCCAAGAAAGTCCCACACTCATCATCTATATATTTTGTCTACAATATTCTGGAGCCTGCCTGGTAAATTATTATAGGATTTTTCCCCTGCATAGTATACACTATTTTCAAATACTCCTACTGGGTAAGATTATTATGCTGTGGAAATTTTTAAACATTAAATCTCTATTATTTTTCACATTTAACAATCTCGTATATGTATAATAATGGTCATGTTAGGATATTGTATATAGGAAAAAGATGTCGGTTTTTGAATCTGACAAAATTCAGTATAATAGTATGATAACTTTATATCCATAGTACCCACCAGTTTCAGTCTATATAAAACATATGATACTGTTGTCAATTCTTTGCAAAGTTTATTCACATGTGGGCCCCATTGGTGTTCGGAATACCCAAGAACTTGACACCTGATATTTGCCATATTGACATTTCGTTAATTTTTAAGAAATAAGAGTTGTCCTCCATATAAGTTTGAGCAGGGAAGTTAACAAAATTTATTTTCTTCATATTTAGAAATAGGTTGTTCGCTTTATACCAGTTATAAAATTTGTGTAGGGTGGTGTAGCGTTCACAAATTCTTGATTGCTACTGGTAAGATTATTTCAGGCGAATTGTATTTGAAAGAGCCCCTGTATCGTTTAGGACAAGGCCAAGACTTGCTTAGGCTTATTTTTTTCTGATATTCTTGTAAAGGGTTTTATGACCCGGATATTAAAGAATCCGGTCAACCAGAGACCAGGCCATTGAAAAACCACTTATTTCGAAGCCCGACTATTGCCGAAACCATACTCTTTTTTGGGGCCACTTTGCACAGTAACATGTCAGTTAAGTTCCAGACTATTTGAGAACCCCCGCATAGGGATATTGAATTCATGGTATTTGGATACCTCAGTACTGGATAGGCAAGCGGCGGGACCACCGAGAAATAAGGCCAGATTAATATATTTTTATTATATTTTCATTTAGAGTTAAAGATTCACGTTTCTATTTTTAAATTACCTACTTTTCTAATTACCGTCAGAAAATAAACAATTTGCCGTTCGATCTGATTTAGTATTGATGATTTTAGTTATTTTGATCCTATTTGATTACCCTTAATTACCCTCTTTATTTTTTAATATTGTCTGAATAAAATTAGTACCATCTAATTTATAAGTAGAAGGAACTAGAGACGAGCTCGTGTAGGTTAGAGCAACTTGTTCAGTTTTTTATTTTCCACGGTAAGGTTTAGCGAGCCATAGTCCCTAAACTTTCCTGTGTCTTTTTTTATAGGTTTATTATTTCTACCTTTTGATGTACTTTGTATTGTTTTTTTATTGTTAAAGAATAAAATCAAGTAAACAAGTTTTTTTTTACGATAGACATCTTTCTGGTTCAAGGGTCTTTTATACCACAAGATATATTATCGAACTGAACGGTGCCCTTTTGACGCGCAGTCATCCAGTCCAGGACCTTCTTCCGGTGCTCCCGGCGAACAGCTGCTGTCGCTGTGATGAATATTTTTTAATTCTTCGCAAAGAGAAAATAGTTGGTCACAATGGTCTGAGTAGTCTGCTACGTACTACTACGGTAGAAATGAGGCAAAGGAGGCCTGAGGTAGGAGGTCAGCAATTCGAACAAGATTTTTGATTAAATAAAACATTGCTTATTAAGATTTTATTTTTACTTCAAGTCCAAGGAACCTTAGTACCTTATGCAAGAAAGAGATATCAGCCAGACTTCAGTACGCAAGAGTGATATATCATTTTCTACTTCCTTAGCGTATGTTATTTATGCAAATAAGTAATATCGAATAGCAGCCTAATGCGTTCCTATATACAAAGTTAGCAAATTAGTGAAGTTAGTAAAACATTTTTATAACATGAATGCATACCGTTCGAAAGTGGATAAATCAAAAGTTTTTTTTTAATAATTCAAAGACCATGTCCGCTTTTTTTTAATATGCCATTCAAAATTGAGTTTTATATTTATTTTTACTTCTTCCAAAAACTTTGTGAGTTTATAAAAAAAGTAGATGTTCCTTGTAGCTAATTTTGATTTTCATAAAACCCTACAACATTATACATTAAAATAAAAAAATAATTTGGAAGCTATACCAATATTGGAATTTTGGACTTGGCACTTTTATTGGACTTGGAATTTTTTAAATAAAGAATTAAATAATTAACATAAAAAAACCTATTGGCCAAATAATGTTTTATGGAAGCCGAGGAGATAGTAAAAGACTACTCCTATCGGTTATTTTAATTTGGTAAACAACTCACCAATTTTCTTGGATTGCGAGGAACTATCAAAAATATCCACAGCCCTTAAACAAAATTGATATTCAGAAAATTGTATCATTCACCGACAGGAAACCCAAATACGAGGAACAATAGAGGATCATGAATGAAATGCATCAAAGGTACTGCTACCATACGTAAAAGGAATCACTGATAGGATTGGCAGACTACTAAGGAAACATAAGATCAGAACAGCCTACAAGCCGCACTAAACTATCGCAAACATCTTAAAAAAACCCAAGGACAAAGTTAGACTCGAAAATCATGGGGTGTATAGCATATCTTGTTCCCACTGCAACACAACATACATAGGACAAACAAACAGACTAATCTCGGCCACCATACAAGAACGTAAAAACCAATTAAAAAATAAACAATCTTCGGCTCTGTTCCAGCACCATCTACAAACAGGACATAAAATCAATTTTGGGGAGGAGGAGAAGCCAAAGAAATAGCGTATATTGAGAGCTACAAGGTCTTGACAACCAAAGAAGCTCTTGAAATAGAAGAAAGGGGTGAGCTAAATACACGAAACGACGCACGCAACATTCCAAAAGTATGGAATTCCGTTCTGAAAAAGAAGAAACGCGGAAACGTGGCGGCGAGAATATATATATATATATATATATATATATATATATATATATATATATATATATATATATATATATTCTATATATATATATATATATATATATATATATATATATATATATATTCTATATATATATATATATATATATATATATATATATATATATATATATTCTATATATATATATATATATATATATATATATATATATATATATATATTCTATATATATATATATATATATATATATATATATATATATATATATATATATATATATATATATATATATATATATATATAATAACAAACTGAAGGACAATGTAATAAAATTTGAAAGGATATCTGACCGACTAGCCCAATGCGTCATTCAGCTGAATAAAAAGTGTAGGCTTTAAATCGTCCAATCTTATGCACCAACAATAAGCCATAAGGATGAGGAAATTGAGGAATTTTATGACGATGTATATATATATATATATATATATATATATATATATATATATATATATATATATATATATATATTACAGAAATCTTTCACCCTTTCTCCACGTGATGCCACCGATCGCCTTCGCCGAACTGTCAACCATGCGACGTCACGTGTCTCTCGGGACCGGTTTCTAGCCTTTCAGTCGTCATCAGCCGAGCTCTAGACGAACGCAAGGAAAGCAGTTCGGAGAGACGATCGGGGCCAGACCAGATTAATGCTTTCCTTGCGTTCGTCTAGAGCTCGGCTGATGACGGCTGAAAGGCTAGAAACCGGCCCCGAGAGGCACGTGACGTCGCATGGTTGACAGTTCGGCGAAGGCAATCGGTGGCACCACGTGGAGAAAGGGTGAAAGATTTCTGTAATATTTCCCTCCACGGTTCCGTTACGCTACCTTGTGGGCATATATATATATATATATATATATATATATATATATATATATATATATATATATATATATATATATATATATATATATATATATATATATATCACAACTATATATGAGCTCAGGATATTAAATTTATTTATAACTGGCATTCGATTCAATTTGATCGTAAATACATTATTCTTTCTATTATTTCAGATAGCATAGACATAATAGCAACTGGTCTATAGTTGCAAATAGATAGGGGATAGCTCTTCTTGAATATTGGAATTATTTTTGTTGCTTCAAGTGACCAATTAATTAAATCAATAAAATACTCATTAAAACAACTAGTGATTGCTAATTTATCTTCAATTATGATTCTTTCATCATTCCTAATACTACCTATACTGTTTTAATTTTATAATTGTTTATGGTATTATTTATGATTCTCCTAAATCTCCTAACTTCACTCTTTTGTAGTATTAAAAATGATACACAAAATGAAAAATAATTTAAATATTTTAAATCATTTCAAAAATCAAAATATCATCAATATATCGCTTTTTATCATTTTTTTCGCATCTCTCTGTGGATTTCGTGATGAAAAAAAAGAGCTTACCTTTAAAAGCAATCTATTTATTTCCTAACTTGTTCATAATTAAAAAAAAGTGTGTTAAGGTTAGCGTGTTGTTGTTGCATCGATCGGAAAACGTGAGATCTGATGATGTCAAGTCTGTAGAATAAGATGGTGAACATTTCTCATTTCATTTCCAACTGCTTTTTTGTCATTGTAACCAATAACTAACTTGTAACTGCAACAGAAGATGCAACAGAAATGCAAAAGCAAAAACGTGAAATGTTGGGAATTAAAGCAGCAGAATTGCTGGCATTACTAAAGCTAATGAATCAGTTTTCTTAATTTTTGCTGACATAAAATGACCCAATAAGTACTTGGTAGATACATATTTTTTAATAAATCGAAATAAAGAGTTATTCAAAAAGAGTGCTAGAACTTTTAAAAGTAATATCGGCAACACTCTTTGAAATGCAGAAATTGGAAGTTTAAAGGCGATCCTCACTTTGAGGAAAATTATATATAACTATACTTGCTATAACGGCAAATTTATTACAGAAGAGAATCACTGAGAAATTTGTCTCCGTTTGTTTTTTGTTTTTTACCCAGTGATTCTTTATTTACATAAGAACGGATATTTTGGAATTTTTTTCTAGTTTTGGATCGTGGCGAAAAACCAAAAACCAACAATGTTTTCTTTTAACAAGACGGTGCGATCACACATTTCATCAGGCAATCGATTTATTGCAAGAAAAGTTTCCTGGTGGTTGATTGGTTGAATTGTGAGATTATTCTTTTTTGTAGAGTTATGTTACTTTTCTGGTTTACAGATATAAACCACCCGAATAATTCTTGACCTTACATGAAACATTCAGGTCACCGTTGGAAATATTACGCGATATGTGTGATAGAACAGTCGAAAACTGGGTCTCCAGAATACATTCCACCAGGCGAAGCCGAGGGGAACATTTGAAAGACATTATATTTTCAAAACATAATGCAGCATTATTTGTTTTCCAAGATAAAATAAAGATTACCGTGTTTATTACTTGTGGTTGTCATTGTGCCTTACTTTAAAGTCCTAACATTCTTTATAAATATACTTTGTTAATAAAACATGTATATAATTGAAAATGTAATATAAATAACTTGTATCATTTCGAAATCAACTTAAAAATAACTTATGATAAATATTTAGTCAATAATTAAAGAACAATAAAGAAAATAAAACGGAAATATCAGTAATTTAACTTTGATCATTTTTCCATAGTTTTTTCAACTTTTGTTGAACATAGACATGATTTTAAGTTGACGTACCCTTAATAATTATAAGCACACTTGGTACGTTTCAGGTGAGTGGCTTGTATTTTTTTTTGTATTTGCTGCTGTATCAGCACCCAGAAATTGGAAGTTTGAAGGCGATCCTCAATTTGGCGAAAATACTATTTTCCGACGAAGTGTACTTCTGTACTCAAGGGATTCAGGAGTTGCCTCTTCATCCTAAGAAAGTTACCATATTTTGATGTAGTTTTTAGACTGAAGGAGTGATAGGATCTTATATCTTCGAAGATGATGTTGAAAATAATGTTATTGTCAATGAAGAATGCTATAGGAATATGCTAATAAATTATCTTTAGTCTGAACTCATAAATGAGAATATAAACTTTTCGAGAGGAGACCTCCCGAAACGTTAACGTTCCAAAGTTTGTATTTATAAATTTTTTTATATTTTTTAAAATTTCATTTGTTAGGCAAATTTATTACAGAACAGCATCTCTGAGAAATTTGTCTCCGTTTGGTTTTTTGTTTTTTTACCCATTTTTTGATATTTTTTTGAGTTTTGGATCGTGGCAAAAAACCCAAAAAAAGAAAAAAAATGAACACATCACAATCATTCAGTCATTACTTATAAACAATGATTTCTTTTAACAAGACGGTGCGATCACACATTTCATCAGGCAATCGATTTATTGCAAGAAAAGTTTCCAGGTGGTTGATTGGTTGAATTGTGAGATTATTCTTTTTTGTAGAGTTATGTTACTTTTCTGGTTTACAGACATAAACCACCCGAATAATTCTTGACCTTACATAAAACATTCAGGTCATCATTGGAAATATTACGCGATATGGCACCAGGGGGACATTTGAACGACATTATATTTTCAAAACATAATGTAACATTATTTGTTTTCCAAGATAAAATAAATATTGCCGTGTTTATTGCTTGTGGTTGTCATTGTGACTTACTTTAAAGTCCTAACGCTCTTTATAAATATACTTTATTAATAAAAAATGTATATAATTGAATTAGTTTACGAGGAATTGTAATATAAATAACTTGTATCATTTGGAAATCAACTTAAAAATAACTTATGATAAATATTTAGTCAATAATTAAAGAACAATAAAGAAAATAAAACGGAAATATCAGTAATTTAACTTTGATCATTTTTCCATAGTTTTTTCAACTTTTGTTCAACATAGCCATGATTTTAAGTTGACGTACCCTTAATAATTATACGCACACTTGGTACGTTTCAGGTGAGTGGCTTGTATTTTTTTTGTATTTGCTGCTGTATCAGCACCCAGAAATTGGAAGTTTGAAGGCGATCCTCACTTTGGCGAAAATACTATTTTCCGACGAAGTGTACTTCTGTACTCAAGGGATTCAGGAGTTGCCTCTTCATCCTAAGAAAGTTACCATATTTTGATGTAGTTTTTGGACTGAAGGAGTGATAGGACCTTATATCTTCGAAGATGATGTTGAAAATAATGTTATTGTCAATGAAGAATGCTATAGGAATATGCTAACAAATTATCTTTAGTCTGAACTCATAAATGAGAATATAAACTTTTCGAGAGGAGACCTCCCGAAACGTTAACGTTCCAAAGTTTGTATTTATAAAATTTTTTATATTTTTTAAAATTTCATTTGTTAGGCAAATTTATTACAGAACAGCATCTCTGAGAAATTTGTCTCCGTTTGGTTTTTTGTTTTTTTACCCATTTTTTGATATTTTTTTGAGTTTTGGATCGTGGCAAAAAACCCAAAAAAAGAAAAAAAATGAACACATTACAATCATTCAGTCATTACTTATAAACAATGTTTTCTTTTAACAAGACGGTGCGATCACACATTTCATCAGGCAATCGATTTATTGCAAGAAAAGTTTTCTGGTGGTTGATTGGTTGAATTGTGAGATTATTCTTTTTTGTAGAGTTATGTTACTTTTCTGGTTTACAGACATAAACCACCCGAATAATTCTTGACCTTACATAAAACATTCAGGTCATCATTGGAAATATTACGCGATATGGCACCAGGGGGACATTTGAACGACATTATATTTTCAAAACATAATGTAACATTATTTGTTTTCCAAGATAAAATAAATATTACCGTGTTTATTGCTTGTGGTTGTCATTGTGACTTACTTTAAAGCCCTAACGCTCTTTATAAATATACTTTATTAATAAAAAATGTATATAATTGAATTAATTTACGAGGAATTGTAATATAAATAACTTGTATCATTTGGAAATCAACTTAAAAATAACTTATGATAAATATTTAGTCGATAATTAAACAAGAATAAAGAAAATAAAACGGAAATGTTGGTAATTTAACTTTGATCATTTTTCCATAATTTTTTCAACTTTTGTTGAACATAGCGATGATTTTTAGTTGACGTACCCTTAATAATTATACGCACACTTGGTACGTTTCAGGTGAGTGCCTTGTATTTTCTTTGGTTCACGCGTCAGTTAAGACAGCGGTACCGAACTGGTCTCGGATTATTCTTCAGTGTTGACTCGAAGAAACTGGTTAGCGGAGACTTTAAATTTTAGTTTGATACAATCCGGCATCGGCCTTAGTTCTAACACGAGAGCATTCGTTTTTTTTTTCACGGTATCGTAATGAGGCAAGGACTCGCACTTGAAATTTATTGTAACATAAAAGAGGATGCGCGTAAAAGGAAGGAAAATAATGTTTTTCGTGATGACTATAAGGTGAACGCTCTAAAGAGTATGAAAGAGAATGAAAACAAAGGTAACCTATTATATTTACATTAATTAGTTTGTTAGTAGTGTACTTAAAAATTAAGTAATAAAAAATTTGTTTTAAAAAATTTGCTTAGATCTACATATTATTGTTTAATACATAATAAAAAAAAATATATAATAATATATATCTTTATATGTATTATTATTTTCTTTAATAATTGATATATTTAATTTTTTTTGCAACATGTGGTGTGTTCATCTGTTAGCTTAAAGCCCCTTTCGCTTTAACGCATCACATATAGTGGTGGCCAATAAAATAAGATTAGCGCAGCCTTATTAATATATTTATTTAAACTTTTAAATTGTTTCTAAAATAATATTAATTTTCCAGATCATTTAAAAGGTATACAATGTATTAGTCTAAATATAAACAATTACTATATTCAAAATTATATGTTAATAAGGTATTTTTAAAAAAATTATGTGGTTAAACAAATAAGAGCAATTTTTATTAAAATCATGAAAAAACTAAAAGTTGTAATTCTCTAAAACTGTTTAGTCTAAGTAATTATGGAAGCTTAGTTCTTTGTAGTATGGCCGTTATTCTTAATTACTCATTGACATCTTCTTGGCATGGTCGATTAGATGCCGGTATGTAGTGTTATCGAAAATCAAGCTTTGTGAAATTCTTGTCACAACATAATAGTGTCTTGTTTGCTATCACCGTAAGGTCATTTTAACTACTTTTAAAGATTCTCGAGCTGATTTAGTTCCGTGGACTCTGAAGGGCAGACACTTTAATAAGTTTCCTCTCGAACTACTGCTTCGCTACATGAGTCCTATGTTTGTCTACTGTAAAGGCATATTCTCTTCAGCGTAAGGTAACATAATTGTCTCTAAGTTTCCTAAGTAAATTTCTTTTGTCATATTTTCTTTTACCCTAAATATTTTTTATGTTAATTATTTAATTCTTTATTTGAAAAATTCCAAAAGTCAACATTGAAACTTGAATTAAAAAAAGTGATTGGTATAGCCTCCAAATTATTTTTTTATTCTAATGTGTAATGTTGTTGGGTTCTGTGAAACTCATCACCTCAATTTTGAGTTACATATTTAATTAAAACTAAAAGCGATCATGGTCTTCGAATTCTTTAAAAAATCTCTGGTTTATCCTCTCTCTAACTGTATGCATTCCATCTCCCTAATGCGTCCCGATACATAAAGTTAGCAAATCAGTGAAGTTAGTAAAACGTTTTTGTGGCATGAATGCATACCGTTAGAAAATTGATAAATCAGAGATTTTCTTAAAGAATTCGAAGAACATTCATACATTTTAGTTTTTTCTATATGCAATTTAAAGTTGAGTTTTAAATTTATATTTACTTCTTCCAAAAACTTTGCGAGTCCATGAAAAAAACTAGATATGGCTTGCATGTAATTTTGATTTTCATAGAACCCTACAACATTACATATTAAAATAAAAAAATTATTTGGAGGATATACCAATCACTTTTTTTTTAATTCAAGTTTCAATGCTGATTTGAAATTTTTAAACCTGTGGTAACCTGAAATAAAAAAACCTGTGGGCCCAATAATGGTTTATGGAGGCTGAGGATATATTAAAAGACCCCTCCTATCGGCCATTTTAATTTGGCTACCGATGCATCAAACATGCTGTATGAAAAACCCCCTTACTTTGATGTTACTACCACATTGCTTCATTGAACTCCGTGTTACGTGAACTGAATTGTTCATTAATACGCCTTTTCACATGCCATTTGCTATCAGAAGTAAATAAATTATTTTTGGTTTCATCGCTAAAAGAAAGATTTTTTCTGTTGTGTTGAAATTTTTCACTATAGTTTCAAAAACTTTCCTGTCTACTCTACCGTATATGTTCTTCTGTTGTAAACGTCGTTTTATGACTCTGTTACTGATAGTTAGGTAATTTTTTTTGTAACGTCATAGGTAGCAAAAAGATTCTTCAAAGTCTCGCGTACTATACGAGTATCCTTTTTGACGCGTTTTTTTTTGGACGTCCTCCCTTTTCCGGTTGTTTTTGAGTCATATATAATTCTTTAAAAATGTTAGCAATTACACATGGTGACTATTTAGATGCATTCGTAATAAATGCATAAAAAATTTTTTGTTTCTCAATTACAAAATTAAACGTGTATGTTCAGCGGTGTGTCTGTGTGTCTAGCACAGCCCATGTTTAATTCTATATAGTGGAAAATTGATTAACTTTTATAATATTAACTATATAAATACACATTTTATCAGAATTGGTAAGCGATAGCGTATTTAAAAGTACTAAACTCTTACAGTCTTGTTTTTTTCCCCACTGAAGAACGAATCATTAGGAGGAAATACATTTTTTAAGAAGATAAGCAGCAATAAAATAGGCTGGTGATATTGTAAACCAAATGTTTAAGGGTCAGTTAATATTAACATATTATATTAAATAAATTAGAAGGGAAAATTTGGTTTTTAAGCTTTTATTTTATTTTATTAACCACTACTATACACTACTGTAGGTTAGTTAATATTTTTTAGGGGATATTTTTTATATTTTAGAGTTTGGGACTAATAGCTGGGTAAGAATTCAGTAAAGGCTAATTCACTACATTTTTTATATCACATCAGATGCACAGCAAAACTGGGTGACATATTTTTGTGTCGACTTCATGTATATGTTGTAAATGTTGTGGTTTGAGATTCACTATACGATTTTCTCACGATATTTGAATTCCTTCAATTGAAAATTACAAACTTTCATTTATATACATTAACTAAGCCGGTTGCGGTGGTCTGGTGGGTTAGTCGCCTGCATGGCAATCCAAAGGTAGCTGGTTGGATTCCAGCGCTCGGATGGGTGTTTTTCTTTAATTGTTCTGTCCGTCTTACTCCTTACCCTACACACACACACTTATATACTCTCACATATACACACACACGCCCACGCATATCCACACTTAAATGTCTGTGATTGTTTCTAGAGGCCGGATGCCTTCTGAGAAGTGTTCTACGTTGGTCACTCGCCAGTCAGTAGGTTTCCTGATAGACTAATGGGTAAGCACATAACCAACGGTTTATAGCCCGAGGGGGTGCTGGCCTGGGTTTGTCGGTAGCTGATGACCGTGGTTCGGAACCCACGTTAAGCTGTAGGTCCAGTCGCTAAATAGCCTAGTTGCTGATGCGCCTATAACCCTTTACCTTTTATCTTTACGTTAACTAAATTTTTGGGAACTAAATTTAATTTTTCAATTTTAGTTTTGGTTCAAAAATTTGTTTAAAAATAAATTTCGATGTAAACAAAAAAGAGTTTAGTTTTTGTTATTTGAACAAAACATTGTTTATCTTATGTAAAGTTTGACCTAAAAACAGAAATTGATCGCAGTTTTTTTTATCACCTATAATAATATATAAATATAATATTATAATAAGTTAAATATAAATTTACGTGTTACAAAAAAACTTCTCAAACAATTAGCTCAACAACTCTAGATGGTTCTTGGTCTGTTCAAGGGGTCGGCGACATTGGTTCCTACCGCTTGCCTCACCGCTCCAGTTCATCAAGTCTCTTAGGTTTTTCTCTACCAGGTCTTTTAATATGTTATGTAGCTTTCCTGTAGGTCTGTTTCAACCTGCTAAATTTTATAATTTTTAAAATATTAAACTCATAGTTTAAGTTGTACAGTTCAAAATTATAGCGCTAAACTCTGTTTTCTAAAACTCCTTTATATACATGTCTTCGTATCTACCTCTTCAAGCGATGAGATTTTCACAATACTTTATCAAAGTCTTGGTTTCTGATGAGTACATCAACACTGACCTAAGTGATTTATATATAAAACATTTTGTTTTTTTGATACAACATCCGATCTTGAATGTTTACTTCGTCCGTAGTAGGCTTTGTTTGCCAGGAATATTCTTCGACTAATTTCACAGCTGATTTTATTGGTGTTATTTACGTGGGAGCCAAGATATATGAATTTCTTTACATTCTATTCGGTCTCATTACAAGATATTCGAGAGATGGATTGGCGGTTTTGTCTCCGACTGCCATATGTTTAGTTTTTCTATATTAATCTGTAGCTCTATTTTTCAGAAGCTTTTTAGCTTTTTGAAAAAGTTAGTAAATGCAGATTTGCATTTTGAAATAATTGGCAGAAGCATTGAATGTTACCCAATCCACCATTTTCGAAAGTCTACACGCATTGGAATTTTTCCACAGAAGGAGGGAAAAAGGATTCCATATTAATTGAAGAAAAGAGACATTGAAAGGCGAAAAACCACTTGTGTAATTTTGCTTGCCATATAGAAAAGAAAAGATTTTTTGCATCGCGTTATGAAAGGTGATCTATTTTGACAACTCAAAGCGTAAAAAATCATGAGTAGACCCAGGCCAGTCTTCAACATCACAACCAGTGCGCAATATACATAGAAAGAAGGTTTTGATATGTATTTGGTAGGATAGTAGGGGAGCTGTGTTTTATGAACAACTGAAACGATTACTAGTGATCGATACCGATAACAATGAATCGAGCATGGAAGGAAAAACGACCAGATGGAAGGAAAATGACCAGATAACAAGACTGAATCGAACATGGAAGGGAAAACGGTCAGAATACGCCCAACGACAAGATAAAGTCATTTTCAACATGACAATGCTCGGCCTCATGTTGCAAAATGTTTAAAAAACTATTTGGAAAACGTCAAATGGACATCCTACTCCACCCGCCTTATTCACTGGATTTAGCCCCTTCGAATTATTACTTATTTCGATCGATGCAGCACGGACTTTTAGAACAACACTTACATTCTTATGAAGAAGTGAAAATTTGACTTGTGAATAGTTGTTCTCAAAAACCCAAAAGTTTTTTTGCCGCGGAATCCATTCTTTGATAGAAAGATGAAAAAAGGCAATAGCTAAAGATGACCAATATTGGCTATTAAGATAATTCATTAAAAATCGATATTATTAACCGAAACACCTAAAGATCGGTAAGGGTGAATCATAAGGTCTACCGGGCCATATAGCAAAATTCCATTTTTTTTTCTTTTGGTAACTTCTAAGCTCTTTAACATTATATAGAATTTTAAAATTTTAGTCAACATGATGATTTTTTGAACTTAAATGGTTAGCATAATGGGAATTACTGTAGTCTTTAATATAACTTCTTTTATTTACGTTGAGTCTAATAGAAAAACATCTACACGTTTGACCAACTTTTGGACCACAGTCCACACCACACTTAATTGAATAAACTAATGATTTATTTATGTATATTGAATTCACTTATATTATTTTAAATAATGCATTTCAAATTATTAACATTTTTTTCCCTAATGAAGTTGTTGGCAAATTACTTAATCAATATCAAGTGTAATCAGTAATTTATTGATACAGATATGTTGATATTTAAATTAGCTTCGCAGGTACTGAGATAATAAAATTAATTTCCAATTTTCCTAAATTTACTACATAATAATACTAAATGTATAGTTAATGAAGAAGAAAATAATAAAATAAATTTCTGAGGTTAAACCAAGAAAATTTTTTCATAAACCATCTCATAAATTTGTATGAGTATGGTAATACATAATCAATCATATCATTCTTACTCACAAAACATTTCTACATTTAATTTTTAAATACATATACTAGGTGAGGTAGCAATACCTTAAAATAATTCTTAATTTTTTTAAGAGATGCCTTTGGAAACAAGGTCGGTTCACAGTTTAATCCCTTATGCTATTTTGCTGTTGCGACAGTACCTTTTAAAACACCATTGATGTTTAGATGCGTCATTTTTTTTCGTGTGGTAAACATGTTGAGTTTCCAGCCAAATAAAGAGCATTTGCGGCAGTTGTTTGTCTTGTTCAGATAAAAAAACGCTAATGAAAATCGTCGTATACTTGTGGAAACTTATCTGGACAAGGTCCCAACGCAAGACGCTTGTTGGCGTTGATTCAGACGATTCAAAAGTAGTGATTTCGACTTGAACGACAAAGAGTGCCCAGGTCAACCGAAAAAAATTGAAGATGTCGAATTGTAAGTATTGTTGGAAGAAGACGATATGCAAATTCAACAACAAATGGCAGAGAGGTTAAATGATGGTCGCCAAACCATTTGTGATCATCTGCATGCTATGGGTAAGATCCAGAAGGCATCAACTAAACGACAGGCAGATGGAAAAGCGAAAAACGGCGTGTGCATTTTTACTTTCTCGGCATGAAAGAAAGACTTTTTGCATCGGATCGTGATTGGAGAGTCAAAATGGATATATATTCAGAATTTAAAACGCAGAAAATCATAGGTTGATCTACGATAGCCATATACATTAACAGCAAGCCGTGAATAGCTTTGGAAAGTAGACAATGCTGTGCATTTAGTGGGATTAGAAGGATGTAGGGTACCATGAGTTTCCGAAAGAGCCCAGGTGAAATAGTTAATACCATTCGCTACCGTCAATAAATGATTAATTTGAAGCATGTGTTGATCGAAAAGCGATCAGAAAGGACTACAAGACACGGAAAAGTGATTTTGCAGCCCGACAACACCTCATCATACACAGCAAAAGCGGTTAAAAGTACCATTTCTGTACTTGGCAGGCAATTTTAACCCCACCCATCGTACTCACCAAACTTGAGCCCTTCCGACTACCACTAATTTTTATCGATTATATCGCACTTTACATGAAGCACTTCAACAATCACAGAGATGTCGAAAAATGGCTTGATGACTTGACCACCTCAAAAGATGTAAAAAGTCCGATTCAATATATCTTCACATTCGTCAATATATCCTTTAGTTTCCGTAATTATCTCTTCATTAGAACGAAATTCCTTTTCAGCGAGCATTTTTGTGAGACCTGAGAACAGGGAATAGCCGCTGGGGGCTAGATTTGGAAAATACGGTGGTTGCAGAAGCAATTCATGCAATTTAGCCATCGTTACCAGAGATTTGTGACACGGCGCATTGTCTTGTTGAAAGAGCATTTTTTTGGAGCCTTTTTTTTCCAATCTCGTCCTTCAAATGCACCAATAAACGCTATTGATGGTTGTTCCTTTTTAATCGGTGAACAATTTCCCATTACGGAATATCCCAAAATACGGAGGCCATAACCTTGTTTACCGATGTTTGTGTTTTTGGCTGCTTTGGACGGCTTCACCGGCAGCTGTCCACTCAGCTAACTGTCGATTTGACTTCGGAGTGTAGTGATGGATACACATTTTATCCATTACCATATACCACATGAAAAAACCTTTTTATTTCGCTTTAAACAGCTCCAAATAAATTGCTCAAAATCATGTGTTGTTGTTGGTCCGCCGTGAGCAAGCGTGGTACCCATTTCGATAGCAATTTCCAAATGTTCATGCAAAATAGTGTAAATGCATCCTTTCGATATCGTTATGATATCAGCTATCTTCTGCAGCTTTACTTTACGGTTATGCGAAATAATTTTGTGAATTTCCAGATATTGTTTGGTATAACCACCTTATTTGAATGTCCAGAGCATTGAGCATCATCGGCGCTTGTACTTGTTCGTGTTATGTAATTCTTCACCGGTATTTTTTTTATCGAAAAATGATGCTTAATCAACACATGAAATTTGTTTTTTCCATTGTTTTGAAAATATCAAAAGTAGCTAATGGACAGATTGCCATGAAATTTTGACCAATGACATTTGAAGGTTGTGGAAGGAAGGTACAATCGACTACTGGTAAGGATTGGTCGTAAATGATGTCATCCGATGATTCACATCTATTTTTCCTTTTGTTGATTTCTAGGCTTTCTAAAAGATTGAATTTTTTTGGATTTATTCTCATTATGTAACATTATAAATCATTGTAACATAACAATTATCATTAAAAGTACGCTTTTCTAACCATTAAGTGGTTACCATAATGAGAATTATTTTGTTGTTTAGTTTAACTTCTTTTATGTTCGTTAAGCCTAGTAAAGAAAGCTCTTGTCATTATGATGTTATTTTCTTTGATTTTCTTATAAATCCTTTAATAGGGATTAAGGATAGGGATTTAAAGGATTAATAAGAAAATCAAAGAAAATAACATGAAAATGACAAGAGCAGATAAGGGTTAGTCCATTGTTGCGATGTATAGAAATAATTATATATTAAAAACTAATACTTTTTTAAAATCAGGGAAATTTAACAAAATTAATTCTGATCCTACGAATACCTTTCAAAAAAGAATAAAACAAATAATAAAAGATTCGTCTCGCTACTCTTATTTAACTGTGTTCTAGAAAAAGTAATACAGGAGTGGCGTGAAAAAAAGTCGGCCCTGAATATTGACCAGCCCATTAAACTGGGGAGAACCAACATCAAAATTGATTGTCTGGCGTTTGCTGATGATCTAGCAATTTTGGCTCAAGATTTATTAACGGCACAGAAACAGATTGAAATCCTAAAAGAAACAGCAGAAACGGTATGACTCCAGATTTCCTTTGAACAGACACAATATATGACCTGCAACAGACTAAAAACACCATTTCTAAAAACAAAATATTGTAACATCAGACGAGTCTCTCAATTCAAATATTTGGGTGAAATAATCATGGAAAATGGGTTGGCGGCCATTAAGGGTAGATGTCAAAAAATGGAAACGGCATTGAAACTTACACAAAATATTTACAATGATAATAATTAAAACACTTGGTATTTGTTTCACAATATATTCAAGATATTCTCTAACATGTTTCGGCCTCGCGACCATTCTCAAAGAGAGTTATGTATAAACTAAAACTTAGTTTATGAGAGTTATGTATAAACTAAGTTTTAGTTTATACATAACTCTCTTTGAGAATGGTCGCGAGGCCGAAACATGTTAGAGAATATCTTGAATATATTGTGAAACAAATACCAAGTGTTTTAATTATTATCATTGTTACTATGTTTCACCAAGAGCCAACCGCGCAATCAATCAAAACTATTGTTAATGCAAAATATTTACAACAAAAAATGCCTATCTAAAAACACAAAACTGAGACATTACAACACAGTTATTAAGCCAGAATGTCTATATGGGGCAGAAACGTTCATTTTGAATAGAAAGAGAGACATCGAGGACATTGAAAAGAAGGAAAGAAAAATCATAAGAAAAATCTTAGGCCCCAAACAAGTAAATAGCACAACATACCGACTTCGAGAAAACCAAGAAATCAAACAATACACAGATATACATAGCGATGTGAAAAAAGAAGAATTAAGTTTTATTGACACATAAAACGGATGAATCCGAGTAGGTTAAGTTGACAAATAGTCGAATTTTATGAAAATAGGAGTAGAGTTAAAGTAAAAACTATTAAATGGATTGCTGCAATTAAAGAGGATCTAAGATCAGCAAATATTACACAAAGTGAAATTCAGGATAGAGGCTGTTTCAGATACAAGGTTAACGTTTGGAAGGTTGGCCAGAGACAAAAATGTAGGAAGACTGAAACAACTTGGTCTGACGAAAGGAAAAAAGTTCATAGCGAAAGAATGAAATTAGTATGGGCACAAAGGAAGGCTAACAACAACAAACTCCTCTAATTGTACTTCGCGTGGTCCACCAGGGCCCATATGTGAATAATAATAATAATAATAATAATAAAAGATACGTCTATTTTTAACGATTACGAGAAATAACATTTTTTGATATTAATAAAATTTATTAGACATTTTTAGATATTAATCATTTTTAGATATTAAATAGAGGTTAATTAATATTTAAATATTATTAAAAATTCAATGTTAATAGTTCTAAAGAATTAAATCTTTTACAGGTGAAATTTGCTCTTTCATTTTTAATATACATTATTTTTTAGCATCATCTTTAATAATTTTCCTTTTCTATGTTCTGTAAAGTAATGATATTTAGGAATTTATGTTTTTTAGTACTTTTGCCCCCGATTATATCTCCGATCCATCTTTAAGCATTTTTTAAATTTTTTTTATGAAATCCAGAAAAAATATTGTTTTGATATTCTTGTTTTTCTTTTATTTTTTTGCCATTTTTGGTAACATATGATAGTTCATGGTGGAAAAACTACTTGTATATATTGATTTATACTTGTATATATTATTTTTTTCTCACCGAATAATAATAAATTAATGTTTACGTTCTAAACTCGTCTAGTTCTTGCCAAATATTACTGTAGGTTTTAATATTAATTAATTTAAGACACCAAGCAATTTCCATTCGTTCCTTTCTACAAGACGCCAATCACGAAAATTGCCATCAAGGACGACTTAATTATTTCAAGCCGCAATTGGAACAGAAGAAATTGTGAGAACAACCTTTAAAACAATCTTTATTTCAACTGTTAAATGGCAACACGATATGGCTTTATCTGTTGGGAATAACTGTAATGTAAAAACCATTGTTAAAAATTCAATAACAAGAAAAAATGTGTTTTTAGGGTGGAATGTTTATTTTTAGTAGAATGTTTGAGAGGAAATTGTCTTGTCGAGTCCAAGGTCTAAGTGTCGAGAAATATTTAAGATTTATATATTTAAAAGCGTGAATTATCAAGTAAAATAAAATATGAAACCAGTTATACTTTAGATATACTTACTATACTTTTTTGGGACATTGTCGGAATTTTCAAAACCATGATGAAATAAACACCGAATTTGCAGTATAAAATACCATATATCAGAATTTAGTTACCTAATCGAAAAAACTTATTTTTCAAAATATTAGTCAACATTACTTGTTTGGAAAAAAAATGCAAGATAAGTGTAATATATGAGTTAGTAAAGGTGATAAAGCAGTGTATGTTTTATATTCTGGAGCAGTAGTATATAGAACATCGTCTGTAAAACGGCATTATGAAACAACTCACAGATCTCTTTGTCAAAAAAGCGAATTAGAACAAAAGACATTTATTGCATGTACAATTAAAGAGATAAATAGTCAGCGTCTATGATTAAATATGTGAGCAAGGATTGTCATACAGGTGCCGCAAGTTTCTCGGCTGCAAATGTCATTGCCCGGAACGGTAAACCTTTTAAACAGGGAGAGTTTTTGAAGGAAGCCTGATTTTGAAAATAAAGCTAAGATAATTCAGTGCATCAAAGATACTCCTTTATCTAGAAACACAATGAAAGATCGAATCCTAAAACTGGCTGAAATCTTTTAGCTTCAACACGAGGAATATAATATGAGTTGGCTCATATAAGCTGAAATTAAAAGTTAAATATAAGCTGAAAAATCAGCTGTAGATGCGAATCAAAGAGTACTTCTTTTTTTTCGTCTTTCAATCCAGAAATAAATGCTACAGAAGATCAGACCATGGTTTGTGAGGCTTTGGGAAATAATGTTGTTTCATATGGTACCTATGTAAGAAGTGGTTCTAGCAATTCCGAATTGGAAATTTTTATTTAAATGATACAGGACGCCTGGAACTGTAAAAAAAATGGAGGATAAAAAAATTTAAAGCACCGCTAGAAGAAAACCTTGTGGTACACTGCTCGGAGAGGAAGTCAGAGTCACACCCCAACAATTTATGAACGTTTACGCAAGGTAGGCTCAATTGAAAAGGAGTTGGTGGGTCCTCGTAAAAACTCACAGCTCAGAATAATGGTAGACTTTGTGATATTGTGTTATTACTCTCCAGATGTTGTTGTGTTATTGCTCCAGAAAAAGTTTTTTTGTATAAGATTGTGACCTGTGACTAAAAGTAGATTATGGACAATAATTCAAAGAGAAGAAAATCGTGGTATAATCCTGGTCATCAATTAGTACCGTAAAATTAAATACTCACTTCAAAAAGGAGTTGCTGTGTATATAAGGTGGAATCAGCTTGGCGTCGTGCATTATAAGTTGCTACAATATGGTCAGACGGTAATACCAGCATAGCAGGCAGCATCAGCTGCAACTGATTCGTATTGGTGACACTCTGAAATGTTATTTGGAAATTGATATTAGTCTGGACTTATATTGGGAAGGAAAAACATTTTGATTCAAGACACGACCTCATGCAGCAAAAAGGATGTTTGATTACCCAGTTGAGCTGGGAGATTTTTTTGAAATAAATGTTAAAGATTGTTAAAAAAACTGAGAATTGTTGAAGTTATCTAATATTATTCTAGTTTTCGCGAGATTTAACCGTGGAGGTTTTCTTAGTTGAACCGTACGCATGAATGAATTTAATGTTTCTCAATACTGAACCACCTTGGACAAAATAAATGTTTCGAACCATATTTACAATTATCATTATGGCTTATTAGAATAATTCATTTAAAATTCTAGTTACACACGATTCTGTTCGCTACTTTGTGTTATACGAGATTTATTTCTAAGTTGCTTTGATATCAAATTAACAAAAATCTATGAGAAATGCGCAATATAATAATTTAACTGACGCTTTCAGTGTTAATTAACGAAGCAGTTTCCTTGACATAATTTTATTCGCGTAAAAAAAACTTTTGATAAAATAACGAAATAATGAATTTATTATAGTTGAATTTACATTTGAGAACTTGTTTGGCGATGTTATTAAGCACTCCCCTGAGCACTTGGTCGTTCCACCATTACTTTCTCCTCTAGTATCAAATTCTCTTGTCTTTCTTTAATTAGGAGTTCTTTAGTAATCAAGTATTCGGACCAGTAAACACGAATAATTCCTCCGAGACTTCTATTTACCACGGTCTATAGGTTTTCGTATTTTACGCACCTAAGAAAGATATATTTACCATTCTAGTTGAATATTTTTAGTTTTTTTTATACCGATAGTCCTTGTTACATAAATTGTTTGTAATTGATTGAAAGCTTAGTTGGATTTTCGGATAGGTTGAAAATAAAGAGTTTTCCTATAAAGGTGTTAAACGTAATAGCGGCGATACTGTTTGAAATGTAAATATCACTAATAAACTATTCAGTATATTGTGTCAATTTACCATGGAAAGATATACTATACACAATTGGGCTCTAGAGCAGTTGGAAGGCCACATTTGGGGAATAATATTTTGCAACGAAGTGTATTTCTGACTTAATAAGTGATTTAGGAGTTACCTTCGTTACTAGGAGGGCTGAAGGAGCGATATAATCAATTTTTTTAAAAAGGATGATGAAAATCGTTTTACTGATAACGGAAAACGCTGTAAGAATATGCTAACAGAATCATTTTTACTTGAATTGATAAATATCACTAATAGACTGCTCTATTCAGTATATTGTGTCAATTTACCATGGAAAGATATACTATACACAATTGGGCTCTAGAGCAGTTGGAAGGCCACATTTGGGGAATAATATTTTGCAACGAAGTGTATTTCTGACTTAATAAGTGATTTAGGAGTTACCTCCGTTACTAGGAGGACTGAAGGAGTGATATAATCAATTTTTTTAAAAAGGATGATGTAAATCGTTTTACTGATAACGGTAAACGCTGTAAGAATATGCTAACAGAATAATTTTTACTTGAATTGATAAATGTGGATATAAACAATGTTGTCTTTAAACAAAACTTATTGACAAAAGTTTCCTGGACGCGTTATTTCGCGAAATGGCCACCAAGATTATGCGATCTCACAATGTTGAATACTTTTTTAACTGAATAATCTTGAGCTTAAACGGAACATTCAGGCTATCATTAAAAATACACCTCGCGATATGTGCGAAAGAGTAATTGAAAATTTGGTGTCCAGAATGTATTTTACCAGCAAAGTCGAGGGGAGATTTAAATTATGTTATTTTCAAAACATAATGTCAAACATAATGTCTAGATAAAATAAAACATTAAAGGATTACCTTTTGAGGTAGCAGAATTTTTCAATATGTTTTCTAATATTGCCTCTTTTAGTATAGATGGCGTGTTGTTGTTTGTATACACTCTCATACGTATAATTTTCTCGTAGTGGATTTCAATTTCAGATTGTTGTGCTATTTCTGCTATTGGTGATATTTTTTTACCTCTTTCTTCTTTTCCCTTTTCAGGCGTTGTGGCTCTATCTTCTCCCAATCTGAAGCTATAATCCACTACTACTCTCTATTCTACATTACATTTACAATTTCTGTAACAGATGCCGTTTGCGTTGGTGCGGACGGTAAGAGCAACGACCTGCCGCTGCTGTGCCGAGACCGCATTGGAGCGGTAGTTGATTTTCTTTCTTTCTTCTGTCTGTTTACTTTCTAAATGTTTGTGATTGTTTCTAGGCAAGAGTGTAAAATCCGACAACGAATTACCCCTCAGTTAGGCCAGTTAAAGGCTGGTTAAGGCCGGATGCCTTCTGAGAAGTGTTCTACGTTGTTCACTCGCCAGTCGGTAGGCTTTCTGATAGACTTATGGGTGAGCACATAACCAAGGGTTGATAGCCTCAGGGGGGTGTTGGCCTGGGTTGTCGGTGGCTGATGACCGCGGTTCGGAACCCACGTTAAGCTGTAGGTTCAGTTGCTAAATAGCCTTGTAGTTGCTGATGCGTCTCTAACCGTAAATTCTTTCCTTTCCTTTCTGTAACTGATAAGTTGATGAAGATTTTAATTTGATCAATGTATCTATTTAGTGATCGTTGTCGTTTTCGTTTACCGTCGACTTTTTCCTGAATGTTCAATTTCTCTATATCATCGCATCGGATGAAGCTAGTGACGTTAATGGAAGTAGTTGAATTGTTGGAAGAAGTCGTTTGAAAAGGAATTTGCAGCAAATTATTTCAAATGTTTCAATACATTTGAAATCAAGTGGATTTTAGAGTCCATGTTTCGGCCTCGTACCTTTTTTTAAATATTTGAATAAAACACCCAATTTGCGTAGACTTCAATACAATTTTTATTGACAATTGAAGCACAGTGTATGACATTTAAACTTGCAGCTCCACAAATGTCTACGCTTTTGTTAAAATTTTGGATGACAGTTAGGCATAACCGTGGCTCTATCTCACCAATGATTCGAACAATTTCATTCTTTAGTTCAGGAATCCATTGGATTTTTCTTATAAATCTGGCTTTTCACCCAACCCCAAAGAAAATAGCTTAACGTCGTCAAATCAAATGATCTTGGTGGCCAATTAACATCACCATTTCTTGCCAATAACTCGCCCAGGAAATTTTTCTCTTAATAAATCAATTGTTCCATTAGCAGCGTGAGTTGTAGCGACATACTGTTGGAACAACAAATCCTACAGTTCAATATTATTCAATTCAGTCCAGAAAAATCTAGTTATCATTTCACGATATCGAACATCATTCACATCTACAGCTTCACCATCAGCATTCTGAATAAAATACGCCCCAATTACACTTCCTGACCATAATGCACACCGAACAATGATTTGGTTAGGATGTTAAGGTTTCTCATGATCGTGGATTTTCCTCACTCTAATACGGCAAACTTGTTTATTCACATAGCCATCACTTTCAAAATGTGCTTCATCTGAAAAGATAATTTTTTGAGAAAAAAGATCTGTTTGTTCTTTGATTCAATTGACAACCCACGTTGCTGTGCTATTTGAACTTCATATGCCTTTAGAGCGAAATTCTTTCGTAATATACGCTATGTTGTGAACGTCGTCTAATGGAAATTTCTGCAACACTTTCACGTACCAAATTAATATGCTTTTGTGAATTACCACTACGGTTATATATTGCTTTTCTTTTATCTTCCACCTAACGAGTTTCTTGAAATTTTTGAACAATTCGATTGACAGTATCCTTCAGATGGACGATTGCACAAACCGTAAATATCACGTCATTTTCTAAAAATATTGTGGCGAGAGTTATCGACAGTCCCCGGTAATACTTTCCAACCAAAAATCATTGTAGTGTCAATATATAGTTATTAATGTTAAGTTATTAAGAGGATATATGATTTGGTATGTCGAGTCCAGTGCAGCCCCAAGTCCAAGATCAAGATAGTACACCTGGATAGGCTTACAAAATACCATGGTCGAGAAGCTGATCGGGACGATCAGGTTTAACAAGAGGGGGGCGAAGTTATCGACAGTCCCCGGTAATACATTCCAACCAAAAATCATTGTAGTGTCAGTGTCAATATCGGGGAGTGTCAAGAACAGCATTTTTATTAGTAGAAGTATTAGTGACGTATTGTACCTTAAAAATATATAGTAGCTTTTAATCTTCTTAAGCGTCTTACTTTCTACCCTACACACACATTTATACACTCGCATACACCAACACGCCCATACATATCCACACCTAAATGTCTGTGATTGTTTCTAGGCAAGAGTGCAAAATCCGACAACGAATTACCCTTTAGTCATGCCAGTTAAAGGCTGGGTAAGGCCGGATGCCTTCTGAGAAGTGTTCTACGTTGGTCACCCGCCAGTCGGTAGGCTTCCTGATAGACTTATGGGTAGGCACGTAACCAAGGGTTTATAGCCTGAGTGGGGTGCTGGCCTGGGTTTGTCGGAAACCGTCGTGAAACCGGATTACCGTGGTTCGGAACCCACTTTAAGCTATAGGTTCAGTCTCTAAATACCCTAGTTGCTGATGCGCTTCTAACCCTAATAGTTTACCTTTACTTTAAATCAGAGCAGAATTATTGTGTCACAAGAAGGGAGCTACTTGCCATTGTCAAGGCCGTCGATCATTTTCACCAATATTTATATGGCCGTAACTTCCTAATTCGTACAGATCACGTCGCTCTAAAATGGCTTCTTGAAATGAAGAATCCCGAAGGGACAGCTGGCCAGATGGATAGAAAAGTTACAGCAGTATGATTTCGAAATTGAACATCGACCGGTGAAACTTCATAGGAATGCTGATGTTCTATCCCGACGTCCATGCAAGGAAGATTGTAAACATTGTCAAATAGTAGATCAGCGAGGTTATACGTACAACAGTGTAAGGAGGACTGGCATTATTACAGAAAATAATGGGACTACAGAGTAAATGAGGTAGATCAATTGGAAGATCCTGATATTGGATCAATCCTGTATCTCAAGGAAAACAGTGAATGCAGGCAAGAATGGAATGAGGTCTCCAGTAAAAGCTAAACTTTTAAGACTTTATGGACCCAATGGGATTCATTGGTAGTCGAAAATGGAACTCATGAAGTGTTAGAAGAAATATACGACGGCAAATCTGGAGCCCACTTTGGAGTCAACAAGTCTTTGGAAAAGTTTTGGGAACGCTTTAACTGGGCCCGATATCATGAGGACATTAAGGAGTGATGCCGGAAATGCAATACATGTGCCTCTAGCAAGGGTCCTAAACAACGATCTCGCGGACCAATGAAACAGTACAATGTTGGTTTTCCGTTCAAAAGAATAGCCCTGGATGTTGCAGGACCATTCCCAGTATCAGATCGTGGCAACAAATACATCCTAGATATCATGGGTTACTTCAGTAAATTGCCTGAAGCTTTTGCTCTCCCCAATCAGGAAGCAACAACTGCAGCGCAGGTCTTGGTGGACGAAATCTTCAGTAGATATGGTGCACCCTTGGAAATCCATTCAGATTAAGGGCGTAATTTTGAATCCGTGATTTTCAAGAGGGTACTATGGTTTGTGTCCACAAAACTAGAACTGCAAAACTAGAGCGATTCAATAGAACAATGGAACAACATGTTTCCAAGGTCATCGCTAAAAATTAGAGGAACTGGGACCAACATCTTCCATTATTCCTACTAGCTTATCGATCCACAGTCCACGAATCAACAGGTCAAAGCCTAGCCAGAGTTGTTTTCGGGAGGGAGCTACGCCTTCCCTGTGATTTGATGTTTGGAATACCCAATTAAGAGAGAAGAGATGTCCATGATTACGCAGATGAAGTATGAGAACGCCTTCTAGAAATACATGATATCACTCGTGATCGTATTCACTTGTCCAGTGACCGGATGAAGAGTAGATACGATATTAAACCAAATTCTACAGGGTTCCAAGAGAATTACTATGTTTGGTTATATAACCCAGCAAAGGAAAAGGGGTTATCCGCAAAACTTTCACAACCAGGGGAGGGACCCTATAGAGTTATTAAGAGGATAAATGATTTGGTGTGTCGAGTCCAGTGCAGCCCCAAGTCCAAGATGAAGATAGTACACCTGGATAGGCTTACAAAATATCATGGTCGAGAAGCTGATCGGGACGATCAGGTTTAAGAAGAGTTTTTTTTTATCGTGGAGTGTCAAGAACAGTATTTTTTATTAGTAGAAGTATTAGTGTTGTATTGTACCTTAAAAATATATAGTAGCTTTTAAATTGAAAGCCCATTTTTGATTAGTGCCCGGACCCAAGGATATTGTCACGGGGAGATGAACAAGTAGAAGAATTATAAGAAACAATACTTGATAATATGAATAACTCAACAATTTTAACACGTTGTTTTATTGTGTATACTATTTTTAACTCTATTTTTATACGTTACACATTATACTTCCGAAATGAGACTAAACCTAGGCAAAATGTTCGACGCCATTTTTGTTTAATTCAAGAATTTAAAAAATCGCTCAATTTGAAAGACTCGTTATATGTAGTTTGTTGTCAATTCTTCTATAGGAACCTTTGATGTGAAACACTATTCTCAAAATGGATTTACCACTAAATTATAAAATTTATAATTTTTAGACTTTATGACGGGCGTTTCACTAACCATGTTGGTATCATCAGGATATTGAATCATCTGTTGATTATGTTAATAGAGATACACATGTTATGGCGGGATTCTGTATTTGTGCGGGAAGTCCTATGTTAAAAACCTCGTTCGCACATTGAGAACAGTCGCACATTGAGACAGTTCGCACATTGAGTCAGCCTTACGTTACGGCAGTTAATGTGGAGCGGGTTCGAATCTCGTATTAGGCAAAAAGTTTTTCTAAAATTCTTGTGAATGTTTCTAGGTAAGAGTGTAAAATCTGACAAGGAATCACTCCTCAGTCACGCCAGTTCGAGGCTGGGTAAGGCCGGATGCCTTCTGAGACGTTTTCTAGGTTGGTCACTCGCCAGTCGGTAGGCTTCTCGAGATACTTTCGGTTAAGCACAAAACCAAGGATTGATAGCCTGAGGGGGGTGCTGACCGGGGTTTTCGGTAGCTGATGACCGTGGTTCGGAACCCACGTTAAGCTGTAGGTCCAGTCGCTAAATAGCCTTCTCAGTTGCTGATGCGCCTCTAACCCCAAAACTTAACTCAACATTGAGAAAGATAATAATATTTCCACAGGGTTCGCTGGTTCGCGAAATGGATCTTGGTTATTAAATTAATAAGCAGAAGATATTTCACTACACTTTTGGCGGGCAATTTCTCACTTTATTGCCTTACGTTTTGCGAGATTTGCCTTACTACTCTTCGGGTTAATACTTCACAAAATACTTATTTATCTTGACTTTAACAGGGAAGTGATTCTAACGTGTAATTTTAAACTGGTACTTTCAACTCTTACTTTTCGCGTGCAACTGTAAACTCGAACTCTCTTCTCGTGATCTACCTTCGTTCTTCACGTTCAACGGTTTAACCCGAACTCTCTTCGCCAACCTTTCAACTCAAACTCTTGTATAGTATTGTCTATTCGGACTTCTACCACGAATTTCTATCTATCCCTGTCCTGTGGTAAACTATAAAAAACCATCTGTTCCTGTTATTTTTCTCTATTTTGGATTTTACACAAGTGCCTCACTTTGCCCCTTTATTCGATTTAGGGCCAATTACTATCACGATTCTCTGACATGATGTTTGTCTCTCTGGTGCCGAATGATATTACCACCAATATCCGCTTTAGGGTACTTGTAAATTTGATAATAATATTTTTATATTTAAAATTCAAGACTAATTAGGGCGAACATCTTTTCAGTTTTGGAGTCAATTTACCGTGCCCTCAATAATACGATCTAGTAGTTTACGGAATATGTTTATAGATATCAATAAGATGTGCACTTGTTTATTTTTGTTAAACGAGGGATTGTGAAGAAAAACGGTATTTTCAGTCAGCCAAGCGTAGAAATAAATACAAAACGTGTGGAAATCACTGTTGACATACCTCGGTGAGCTCAGTTTACGATAACGAATTTAATAAACCCCGAACTGTACACAGTTTATTGAGAGAAAAAACCGGCTTATGTAAATGAAAAATAAAATAATTAAATTTTTATTCAAAATAATTTAATTATGACTCTTCAGTATCATAGCGTTTGGTATGACACTTTAATCAATTCTTCTATTGAAACTTTTGGTGTGAAACACTAAACTTGAAGAGATTTTCCACTAAACACCAAATCACTTTTTTTGAACTGCTCGACGCACTTTTTACTAACCATGTTAGCATCATCGATAGGGGCATATGATAGCGACCATCCATGCAATTAGAGGGCACATGTTTCGCCTCTCGATGTTCAGGCTCGTCAGTCTGAACATCGCCTCGTTCGAACCTGAACATCGAGAGGTGAAACTGAAGTGACCTGAACATCGAGAGGTGAAATATATATATATATATATATATATATATATATATATATATATATATATATATATATATATATATATATCTGTGTTCTACTGCTAAAAATAATGGTACATTGCCATCACCTAAAAGGGATATTTTGATGACGGTTTTTCACAAATATTTCCAAAACAGCTTACAATAAAATTATGAAATTTGGTGAGTTTTGTAAACTTTGGGCGTCGAAATATGTATGTGTATTTCAAATGAATTTCAAAATTTGAAATAATGAAGGTTCGAAGGTAATATTTGGGCAAAGTTTTGTTTTAATTTTTATTCAAAATTATGAAATCCCTGACTTTTTATGTAAAAGAGGTACTCTTAGTTCGCCTCAATAAATTGGACCGTTCTCGAGTAAATCTCTTTTAAACTTTTCGTGAGCAATATTATTTTTATTTACACATTTTTATTAAAAATTAAGATGAATTATAAATTAAGTATTGTCTAAACTGCATTTGTTCAATTTCAACATTATATATATATATATATATATATATATATATATATATATATATATATATATATATATATATATATATATATATATATATATATATATATATATATATATATATTACATCTAATATTTTCATCGTTGGTAGATAATGTTTCTAAATCATTCCGGGTGTCGATCCGTTAATTTTGTGTAGAGTCACGACGTTTCGCGAAAATCTCATTTGACATCATATCATCATATATATATATATATATATATATATATATATATATATATATATATATATACTACCGCGAACATTCACCGTTGGATGGCGCGAGTTGCATTGAGATTGTGACCCGCTATCGATATGACCAATTAACTTGGTCTTGCTCTGTTTGTTTCGATTCAGCTGTCTGTCTGCATTGGGCCCGAGCCCAGCTGATGACGGCTGTGAGGCCAGAAACCGGTCCTGGGAGGTGCTTGTCCGACGTGGTGGCGGCGACTGATTTGAGACGAGCAGAGGTACGTGGAAGTACGGGTGAAGACCAAATGTAGATAGCCTGAGGGGAGTGTTCACCGGGGTTTTTCGGTAGCCCGATGATGTGTTTTGGAACCCACGTTAAACTGTAGGTCCAGTCACTAAATAGCCTTCTCAGTTGCTAATGCGCCTTTAATCCTAAAACTCTGGTTTTTACAAATCCCCTTTACATTTTGTTTAAAAAAATATTCAAAATGAGTTTGTGCAGTATCAGTACATATTATGAAAAAAGGTTTGATTTCTTTATACATGTTCCTAAATCATTCTGGTAGTCGATCCGTTCGTTTTGCGAAGAGTCACGACGTTTCGCCAGACGAGATTTGGCATTCTCAAGTGTAATTCGCTTAGCGAGAAGAGTTCAACTGACGTGCACGGATTGTTGTGCTCACTTTTATAGGCGGCCGTTGACGATACAGATTGTATCGGAGTAGTTCGGGGCTGTTTGCGGCGCTCGGCTTCGCTTTCGGGCGCCCGTTTATTGATTTTTCCTCGTCGCCACCATGTAGTGATTATTCTTTCTTCAGAAGTGATTTCCATACTTATTGTGAGCGTTTCGCGTCTTTAGCTGACCCCTTTCTTCTATATTAAGGGCTTCTTGATTGTTCGGACCTTGTTGTTTTGAATATTCGTTATTTCTTTGGCTCCTTCAAAGTTAATTTTATGTCCTATTTGTAGATGGTGTTGGAACAGAGCCGAAGTGGTTTGTCCGTTTTTTTAAGTTGTTTTGATGTTCCTGTATTCTTTATTTTGTTCTTCCTGTGTTCTGTTACAGTCGGAACAAGACAAGCTACATACCAAATGATTTTCCAGTCTGACTTTGTCCTTGGGGTTTTTTAGGATGTGTGCGACAGTTTTGTGCGGCCTCTACAATACTCTGATATTATGTTTTCTTAGTAGTCTGCCTATCCTATCAGTGATTTCTTTTACGTACGGTAGCAGGACCTTTGCTGCATGTTGTTCTTAATCTTCTATTGTTCTTCATGTTTGGATTTCCTGACGGTGAAGGCAATCCTGATGCAAATTTCTGAATATCCATTCTCCCTAAGGACTGTGGAAATTTTTGGTGGTTCCAAACATTTACCCAAAACAAACGATATAAATATTGCTTTTAAAACAAATAATAGTCTTGGACGCCTCATTAAAAACAACAAGCCAGACAAATAAATTATATAAATCAGGAGATTATTTAATTCAGTGCGGATCGTGTTCAAAACTTTACTAGGCTCAATGGCCTTGGTTCTAGATAAGAACTATTTTTGTTTTTATTTTTTATCATCGTAAAAGAAAAAAATGTTATTGCTTATGAATAGGGGGCGGATTTTTGGCCGAGATCGAGTAAGGTCACTGCTTAGTGCGTGTATATTAATGATTCGTTTTATAGAAAAATATTGTAATACTAACTTTAGCTTTATCGCTGTGTTTACTTCGAACTGTTATATATATGTTAATATTAATAAAAATATTTTAACAGACCTTGATTCTATACAAGAACTATTTTTTTTTTAATTTTGAATTTATATATATATATATATATATATATATATATATATATATATATATATATATATATATATATATATATATATATATATATATATATATATATATATATATCGAAATGCTAAAAGCAAATTGTTATACATGCGTGTTAACGATTATTTTTTGCCAAATAAGGACAAATAGTAATGTTTAAAAAAATTAATGTTTCAATGTCCTCAATTTTTATTTTATATTTAAGGATTTCCTTTAGAATTGCATTTCTTATACAAAAACTATTTGTTAAACATCAAAATAATAAAAATGAATAATAGATTTATGTCTTGTGTCCATCATTAACATTCACGATCAGGATCAATTAATTTTCAGGCCATCGGCGTGGTTATAGTAAAAATAGAATATTTTAAACAGTCGAATACTAAACCAACCTAGTGGAATAGTATTTTTATGAGAACCAGTATCATTATTTTTTTGCAAATGTTACCTGAAATGATACCAATTTTCTTTTTAATATATACTGAGTATTTCTTAAAACCAGTTCTCACTGCTAATTTATCACTTTTTGATGGTAATGAGTCAAGTTCTACATACTTTTGCAGATTTCGTCGACTTTCTCAGTGACCTAATTCGTCGAGGTCACATTGTACGAAATTTTTAATAATAAAAATATTTTAACGGACCTTGATTCTAGATAAGAACTATTTTTGTTTTTATTTTTTATCATCATAAAAGAAAAAAATGTTATTGATTATGAATAGGGGGCGGATTTTTGGCCGAGATCGAGTAAGGTCACTGCTTAGTGCGTGTATATTAATGATTCGTTTTATAGAAAAATATTGTAATACTAACTTTAGCTTTATCGCTGTGTTTACTTCGTACTGTTATATATATTTTAATATTAATAAAAATATTTTAACAGACCTTGATTCTATACAAGAACTATTTTTTTTTATTTTGAATTTATATATATATATATATATATATATATATATATATATATATATATATATATATATATATATATATATATATATATATATATATATATACATATATATATATATATATATATATATATATATATATATATATATATATATATATATATATATATATATCGAAATGCTAAAAGCTGGTGGTCGGACGTTACATAAAACACTGGCAAAATTATACTCAAAATGCCTCAAAGAACAAAAAGTACCTGACTTATGGAAAAATGCAGAAGTGATCCTTTTACATAAAAAAGGAGCACAGGAAGATTTAAAGAACTACCGTCCAATAAGCCTCCTATCAGTGATGTACAAAGTTTTCACTAAGATAATTTCTAAAAGAATATTAAAAAAACTGAATGACGCACAACCAAGAGAACAAGCAGGATTCAGAAGTGGATTCAGTACAATGGATCACATCCAGGTTGTACAGCAGGTCATAGAAAGGCACAACGAATACACCATGCCACTGTGTTTGGCTTTTATCGACTACGAAAAAGCATTTGATTCCATCTCAAAGCATGCGATAATGGATGCACTGCTTAGCCAAGGTGTAGAGAGAGCCTATGTAAACCTATTAGAATCGATATATGATGGAGCTACAGCCACAATTCACCTTGATGATCTTGAAGTGGGAATTAATATAGAACGAGGTGTACGGCAGGGTGACGCAATATCGCCTATTCTTTTCTCGGCTGGCCTTGAAGAAGTATTCCGTAAACTGGATTGGGAACAGGATGGTGTAAAGATCAATGGTGCAAACTTAACCCATCTTAGATTTGCAGATGATATTATTCTCATTTCACAAGACCCAGAGGAGCTGCAAAGACGCATACAAGAACTGCAAAGGGCTGGCGAACCATTTGGCTTGAAAATAAACCTGAAAAAGAGTCAGGTTATGTTCAATAACTTCGCTCAGGACAGAAGAATTTCAGTTCTAGGAAGGGATTTAGAGATTGTGGACAGCTTTATATATCTTGGGCAGAGGATTTCCATGGAGGGGAATACCGCCCGGGAGGTGGAACGGCGTGTTAAATGTGGCTGGCAGGCATTTGGTAGGCTCAACATAGTGTTTAAGAGCAGACTCCCACTTTGCCTGAAAAGAAAAGTATTCGATCAGTGCGTTCTACCCGTTATGACATACGGAAGTGAAACCTGGACACTCACATCGCAATCAATTCAAAAACTTCGGGTGGCACAGAGGGGAATGGAAAGATGCATGTTTGGCATTACAAGACGAGACAGAGAGTCCTGCGCATGGATCAGGGAACAAACAAAAGTCTGTGACATCATTGGAAGAGTAAAACAGTTGAAATGGAGATGGGCAGGCCATATAGCGAGGCGATGGGACGACAGATGGACCAAGGCAATCCTGGAGTGGATACCGCTTGATCGCAAACGTCCGCGAAGAAGACCGAAAGCACGATGGATTGATGACATCGTTAAGTATATTGGACCCGAGTGGCAGAGGAAAGCCCAGGACCGTGAAGGTTGGAAGCATGCTGAAAAGGCCTTCATCCTGCAGTGGATCGATGCGGGCTGATGATGATATATATATATATATATATATATATATATATATATATATATATATATATATATATATATATATATATATATATATATATATATATATAAAGAAAATACACTTGCACTCCACGTTGGTGCTTTGTCGTTCCCCAATCCGCCATCTGAAACGCCAGCAAGCGTCTCCCAGGACCGGTTTCTGCTTGAGCCAACTGATGACGGCTTAAGGCCAGAAACCGGTCCTGGGAGACGCTTGCTGGTGCTTTGGATGGCGTATGGGGGAACGTGTTTTCTTTGTTTTTAATATCTTTCTCCACGAGCCCACTTCATCATTATTTTTGAACATATATATATATATATATATATATATATATATATATATATATATATATATATATATATATATATCGTGTTGTACCATAGCTTAATCTGTCATGGAGCAACTGGTGGTAGCATAGATCAAAATAAAATGAGAGGAGATAAAATGAAGTAAGACGATTTAGTCAATAAATGTGTTGGCAAATGTTAATTATAAAAACGATATAGAGTGTGGAAAGTGAAAGTAAATTTTCGAAAAATTGAGATATATTAAAAATGGTTTAGGTTCAGGTAAAGGCAAAAAGATGTCAGGTTCATAATCGGAGTTTCCAAAGGTAACAAATCCGAATTTGGTACTAGTTTGAGCCTAGTTCCTAGAGGGCGCTTGCAACCTACTTTGTGAGGAATTAACTCGCTCATATTTTTTTACTCTACAAAGCTGAGTCAAAATTTTCACGTAAAAAAGGTACCCTTGGTTAATTTCGATTTGGTCAATATCGATATTACATCTTGTCGATGGCTGAAAAATTTGGAATTCACAAAGTGTGCCTTGAATGTTGTGTACAAATTATTTCGTCTCGATGACAACTGGTCATTGTTTTCTATTAAACGTAGGTGGAAACAAGTTTTTCCAATCTTGAGTTGATGTTAAATAATTTGTAAAAACACCCAGACTTAATGAGTTTCCTAACCGTGATTTAAAGGATATGCACAAGTAAATTACAATAGTCTCGTTGCAGTTAGAAGATATGAAGAGTTCTACTCAACCAGAATCATCCCAGATCGATAATTTTTTTTTAATTAAAACTTTTAGAGAGCCTAGAAATTAATAAAAGGAAAAATTGGAATATTTTGTTAAATTACCAGCTGGATTTGAATGGTTCACTGTTATTAAACTTATATTGCCCTTCTAGACGTTGAAAAAATGGTTTTCCCGACTCTAATCTTTTATGGTATTCTTAGATCGATGGACAGTTTAGGTTGTAATTACTTTTCTTACTGTTAGTTTAACATATGATGTATTTGAAAAAGGCACCGTATCTTGAAACAATTCCTATACATATCATTTTAAATATAGTGGAAATTTTAGATATCTTAATTAAAGAAAAGATTATCTTAATCTTTGCTTATTTATTTTAGCAATTTAGCTGGAAATGTTTATCTTTGATATTTAGCATCTAAGTATTTGCAAAGGATTATTTTTGGCCAAATATAAACAAATACTAATGTTTAAAACATTTAATGTTTCAATGTCCTCAATTTCTATTTTATACTTAAGGATTTCCTTTAAAATGCATTTCTTATACAAAAACTATTTACTAAACATCAAAACAATACAAAGTAAAGGTAAAGTTTTGGGGTTAGATGCGCATCAGCAACTGAGAAGGCTATTTAGCGACTGGACCTACAGCTTAACGTGGGTTTCGAATCACGGTCATTACCTACCGAAAACCCCGGTCAGCACCCCCTCAGGCTATCAACCCTTGATTTTGTGCTTAACCGAAAGTATCTCGAGAAGCCTACCGACTGGCGAGTGACCAACCTAGAAAACCTCTCAGAAGGCATCCGGCCTTACCCAGCCTCGAACTGGCGTGACTGAGGGGTGATTCCTTGTCAGGTTTTACACTCTTACCAAGAAACATTCACAAGAATTTTAGAAAAACTTTTTTGCCTAGTACGGGATTCGAATTACCGTGTCGTAAGGCTGACGCCTTAGACACCACATCTAATGTGGCTTCAAAACAATAAAAATGAATAATAGATTTGTGTCTTGTGTGCATGATTATCATTCACGATCAGGAGCAAGTAATTTTTCCTTGGACAATTTACAAAACACTGTTTCTATAGGCCTGAAATTTTATAAAAGATTCTGGCGCACTGTGCCTAAGTCTGAACATTTTCAGAACGTATTATAAAAATCTTGTTTACAAAACAAAAAATGTAACGGCACATCAAGTGACACTAGGAAGTTTAGATGTCGTCCTGCCGCCTCTCCAAAGGAGAAGTCAACAGTGCTGCCAGATCGATCGCTACACCATCAGATTTATTGCTTTGTTTGCAGCCTTAGGTCAGATTGATTCAAGATATAGATCGGGTTGGAGGCGAGTGTTGAAGGAGGTTAAGGCTGAAGAAGTACATGAAAAAGAAGAATAAGGAGTAGAAGAATAAGAAGAAGGAGAAGAAGAAGAACTTTTTTAGCTCACTTTTTTTTACCGTTGAATATGTTAGGAAAGAGTCCTTTAAGTAAAATCTAAGACTTTTTGTATGTCCGTAGGGGTTAAACGTATTGGGGTTAAAATATCTTTGAATTTCAATGTTCTCCATTTGTCACAACGCACGAGAAACATCTTATTTAGAAAAATTTTTGATACTGATCTCGAGCTCAGCCAGCAGCTCATCGAAATCAGGATAGAATTTTCCCGCCGGCCTGGCTGACGTAGTAGTCCACGGGACCCTCTTTAGGGAGTAGATGACAATGGATTCAATTACACGACCCTCGACGGAGGTACGCGCGTTTTCGTGATGGAAATAATTTGGCTTTTACGAGCTCATTTGTTATTAAGGGCTTCATGAAGGCGGTCGAGTTGGGTCAGATAGACGTTTTTGTCCTGAATTCCTCATTGCTGACGCTCATCGGGAAAGAAATTCAAAAAACGTTTCAAAAAAAATTCAAAAAACCCACAAACCATTATAATTTCACGAATAATAGATGCCGCTTGCAAGGATCTCCCTCATGACCGTTCCTCCCCCCCAATGCTTTCATACAGTAAACATTATTTAAATTGCGTTTCGGGATTTAATCTAGATCATTTTTTTTTATCTTAATCAGCAAATTCTTCGGCCAACATTCCAATTGTCAAGCATTCGTCCTCTTCCATTGCCGTGAAAAGTGCCTTATAGTCGAAAACCGATGGCCTATCTTTTTCTCTCTTTCTGACTTGTCCTCCAAGTTGGTATCCCTTGATTTGCAGCAGACAAACCTTTCCTGATATTGCCTTGATTGTTTTCTTACCAAAAAGTGTGCTGAGTTCGCGGAATGATTGTGCCTTTTTCCATTTTTTTCTCGAAGGGGAGCGAAATATGACAAACGTGAATATAATTTTCGATTCACATTTTTATCAACTAAATATAAGAGAATATTGTTATGAAAACAATGCACATTTTCATAAATAAAATATTCGTAAAAATAAATGGCTGATAATTGTATACGAAAAGTTTCCAGCCTGAACATGAAGATGACGTCACTCGTCAAAAATATTGTGGTAATATAATAGCGCATGCGATGAAAGAGAACCTTGAAAATTTCAGGCATGTTAGATGTTTACTTGTTGTTTAACGTCATTTATGTCAGTCGAGGTTAGTGTTTCTGTAAAGATGGAAAACATCGGATATCGAGCTGTTATTAAATTCTTGCATTTGAAAGGCAATAGCATCCATATCGGCTTCAATCTGCGTAGACGTAGATGAATATTAATTTGTTATTACTTAATGAATAAATTACAAAGTAATAAACATTGCTAAAACATTTTTATAAACTAAGAATCTTACACTGCATCTACCAAGATCGATGTGGCAACATCGGCACGACAAACAGTGTTCTATAAAAGTTGAAAAAAAAATTTCACTGAATGTCGGTTCGTGCATTTAAGTCTGATTGATTTAAAACAAAAAACTATTCTGTACGCTAATATCACGAGCTTCTTATTTATGGACAAGGTCTCGAAAATTTCCAACGGACTAGATGTATTTATAGGCAACGATGTCCAGAAGACCGCTTTCAACTCGGTCACACCCAACAACTTGAACATTTGTTCAAATTTATCAAGGACTTTTTGATACGGGTGATATCCAAAATTTCATGATTGTGCGCGGCAACTATAAATGGGTTCTGAAATCGAATAATAAATTTGACATTTTGGTCTACCAGAAGTACTCGAATTGTTTCGAGACAAGTGTGAGTTTTCCATTGGATTGTACATAAGATACTAAAAGATTTATTACTCTACTCCTATCATGTTCAAAGGCTACAATTACTCTTACCCGCTGCTTTGTTGGCGCCGACCAGGTCATAAACATACTAAGACTTTTTCAACGTGTTCGAAAAAATTGGTCGAAACAGTGCCGGGCTTGCATAGACTCATATGGCAAATATTTTAATTTAATGCATCAATTAACCATGTGTTTCTTAATGTGATATAATCATTTAGTTGTTGAAAATAAAATGTAAAATGATTATAGCTATTTATTCCATACGTTTCAGTATAAATATGGTTTGTTTCATTATAAACAAAATAAAAACTTACACATTATTGTCGTTTAATGTTAGAGTTAAAATTAGCAGAAGTAATTTTTCACATCATAATACGTTTTACTATTAATGCCACATTGAGAAACACATGGTTTATTATTTTATTAAATTAAATGTACAAAATCTCCACTGTTTAAGTCTATACAAACCTGGTACTGTTTTAACCTATTTTCCCGTAAATAATTAATTCAATTTAAATACACACATACATGACAGACTCTCTCACACACTGAAATAATTTTTGTCGCCAACACCTTTTGTCATGGGGAATATCTCAATTAGTTGCTGCTTCTATTTTGACTGATGTATGGTATTCTTAATTAAAAAAAAATGTTTTATCAATGTTCATTACTTTATTTGTTAAATAATAACCAATTATTATTTGTTAAATATGCTTTTACACATATTTGCTTAAACTAATAATTCTTATCATAGCTTTTCAATTGGTGATTTAATAATTTTATATTTTTTTTTCGCGAAAACTCTTAGGTTTGCATCTCTTGTTGTTAGAAATGTTTTTCTCTCAAATGATGTAAATAATCGATTACATTTGCGAAAGTTATTTCCTCTCTCTCTCTCTCTCACTCTAGTAATTAATTTCAGAACTGATACTGATAATTTAAGTACTATATATAATGACATGACAATTGAATCATAAATTAACATTTTCTTTTTTTGCATCTAATGCAATTAAAAGTGAAAAACCCAAAACTATTAGCTTAAAAAAAATTTTAAAGTAAAAAATATGTCCAAGTAAAAAATATGTCAAAGACTAAGACAGAATAACATATTATATAAAAAACAACTAATGATCTATAATTAATACTATAACGTAAATATAATAAATTAAGATATTTTAAAAAGGTATGGGTGTGTATACAGGGTGTTTGATACATCGTTTGCCAAATTAAAATGGCCGATAGGAGTGGTCTTTTGCTATCTCCTGAGCCTCCATAAAGCTTTATTGCGCCCACAGGTTTATGTTAATTTTTAAATCTTTTTTTAGATTCCAATTCCAATTCCAAAAGTCAGCATTGAAACTTGAATTAAGAAAAAAGTTATCGGTATATCCTCCAAATAATTTTTATATTTTAATGTGTAATATCGTAGGGTTTTATGAAAATCAAAATTACATGCAAAGCGACATCTAGTTTTTTTATGGACTCGCAAAGTTTTTGGAAGAAGTAAAAATAAATTTAAAGCTCAACTTTAAATTGATATAAAAAAAAACTAAAAGCTATCATGTTCTTCGAATTCTTTAAAAACATTTCTGGTTTATTCTATTTCTAACGGCAGGCATTCATTCGATAAAAACGTTTTAATAACCTCACTGATTTGTTAACTTTGTGTATCGGGACGCATTAGACTGATATTAGATATTACTTATTTGTGAAAATATCATACGCTAAGTAGGTAGAAAATGCTATCTCACTCTTGAGCAGTGAAGTCTGGTTGCTATCTCTTTTTTATATAGGGTACTAATGTTGCTTAAACTTGAAGTAAAAATAAAATCTTAATAATCAATGTTTTAATTAATCACACATCTCGTGGGCTTTTAAAGTGGGAAGGCGTAGAAGAAAATAGTTCTGTAGAAATTTTTTTTTGCTTTCCTCTTTCTCCTTTTTTACTTTTCGTGCTATTGAAACCTTATACAGCAGGTGAACCAGGAAAACATTAAAATTTTGTATTGTTACTACTTACAACGACATTGGAGGATGGATTGTAGTATACAACAATACACTATTACTACCACAAAATACTATTGTATAGTTTACTGTTAAATTTTTGCGTAAAACTTGCCCTATTTTAATATTCTTTTTGAATTTGACTCAAATTCAACACAGGCGTGGGACAACCGTTAGTTTTTAATTCAACTTTCTCCTCCAAACTTAAATTAGTCATTATTAACTGTTTTAAATCTACTACTCAGTGTATACACACGTAACAAATCCCAAATCAAAACAAGTATTCGCGAGGTGACTAAAATACGCGACGCGAAACATATCAAACGCTCCGTACCAGTTAAATCAGCGTTTAAAACTAATTACCGATAAACTCGGTCGCAGGGAATCTATGCCTAAATCGCATGTTTTAGAAAGCAGTTAAACCTCTGAATTCTGGCAACCAACAGAACATGTAACGCCAACGACGAGATAAGATGACGTGGCGTACGGTCGCTGGAGGTAAACGTTCAACCAATGACGTAAAAATTGTTGCGAGAGTATGGAATTTTTATCCGCATTATTTGGTGTGATGGCTTGACAGACGTTCTTCTGCATTTGGAGATTTTAATTTTTAATAACATCTTAAAATTAGTTAAAGGAAAGAAACTGAACGGAAATAAAATATGGTGTTTTGCTCTGAAATATTGTTTGCTGTGATAAAGGCTGGAGGGACGGCGCTCCAACGCCCTCCATCACGAGCTTCCACTGATATTATGTCTTATGTTGATAAAAAAATATATATGATAAAAGGAAGTGATTTTTTTAACGGTTTTTATTTAAGAGTTTTGCTAAAATAAACGATAGAAGTAGACATATGAGGAAGTATAATATTTTAAACAATGCATAATATATCATACATTGAATACAGGAAAACTTTCACTAAAGTATAAGTGCCATATGCCTATACTGTAATGAATGTCATTATGGATCATTTCTTTTAATATTTGGTTAATAATAATTTCCCATGACAGTAAAAATACATAGTTATATACAGAGCCTTCATTTAATCTTAAATAACCAACACGACAAGTTGGTAATAACTAATTATGGACATCACTATTTTTAAATCGAATAAAACAATTTTAAATTTTGTTATTTATCACTTTTGTTATACAAGTTATATAAAATTATTAATAATATTAAAGTAAATTATAAGTAAATATTAAAAAAATATATAATTATTACAAAAGTGATAGATAACAAAGTGTAAAATTGTTTTATTCGATTTAAGAAATGAACTATTACAAAGTAACGGACAAATCAATCAATAATCACTAATTTTCTTAAACTACTATATACGCTTATTAATATTTTTTAGTTATTATACATAATCTTTTTCTTTGTATTATTAGACTACTATTATTAGACAGTTTAGGACTAATTACGAAAATAAGTATAACAATTGACCAGTCCTACATTATTGTGAACCTAAAGCAAAAACAAAAATGTTAAAATGACTCAATCGGAGCACACACTATGTAGGGAAAAAAGAAGAAGAGAAGGGTATATCGTGGACTTTTTATGGATATTATTGTTCAATGCAAAGAACGAAAATTAGTTCTATTAAATAATCAAATATGAAATATATTAATTAATATAAATAATCAGACATGAAAGTTCTTAAGTTTAATAAATAACTAGTCACCTGGCTTACATGATTAAAATGTCAAGTTTCTGGTACATGATAACATTTAAAATGTCAATTCTAATCATAATATTTATGATAGATTTTCGATTGATCCTTTAATAACTTTGATTTTTTTCCTCGGGAACCCTTTAGGTTATTGAGCCTTGCTGTAAATAGATTTTTTCTTTAAAATTATGTGAAAAATCGTTTGTTAAAATTGTTATGTTTTGCAACATTATTTAATGTTAAGGTCATTAATAATATAATATTTCTTAGATCAGTACATCGTATTTAAATTTATCTGTACAACCTTCAGAAATATGAAGTAACAACCTATTAACGTGTATCAGAATGGACAATCCTTGTTGCTTACCTTGAAGTGCAATACTTATGAAAATTAAAAGTAGCCATATTTTCTGTTGTAGTTATTTATATTTATTTATTTAATTATTAGCTGGCTATCACATTTTCTATTTTAAGCCGTGATAGGTTGGGTTTTATAAAACTATATTTTATTAACCTTGTATCGATAAGTATTTGCGAAAAAATAAGTATCTATCTGTTTTCTGTCAATTTTTCATGACTATTCTAAAACTGATGAACAAAGTTATTTAATAAATTAGACTGGTATGTATATTAACTAACATTTCCCTAATATTACTAAATGGTATAGTTTTCTTCTACAATAAATAACCTCGTGATGTTCGATCCATACGTTCGCAACTTATTCTATTTCGCTGCGGTACCAGTCCTTGCTCTTAGAGACAAAAAAAACTCACTGCACACAATCCTGCCCTTATTCATTTCCTTTTAGTTACATTCACAAAACGAATTTGTCAATTAATGCAAAGGGTGAAAGTCAGATAGAGCAAGATGTGAGATTCTATGTTGTATATAATGAAGATCTAAGAATCTAAATGACGTTTTATTGTATTTAACTTCTCATTTTTTTTTTCATTTGATTGGCACAAGTGCGATTAGGTGTTGTTCGGCTACAGCATGTATCATTTCTGGTTGACTATTGTTATGATATCGAATAGCTGCAAACTCTAACTGTCTTGAATCAGGTTTTTAAGTTGACAGTTATTCGTTATGTACTTAAGGTTATTTTCTTTGAAACGGCTTTTTCATATGATAAAGTTATTGATGTGTTTTGATTCCTCCAAGAATTGTGAAGCAGCTAGCAACCATGTGATATTGCAGGGATCGGAAGATATAAAAATTCGAGGGGGAAGGTTGGGAGTATACTCCGGTTGCGATAAAATCTCCCAGTTCAGGGATGGTTTCTAGAGTTTCCTGAGCTGTATGTGGCCGAACGGTCCTGCAGCAAAATAATTTCCCTTTCCCGTTCCCAGTTTAAGGCCTTTGTTCCTCACGAGTGTTACCAATACGAGTCAGCTGTTGCTGATCGTTATAGCAGTGACTCTTTGACAAAATTTTAGTAAGTCATAATGTACGACACCTAACTGATTTCGCTAGCAATACAGTTTTGGCATGAATATTTTAATTTGCTGAGTGATTAGACTAATATTATCGTGTCTTTAGATTATTGTAGAGGATACACTTTTTATCACAGGTCGCAAGGAAAGGAAGTTCTTTTTCTGAAGTCTGGAGAGCAAGAGCACAACATTAAAGCTTCTACACTTGTTCTTAGCAAGAGTTCTTAGAGAGCCCAATGACTGTCCTTTTAAATTTTCACTAGCTTGGGTAAATATTTGGTAAAGGGTTATCGGTGTTACTCTGAGTTTCTGTCCGATTTCTGGCAATTTGCGACAAGGATTTTTCTCCAGCAGTGCTTCCAGTTCTTCATCCTCTACTTTATTTGCTGTCCCGGATGTTCTGCATGATGCAGAAATCAAAATTTCCAGTACGGAATTGTTGGAATCATTTCTTACTACTATTGAAAAAAAAGCATTATCTTCCAAAGCCGTACAAGTCATGACTTAAACTTCTGTAGCATTTTTTTTCTGTTGAAAGGTGAAAAGAACGCAGTTCCTCAAGTGTTGCTTTTCGGCCGACATCGGACTTGCAGGAGATGAGCTGAATCAAAAACTTTCATTACTTTATCAAAAACTAATCATTATTCAAATATCAAATCAATCAAAATCAAATCATCAAAAACTAATCATTACAATACGGAGAGAAGAAAGAATGCCAGCAAGTTGGGAGGATGCCACCATTATACCTATCCTAAAAATATGGAGACCAAACATATTGTAATAATTAAAGAGGAATTTCTTTGCTGGATACTAGCGATATTAATCAAAAACAGGTTAGAAGAAATAATTATATTTGTAGTACAAGAAATAACCAGGTTTCTGTCATGAAAGATAAGACTAGCAACGTGTTACGAATATAACATTCCAGCATTGGTACTGTTTATACATTTTAGCAAGGCCTATGATTCAGTAAGGAGAATCGGAATGATAAAAGCCATGGAATAATTTAAAGTACCCTCTAAAATAATGAGATTAGTGAGCATGACAGTGGAGATAACAACAGTCAATGTGGGTGTTAAAGGAGGAACGATAGAAGATTTTCTGATCAAGGCAGGCCTAAGGCAAGGGAATTTACTATCGAGATTATTATTCAACATGATTTTACAGGTGATTCTTAGTAAGAATTAGTTGATCCGAGAAGGGCCGATTCTTTACAGAAGCCGTCAAAGAGTGGTTATGCGGACGATATAGTAATAATTGCGAGAAGTGAGAAATAATTGAACAAAAAGTTACAAAAAGGCTAGTGGAGGTAGCATATAAGTTTGGTTTAAAAATAAATCAAAAGAAAAGCAAACTTATCATTAGTTTGCTTTTCTAGAAGCTTTTGCTTCTTTAGTAGAAGGCAGAGAAGAAGGTCTGGAAAGCGGAAGTGGATACAGAACTAGGAAGAATGACTCCTGAACAAGTACTTAGGCCTAAGAATAACAAATAAGTCTGAAGAAGAGAAGGAGATAGACCTGAGATTGATCAAAGCTAACAGATATTGCAGAAACTTTGAACCATCTAATAAGATCGAAATGCATATCCTGATATACCATTAAGATTGTATAAGACAGTATTGAGACCAACTGCATGTGAGACATGGATACAGTGATTATGAGGGGATGTCATCAATTCCTCAACGTTTGAACCAGAATGAGTTAAATTACCTCACTGAATTCTGATGAAAATGTGAAATGTAATTCAGAAATGTCCATTTTGAATTATTGGCTTTCAGGTTGAACGACAAGAATTTACTGGAACAAGGAATCAAAATTCCATTTCACGATTCAAGAGAAAAAGGTCTGCTATCATTATTCTCTCAAGAAGATAGCTCTATTGACAGCTCAAAGCAAAGTTTGAAATGTGTCCTTCTACACAATAGAAACAAATGTGGTTCAATACCAATTGCTAACTCAACAAAAATAAAGGAAGAATATGGCACTATTGCTTTGGTCTTGGAGAAGATACAGTATCACGAACATTAATGGGTGATTTGTGCGGAGTTAAAAATAGTAAACTTTCTCTTTGGACTGCAAACTAGCGATAACACATATTCTTGTTTCTTGTGCCTCTCGGATAGCAGAGACAAACACACCACTGGGTTAGAAAAGAGTGGCCTAAGAGAGAAAACAATTTAAAATAGTGTAACGTATATTTCATTAAAATTATATATCTTAGAAATTTGAGCTCCTAGGCCAAAAATTAAGGCCATATATGAATTCAGGGCACCAAATTCGTATAAAACTATCTCCAAATACCCCAGCACCAAAACAACTGTCGGCCTATGTCATTTCCTTAAACTACGATTTACACTTATTGTTTTTTTTCAGTTTTAAAAGATAATCTTTTTCTTTGAATTACATACATATTTTAAAGTAAAGTAAAGCTTTGGGGTTAGATGCGCATCAGCAAGTGAGAAGGCTATTTAGCGACTGGACCTACAGCCTGGACCTACGTGGGTTCCGAACCACAGTCATCAGCTACCGAAAACCTCGGTCAGCACCTCCCCCCTCGGGCTATCAACCCTTGGTTTTGTGCTTAACCAAAATTATCTCGAGAAGCCTACCGACTGGCGAGTGATCAACGTAGAAAACCTCTCAGAAAGCATCCGGCCTTACCCAGCTTCGAACTGGCATGACTGAGGGGTGATTCCTTGTCAGATTTTACACTCTTACCTAGAAACATTCACAAGCAATTTTAGAAAAACTTTTTTACCTAGTACGGGATTCGAACCCGGTCCACATTAACTGCCGTAACGTAAGGCTGACGCCTTAGACACTACAGCTAACGTGGCTCCTATATATTTTAGTACTAATAACGACTATAAGTATAATACTTGACCAATCCTAAATTACTTTGAACTTGAATTAAAAAAAAGTTAAAATAACTCAATCGGAGCGGATGCCATGAAAGGAAAAAAGAAGAGAAGCGCATATTGTAGATTTTTTTTGAAATTTATCCACCTAAATAAGTTCATAAGTTTAAATAAATCATTAGTTTATTTGTTGTTTATTCAGTAAATAATGTGGGTTACATGATTAAATGAAGACTCTGTATAATATTTTCGTTTGAATCTCTTTGTAAAGAGCCTCAAATAGTATTTTTGTATCTGTTATCGTACTTAATAAATTTCACATTCGGCCTATCATTAATGTTATTCATTCTCTGATATTAAAATACATGACAAATTAATTTTCATTACTTTGCACTACTTTTACGCCGTGCGATCTTGTTCATTACAATGTTAAATTCTGTAGAACTTAGCGAACCTCTTATCGCATAGTGGTTGGTGGGCGTAGCAATTTCTTTTTATACTGTTTCTGAGCGGCTCTTCCTTGATGGAATTTGTAATGAATGTAGTATTTCGAAAATTTCTTTTCCCCTGCTTTCTTCAAAGTACTTATTAAGATTTTTTATAGTTAAATTTAATTAGTTTTTTTTATTAAGTAAAGAGCTGCCGCAAAAGACTATAACGAAAGAGTACCATTATATTTAGACTTAAAATTAAGCCTATGTGTTATACAAAGTGTTTTCACATTATTTTACAATGTTAGTATTTACTATTTATGAAACATTTTTTTCTTATATATATATATACATACATATATATATATATATATATATATATATATATATATATATATATATATATATATATATATATATATATATATATATATATACGGTAAATCGTTTGAAATGGCGAACATGTCATAATAAAATAACCAATACAATGGAATTAACTTACCTATAAAGATAAATAATTTAGTTAAATGTCAGAGTGACAAAACTTCAGTGGGACTTAGTTTTCGACGTGTTGGTTATTAGCAACCGAAATAGTTTGGCGTTATTGTTACTTTACAATACATTAGGGGGGGTAAGGCAGGGGGCAGAAATATGCATAAGTATACTAATGCAAAATTAGCCAATATTCGCCTCTATTACGGAATGGCCAATTGTAATGCCCGAAGAGCAAGACTTTTGTATCAGGCATCATTTCCACTAGGCGTATGTCCTAGTAGAAGAATGTTTTCTGATGTTCGACGCCATTTAAGGGAACAAAGTAATTTTAAGATGCAAGCACAAAATAGAGGCCGAAATAGAGATATTAAAACACCAGATAAAGAAGAACAGGTCTTAAACGCAATGACCGAAAATCCAAATACAAGTACAAGGATCATTGCAGTGAATAGGGACATTTTTCACGTCACTGTGTGGAATGTTTTAAAGAAACACCACTTGTACCCTTACCATATTTAGAGGGTACATGCATTGCTTTCAAGGGATTTTTGCCCCGCTTGACACTTTGTCACTGGTTTCTTCAACTTATAGTTGATCCCAATTTTCATATTCCCGTACTATTTACTGATGTGGTTCAATTCACAAGAGAGAGAATAATGAATTTTCATAACAATCATCTTTGGACAGAAGGGAATCCTTATGAAATTGTTCAAACTCGACAATAATACCAGTTTGCCGTCAATGTTTGGGCTGAATTAATTGGCAACCGATTGATCGGACCATTTTTTTACTATCAACACTAACTGGGTAGGTGTATTCGAGATTTCTTCACGAGGATCTGCCAGAATTGCTCGAAGATGTCACATTAGATGTTTGCAATAGATTATGGTTTATGTAAAACGGTGTTCCGGCACATTTTAGTCGAGAGGCTCGAGGCATATTAGGATTGGATTGGTATAGGATGTCCGGTGCTTTGGCCAGCCCGATCACCAGAGTGTAATCCACTTGACTATTTTATTTGGGGGATACATAAAATCATTAGTCTACAATACTGAAATAGAAGATATCGCGATGTTGCGGAGAAGAATTCACCAAGCTTTTGATAAAATTCGCTATACGACAGGAATATTAGAACGAACGCGTGAATCAATGGTAGGTCCTGTATAGAGGTTGGTGGAAGCCATTTCGAACATCTAATTTAACTATTTTGGTTTTGAATTTCGAAATATTTGCTTTAATATAGAGAAAACCTTAAATTTTTTTTTGGTTGTGAATTCTTAAAGGAGATCAATATTGACCTGGGGAGTATGATATTATAATTTCATTAATTGTCGTTTATATAAGTTTCTGTGTATGAAATTTGATAAAAACAGTCCTTCAGAGAGACCCCGCAGTTTTCAAATCCTTATCAAAAAACCTTTTATACTGGTAGAAACCAGTATGTAAACTGAAAAGTCAAGTTTGCTAAGAAATCGAGGCAGATCCGAAAAAATGCCAAGATACACTTTTTGTAGAGAATAATATTCTGTGTTGAAAAATGTATTTAAATTTAACATTGAACAGGACCGTACTAATTATTTTTTAAATTAATTAGTAGCAAAATACTATAACTCAGCCACTGGCTGCTTGTAGGGCTTGATATTCACCCAGATTATGGCAACCGGAAGGTTGATGATGTGTATTAAATTTGGTTATAATTCCTTTCTTTATATGGGAGATAAAAAATTAAAAATAAAAAAATAAATGAAATCTTCAACCCCCTGTATCTCGAATACGAAGGATTTCTGGACCCATGTTCGTATGACATTTTTGTGATATTTTATGACGTAGAATTTGTCAAAAAAACCTGGCAGAGTATTTCATATATATATATATATATATATATATATATATATATATATATATATATATATATATATATATATATATATATATATATACACAGTGTGTCGCATTTAAGATGAAGACACCCCCATATCTCCGCTATAGGAATACAGATTTGAATTTTTGCAGTCATATAGGTGAATGGGTCAGATTTTTTAAAATACTCAACTGAAACCTGAACTTTAAACTGAACCTACTATGAATTCACAAACAAGTTCAATCCTGAATATTTTGCTTCGCGTTAGATATATCGAAAAAGGTTATTAGAAAAAGTTGTTCGGAATATTATTTTAACCCCATATACCGAGTTTCATGATAAAATTCGCATTTTTAATTTTTTCATTATTTTGGTCTATACACAAAATTATTACAAGTTTATTTGTTTAATTTGATAATTAGTGTGCCATGGTGAGTAAAGTAAAAACTTGACACATTGTCAATAGTGCCATGTAATCAAATATTTCAGTAAAGTAAATTGCACTTACAAATGAATAATTATTTTATTATTATTGGAAAACAATTTTTGGTAATTGATCAAATTTAGGAAAAAGTATATAGTATATAACAATAATTTTCATAATACAAATATTTAACTATCAAATGTGATCTCTCACAACTAGTCCTCCGTCTATTCGAATACATTTTTCGATTCTTTTACGATTCTGTTGTAATAATTTTGTGTATAGACCAAAATAATGACAAAATTAAAAATGCAAATTTTGTCATGAAACTTGGTATATGGGGTTAGAATAACACCCTGAACAACTTTTTCTAATAACTTTTTTCGATATATCTAACGCGAAGCAAAATATCGAGAATTGACCCTGTTTGTGAATTCGTAGTAGGCTTAGTTTAAAGTTCAGATATCAGTTGAGTATCTTAAAAAACGTCACCCATCAATCTGTCTGACTGTGTAAAAATTCAAATTTGTATTCCTTCAAATAGATTTCTTCCAACGATTGTATACCTCACTTAACACAAGGGTCAGAAACCTAAGGGTACCTGCAAAAAAAAAATTGAAAAACTATTAAATCATAAATGGAAAATAAATGATAAGAATTAACATTTTAAGTAAACATGTGTAATGCATATTGTGCAAATATTAATTGGGTATTACTTAATGAATAAACTAAAAATAAACTAATGAAAGGGGATTCTATTGTTCAAGGGGATTCTATCAGAAGTACTCCAAGTTGGAATTTCCCACTGAATTGAACATATAATACTAAAAGAGCCATTATTCTAGCCTTATTACGTTCAAAGGGTACAAGCATTCATATAGAGTTTTCATATAGATATAAATATTGTGAATTGACCAATATTGACCATATTGACCAATAGTAAAGTAATCTAAAACTTTTGTTCAATATTTTATCAACTGTCGAAGTTTCTTTCACCAGGAATAGGATGGTGGATATGCACAGTTAATTTAATAAGACAATTAATCATGTTTTTCTGAATGTGACGTTAATCATTTAAACGACAAGTAAGTTTCTCTTTTTTTGTATCAAAATGTATGCTGAAACTTATGTAATAAATGGTTATAAAAATAATATATATTATTTTCAAACAATATCTTAAGCGGGCATTCTAACAAAAACCGAATTCCAATGGAAAAAAGGTAAAGTGTTAGGGTCAGAGGCGCATCAGCAACTAGGCTATTTAGCGACTGGACCTACAGTTTAACGTGGGTTCCGAACCACGGTCATCAGCTTCCGACAAACCCAGGCCAGCACCCTCCTCGGGCTATAAACCCTCGGTTATGTGCCTACCCATAAGTCTATCCGGAAACCTACCGACTGGCGAGTGACCAACGTAGAACACTTCTCAGAAGGCATCCGGCCTTACCCAGCCTTTAACTGGCGTGACTGAGGGGTAATTCGTAGTCGGATTTTACACTCTTGCCTGGAAACAATCACAAATATTTAGAAAGTAAACAGACAGAAGAAAGAAAGAAAAACAACCATCCGAGCGCTGGAATCGAACCAACTACCGCTCCAGTGCGTTTTCGACACAGCAACGGCAGGCGGCTGCTCTTACCGTCCACACCAACGCGACCGGCAATTCAAATGGATCAATATAAACAAAACGTCGTTGTCATTCTTAAGGTATTGTTTTAAAATAATATATAATTTTTTTACAATTAATTTAACATTTTTCTTTATGTGTCTGACGAAGCTACAGTGCTAGCAAGAGGTGTCAAATATAAAGCGAACATTTTGACAAAAAGATTTTTCATTGAACACTTATATAGTAGTAGCCAACACAATAATAGCCAAAAGTAATAATGATTGTGTAACTTAATTTTTTTTGTTTCCAGATTTTTCTGCCAAAAAGTTTGTGGACAATTTGCTTGCTAAAGGCGCGTCAAAGATTTGTGACGAAACGTCAGACTCGTTCCATAATAATGATTTGCCATCTTTTTATAATGAACAAATGTTTAAGAGGTATGGATGAAAAATAACGATAATTGACATAAGAACTAATGATACTGATCAATAAAGAAAATATGGTGATAAGCATCGATATCATGTATTGTTTTTTTTTAATCATATCTGTTGAAATACCATACACATATAGAAATCATCAACAAATAGGCTTGAGGAACTCAATAGTTTTGATTAAAAAACATAAACATACAGTACATAGCCAGAGTATTGAATTTGTAATACTAGGGTACAACAAAAGTTTAGTTTTTTCTTTGTTTATAAATGAAGGATTATACTTCACTCTTCAAAGGTTTAATCAGATTTAAACATTTTTCTTGTCAGTATTCAAACTATAGCAACCTGAATATTTTGTGGACGATTCTTAACAAAAGCGATAGTATGAGTGAAATAAATAGAAATTATTGTAATTTTAGGCAGTTATTTTGAAAAAGAATTCAAAGCGACTGGTGCCATTCATGAGATCTAGGAAGCAGAGTGGGGGGGGGGGGGGAGCCGCGTCAATCCACATTGCTCAGCTCTCGTTAAAAAACTTTCGTGGGGAAAATATGGATCTTGAAGATAGGAGATCAGGTTTCTCGATGTCGATGTTTTAAGAACAGCTATGGCTGCAGATCCTAGAACAGAACCAGCAAATTTTCAGGGGAATTTGAAGTAGCTTCACTACTATCCACCGGCATTTGCGAGGCATAGTAATAGTGCCAAAGAGCTGTAGGTGCACTCCAGTGAATAACTAAGTACCTCAAAAACCTAAATGGTTAGTTTCACGACATTAACTAGCGGGTTAGAAAGCGGAATTTTCAGTGGTCAGAATGGTGGACACCAGAATTGGCAACCCTTTGTATCTAATTCTTTGCATCTTTGAGTATTACCTTTATTTGACATCTTGATAACTATTCCTTCCCACCAGTGCTTGGGAAATCTTTTCTCTTCAGACTTTTTGAATGGGCTTTAGAAATAGGTTGGTTAATTTTATTTTCAGCTGCTTTTCTGTTTTTCATTTCTAGAAACGCTGGAATTATTTCTTCTCCAATGGGTACAACCTCTTTTATATCTTTATTAATTGTTCATTTTTACCCATTCAATTGTTCAATTGTCATTTTTACCTATTTTTGTTTAGTATGAATATTTCATCCGATTTTCTTTATAACTATTTGTTATTTGTTAATGCCGCATTTGGAGTGAAAATAATCCGCAAACTATCCAACAATTCCCGTTAAATCCAGGAAAATGCACTGGCGAATGCGGATTGTACGCCGGTGGCATTATTGGGCCTTATTGCTTTAAGAATCAATCTGAAAAACACGTTAGAGAGCGATAATCAATGATTATTTAATTCCGAATTTGAATGGTATTGATCTGGAGAAGATGTGGTTCCAACAGGACGCCAGCACATGTCATGCAGCTAACGCAACAATCGATATATTGAGAGAACAATTCGGGGAGACAATTATTTCGAGGAACGGACCTGTTAATTAGTCATCAAAGCCAAGTGAGTTAACATCTTTAGATAATTTTTTTTGGGTCTATGCCGATAAACCAGGAACTATTGACGTCTTGGAAACCAACATAACTCGGACAATTGCAGACATAAGACTCCAGTTGCTTGAAAAGGTGGTCGATAATTGAATTACCAGAATGCGTTTTTTCAAGTAGCCACGGTGGACATTGTCCGAAATTGCTTTCAAACATTCAAGCCATTGAATATTATTTCATATAAAATAACTAATTTCAGGGCATCTAATTTAGTTATTTTATTTGAATTTAAATTTCGGACTTCGGATTAATTTTTATCCGGATTTCGGATTAAAAAATCACTCCAGATATCAAAGATAAAAAGATTGATACTACAACTTAGATCTATCAGTAAAAATTGCAGTTAATATTTGTTCGTATTTTAATTGGTAACAATATAATTTTTACAACGTTTTTTTTGTAACTAGTCAAATATTTGCGAATGCGTAATGAATAATGTTTGCTATTTCTTGTATACACGCTTCTAAAAAAATATGTTTTTAGAGCATACAAATATCTAACTGGTATTAAATATTAATTTGACCTAGAGAAAGCAGTGAAAAACAAGGTCAAATATAGTAAACTTCTAGATTTACGTATATGTGCCAAACAAAATTTAATTATGTTATTTTTATTGTGTAATTATTATTTTTTAAATTTTTATTGCTTTATTTTAGTGATTTACTACTTAGAAATTCGAGATATTAATTGTCATCTCATCGAAGGAATGGTTTGTTTGTCTATTCACGGGATATACAGGAATTGTTACACGGATTCTTGTTTTCCATCACAATTATTAGTGCGTAACAAAAATATCTGCAATTTTTTCTTGGTTTATTAATAAAGGGTTATACAAGGTGTCCCAAAAGAAAGATGACACAAAGATGATACAAATATGACACAAATATGACACAAAGACGGCACAAATATAATACAAAGATGACACAAAGACGACATAGAGATGATACAAAGATAACACAACGATAGCACAAAGAAAGCACAAGATGACCCAAAGATGACACAAAGATGACACAAAGATAACACAAATATGTCACAAAGATAGGTTCGCAAGTGTGACGAAATCTTTATGATGCTGGGTACTGCAAAGTATCAGACACCTGCGTTGAATTGGAGTTCAAGCTGTTATAAAACATACAAAAAAATTGGATTGTTCTCCTTCATTTTCGATCGTAAAAAATGTCATCTTTGTGTGTGATCAAAAACTTCTCGTACAACCTTCATATATTTTAAGATGTTATATGTTTAAGATGTGTTTAATGTGTTAAGCTGTATTTCCGATAGTGCGAAGTTTAAACATTAATTAAGAAAATTAATGATAAAATTGGAAAATTCTTGAAGTTATTTTCACCAGTTTTATTGGTCATTCATTAAAGCATCATTAGATTAGAACACTCTATTATAGGAGCTGCAGTTTGTATATATTCCACGTAATATTATTTTATTCAATTATAATTATTAAAACAATTAAAATTGATCAGTTACTTTACCGATGATCAGTTGCTTACTGTGTTATATGTATTTAGAATTTTCTTTTTACGTTTTACTGTATAATTTAATAATGGATTGTTAAAATTAAAACCAACTCTTAGAAATTATTGAATAAATAAAAATGTGTTGAGAATTTGGATGTTTATAATAAATAATGTACCTCGAGTCAAGAAAGTACTGGTATCTTTAATATTTCTTACGAAAAATGGAATAAACTGGGGAAAACAATGTTATTGCGCAATAAGTTAATATCAATTGAAATAATATGAACAAAGTAAACTTATTTTTACAAAATAGTAATTACGCAAACACAATAATTATTTTTATTATGCCAAAAAAGTATTGCAACAGCCAAAAACAGCGTTTATTTTTTAATTTATAAAATTTTATTTAAATAATTAAAACACTCTAATATTTAACCATCGTGCTATGGTATAATCGATAATCTTCATGGCATTAAAGAAATAAAAATCTCTCCTCAATCAATACACTTTTTAACAGATTTTTTTGATGAAATTTGTTTTTTTCCCACTTTCAAGCCTAACAATACCATACATGTTCAATTGGATTTACCATCGAAGTCCGAGGGGGTATTTTTAATTTTCTGGAAACATTATAAAATATCCATTTTTTTTTGTTTTGTTGCCAGTATGTATAGGATGATTATTTTGCAGGAAAATAAACGTATCTTGAAGCTCCAGTTTCTCAGTGGTGGTGGGTAAATTATGCTTCAAAATATATTGATATTTTTAGGCATTTGTCGATGTTTCAAAGTAAAACGTAAAAAAGATTCATCGACCGATATTTCAAAGTAAAACGTTCAACCAAAGATATCTTTGTCCACTTGACTCGAAAGTATTATACTTCCTCCCATCTAAAAATATAACAATTTTCTAATAGTTGGTTTATTTAAATAAGCTTTTGTTAACTCAATGACTTTTTTTGCGGGTGACTAATGAAAGGTTTTTGTTTCTGAGCTCTACCTGAATAATATAAAACGTGTATGACAGATTTACAGTTTGGAGATTGAATGGAATGTTGCAGCCATCTCTTCTGCTATGTTAGAAGCTGAAAGGTGTTTTCTTTCAATTAATTGATTGATTCATCCTTTTTTCCTTTTCGGTTCACCACAAAGGTCGTCCGAATCTGGGCTTATTTAGCACATAACCAGTTTGTTTAATTTATTTTATTATGTTATTAAGCGAAGTAAAACTGATTTCTAATCTATCACCTATTTTAAGATATCTCAATCCTTTCATTCAATTAAATTCACATTCAATGTTCCCCAGTTTTTCTTATTTTAAAATACCCCGGTAGACAAGGAAATATACAAAAACTAAGAAAACTGTGCTTTAATCCGATCCTGTTTCTTAAGAGAATATTGTATTAAAACGTTCCTCGAGAATTGTTTTTATATGTAGCTGCTTGCAAACAAATCGTAACTGTACCAATATTCTGACCATTAACTTCCAAGTTTATTTTTCTCCTTCGTTTTCACTTTTCCGATACCGACCGGAAAAGTTGAATGTTTTGAGAGTTGAAGGGAAAAAGCAAAGTGTGCCGTTTTTGACCTACCGTATGTTATATGGACATATTAACGACGACTGTCGTACTCCTAATAAGTCCTCAGAAAATCGAAGAGATGACGCTTGTAGCATTGGAAATGGTTTGTTTTTAATAAGCATCATTATTCACCACAAAGTTGTCAAAGTCTCATTTATATTCATGGTACGGTTTCATTTTTATTGTCGATTGAAGCAAGAAACTTTTGTTTATTTAGAAAAATGGAAAAAAGTGAGTTTCGAGCGGTGATTAAAAACTTATATTTAAAAAGTTTAACACCGAAAGAGATCAAAGCTGAGTTGAATGAAGTTTATGGCACGTTTGCTCCTGTGTATGCAACTGTTCATAATTGGGTAAATTAGTTTAAACCTGAAGTACATCCACAAAACATGGACATCGTTCGTACCGTCCAGTTGAAGTGACTAGTTCCGATTCTATTGACAAAATCATCGTCTTCGTTTTAAGTGATCAACGAATCAAAGTACTACAAAGTGCGAATCAATAGTTAAGGCTGCAGGCTTATCTTAAGGTACAGTGTTTTCAATTTTGCACGAAAAATTGGGTGTGACAAAAATTTCGGCAAAATAGGTGCCGGGTTTGTACCCAGTGGAGAATAAATGCAATCGTGTTGTCGACTCTTTGACGCTTTTTCGTCATAATCCTGATAAATGTTTGCATCAACACATAACTGTGAAGGAAATATGGATACACTGCTAAATTTCAGAGATAAAGAAACGACCAAAACAGTAGGTTTTTGAAGGCGAACGGGCTCCGAAGAAGATGAAGACGGTGAAATCGGTCGGCAAGGTTATGACCACAGTTTTTTGGGATGCACGCGGAATCATCTACACCGATTACTTGGAGAAAGGAAAAACAATAACTGAAGAGTATTATGCGTCGTTATTGTACCGGTTGAGCGAATAAATCATCCTCATTTGAACAAGATAAGATCCTTTTCCATCAAGACAATGCACAGATGCACACCTGTTCAGTTTCAATGGACAAAATCATGGTATTAAAGTTCGAATTGTTACAACATCCACCCTATTCACCGGATTTGGCCCCTAATAACTTTTTTTATCTTTGAACATAAAAAAATGGCTTAGTGTACAACGGTTCACATCGAACGAGGAGGTCATCCCCCAAATAGATGCCTATTTTGAGGACCTTCCGAAATTTTTAGACGGTCTAAAAATGTTGGAGAAACGCTTGGAAAAGTGTATAGAGCTAAAAGGAAATTATGTTGAAAAATAAAAAAATCTACTTGAAATAATTTGTTTTTGTATCTTTTTCTAAGGACTTATTGACCGACATCGTAATTCGGTTCTATTATTTATAAAATTTGGAATTAATTTATTCAAAATAAATTTATTCAAAAGAAATGATGAATCAATCGGTTGAACGGAACTGTATTTGCAGAAATAAACTTTTGTGACTTGTTAACTGTTTTAAATTACAAATTAACCGGCAGATGCTTGATTAGTGCATCTCATCAGCATAGTGAAGCGACCGACGTAGTTCCTCGCCTAATCCATATACGATACCCTAATTCTCTTTGGCGACATGTTGTCGAGAATTGCCATGCGGTCAAATTTCTTTCTTGCTTCCATTGTATGTATAAAGCCTCTTTTGCTTCAACGTATTGATATTTTAAAAATAAAGTAATATTTGCTTGCATGAAGTCGGTGACGGTTTAATAAAATATTTCGACGAAAAAAAGGCGTGCATATATATTTCAATGCGACAGTGGATAAAAACTTTATTATATTACGCCTATAAAACTATTATTTAAAAAAATATATTATATTAACTATATTATTAATAACTATATTATTATTATTCACGTATGGGCTCTGGTGGACCATGCGAAGTACAATTAGAGGCGTTTGTCGTCGTTAGCCTTCCTTTGCGCCCATACTAGTTTCATTCTTTCGCTATGAGCTTTTTTCCTTTCATCAGACCAAGTTGTTCCAGTCTTCCTATATTTTTCCCTCCCCAACGTTAAAATTCTGTCTGCAACAGCTTCTATCCTGAATTTCACATTGTGTAATATTTGCTGATCTTAGGTCCTCTTTAATTGCAGCAATCCATTTAATTATTTTTACTTTAGCTCTACTCCTATTTTCATAAAATTCGACTATTTGTCTAGTTAATCTACTCAGATTCATCCGTTTTGTGTGTCCGTAAAACCTAAGTCTTCTTTTTCTCATATCGCTATGTATATCAGTGTATTGTTTGATTTCTTGGTTTTCTCGAAGTCGGTATGTTGTGCCATTTATTTATTTGGGACCTAAGACTTTTCTTATGATTTTTCTTTCCTTCTTTTCAATGTCCTCGATGTCTCTCTTTCTATTCATAATGAGCGTTTCTGCCCCATATAGACTTCTGGTTTAATAACTGTGTTATAATGTCTCAATTTCGTGTTTTTAGATATGCATTTTTTGTTGTAAATATTTTGTGTAAGTCTTAATGCCATTTCCATTTTTTGACATCTACCCTTATTGGCTGCTTTTTCCAACCCATTTTCCATAATTATTTCTCCCAAATATTTGAACTGAGAGACTCGTCTAATGCTACCATATTTTGTTTTTAGAAATGGTGTTCTTAGTCTAATAACTATATTGTTATAAAATAGTAAATATATCGGTTTTAAATGATTTTATATAATTCTGTAACAAATCATATATCTGTGTAGTAAAATTCGAAAGTATATTCTCCATTGAGACCATTAACTTAATGAAAAAACGCCGGCCAATAAAGAATGCAGACAGTCCTTTTGGCATGATCGAGTACGTTCAGCTTTGCAGTACTATAAGATACCGTTTTTAAGAGGAAACGCGCCGATTCAATATGCAGCTAGTGCCAAAAACTAAACAGAAGCTGAGAAAGAAAAGGACCCAAATTTATGCGTTAAAGCGTGAGGATGGTACAGAGTGCAGGGGAACGGACGGAAATGTTAGAGGTTGTACGAAAATTTTATTCAAAGTTATATGATGATCAGAATTAGGTAAGAACAGCAATGCCCACTGAAGAACAAGTACCGGATATCTTAGGGGAGCAAGTGACAAAGGCAATAGATTCAATGAAAAATGGCAAGGCTCCAGGAAAGGATACTATAACTGTGGAGATATTAAAAGCTGGTGGTCGGACTTTACATAAAACACTGGCAAAATTATACTCAAAATGTCTCAAAGAACAACAAGTACCCAACTTATGGAAAAATGCAGAATTGATTCTTTTACATAAAAAAGGAGCACAGGAAGATTTAAAGAACTACCGTCCAATAAGCCTACTATCAGTGGTTTGCAAAGCTTTCACCAAGAAAATATCCAAAAGAATACTAAGTAAACTTAATGATGTATAACCAAGAGAGCAAGAAGGATTCAGAAGTGTATTCAATACAATGGATCACATCCAGGCTCTACACCAGGTCATAGAAAGATACAACAAATACAGTATGCCATTTTAGCAACGGATTTGGAAGTCGTAGATCTCTATATATATCTTGGGCAGAGGGTTTCAATGAAAGGGGGGTGAAACGACGCGTTAAATGTGGCTGGCAGGCATTTGGCAGGCTCAACATAGTGTTTAAAAACAAACTACCACTTTGCCTGAAAAGAAAAGTCTTTGAACAGTGTGTCCTGCCCGTTATGATATGCGGAAGTGAAATCTCGACATTCACATCACAGTCAGTTAAAAAACTTCAGGTAGCACGGAGGGGAATGGAAAGATGTATGTTTGGCATTACTAAACGGGATAGAAAGACTTGCTTATGGATCAGAGAGCAAACGAAGGTGAGTGACATCAGTGGAAGAATAAAAAAGAGTTGAAAGGGAGGAGGGCAGGCCGTGTAGTGATTGGACGACAGATGGACCAAGACGGTCCTGGACTGGATACCGCTTGATCGCAAACGTCCAAGAAGAAGACAGAACGGCAGAGGAAAGCTCAGGACCGCGAGAGTTGGAAGCATGGTGAAGAGGCCTTCATCCTGCAGTGGATTGATATGGGCTGATGATATATATATATATATATATATATATATATATATATATATATATATATATATATATATATCCAGGAAAAACAATTGAAAATTTAATAATTGAACAACAGAAACCTTAGAAAAACTTAAACTGGGAAAATCATCGCTACTGTTTATAAACTTTAAAATATGTAAGATTAAAATTAAAAAATACTACGTGAGAAGGACAAAGATGAAACCAGTTAATGTTGCAATGTGTATATTTGATGACGATATAGTTCTCATGGCAGAATCTGAGGAAAAATTAAAATTCAACATAGGAGTATGGAACGAAGCAGGTGAAAAGTTTGGACTACACAATCAATATAAATAAGACACAGATAATGATATTGATAAATAATCAAGAACATTGCAAGGAGAGAACAATAACGTTAAACAATATGGAAATCAAACACACTGAAAAGTATAACTACTTACGTACTGTTATTAATAATAGGGAAAACCATGACGACGAACTGAACAACAGACTGGCAAAAGCAGGGAGATTGCTCCAATCGCTTAGCAGAGGCTTCTTAAACAACAAATAAATATCAAAAAAAAAACGAAATTAACAACATATAAAACAATATATATATCCCGATACTACTTGAATAAACAGCAAAAGAGTAGAGTTCAAGCGGCAGTATCTTCGCCGCTTACACAAACACTACTTTAAAACAGTTTTAAAGTAGTGTTTGAGAATGTAAAGTCGTTTTACGAAACTATAGTCACACACATTTTGTTTAAAAATAAAAGTGATAGATAACAAAGTAAAAAATTGTTTTATCCTTTTTTAAGAATGGATCAAGACAGACAAACCAAGATAGTTTGGGACGCTAGAGCGATGGGAAATAATAAAAGGGGAAGGTCGTGCAAGACATGGAATCAGGATATCACAGATATAATCCAAAGGAGAGGCAAAACATGGCAGGAAGCAGTTAACCAAGGACCGTTAATTATGGAGAAACTTCATTAACACATTTGTTGGGTGTATGTGACACTCAGCTCATTGGACGTGACACTCAGTGACACACTTTGACACTCTTGTCTCATTGGATGCTGTGCAAAGAAATCTAACATTGCATATATATATATATATATATATATATATATATATATATATATATATATATATATATATATATATATATATATATATATATATATATATTTATAATATATTAATACAGTGTGTCGCATTTAAGATGAAGACACCCCCGTATTTTCGCTATTTGAAGGAATACAGATTTGAACTAAATTTCAATTCATTTAAATTCAGCTTATTTTGCTAGTTATTTTAGCTATTTTACTTTGCGTTAGAGATATCAAAAAAAAAATTAGAAAAAGTTGTTCAGAATATTACTGTAACCCTACTACCATGGAAAGTAAAAACTTGACACATTGTAAATTTAATAGTGCCACATATTCAAATATTTCAGTAAAATAAATAGCACTTACAAAGGAATAATAATTTTATTCTTATGGGAAATCTCCGTCCATTCGAATACATTTTAAGTTCCGGGTTGTTGGTTTCTTGACAGGTTTGCCTTATTCGGCCACAAAGTTCATCTCTGGGCCTTGTTTTATAAACTTTATTTTTGACTATTCCTCAGAAATAATCCTATCCGGCGCATAGGATATTTTTGGTTCAACCATTGAGGAACAATCTTTGAATTGTGGATGGATGCACTATCTAGCTGCAAATACATATCCTGTCACACATTAAGAGGAATATCCTCAATTGCATCCTAAAATTCCTCATCGCAGAAATTAACTAAACGACCAGCATTCAACGATTCATTACAGAAAAAAGGACCAATTACATTAAACTTCTGGGAATATTGGCCTTTAGAATTTATAACCCAGCGTTTATTATTTCTGGACCAGTATCTATAGTTTTGAGACGGTGCAACCCCATTACTAGTGAATGCAGCCTCATCAGTAAATATAACCTCCTTCAGGAAAGGTTTGCCATTTAAATAATTACCTTGGGCCTAGCAACAATAGTCTAATATTTTATTATCATCCCCTTCTTTCAATGTATGTAAGAACTTCGGTTTATAGGGCTTGATATATGCAATTAAAGTGTCTACTAGAGACTACTAGTGTCTACTAGAGATGTATTACTCGGCTGGATAGTAAATTCAGCAGTTATCAGGAACATACTCAAATCCATTCACAGAGCAACTCGAGAACTTTTGAAAACTACAAAACGTAGTTTAACTATTTATTATAAAAGTAATATTAAAAAGCCGGTCGCGTTGGTGCGGCGGTAAGAGCGTCTGCTTTGCCGAATCCGCGCTGGAGCGGTAGCTGGTTCGATTCCAGCGCTCGGATGGTTGTTTTTCTTTCTTCTGTCCGTTTATCTTTCCTAAATGTTTGTGATTGTTTCTAGGCAAGAGTGTAAAACCCGACTACGAATTACCCCTCAGTCACGCCAGTTAAAGGCTGGGTAAGGCCGGATGCCTTCTGAGAAGTGTTTTACGTTGGTCACTCGCCAGTCGGTAGGTTTCCTGATAGACTTATGGGTAGGCACATAACCAAGGGTTTATAGCCCGAGGGGGGTGCTGGCCTGGGTTTGTAGGAAGCTGATGACCGTGGTTCGGAACCCACGTTAAGCTGTAGGTCCAGTCGCTAAATAGCCTAGTTGCTGATGCGCCTCTAACCCAAACACTTTACTTTTACTTTAATATTAAAAAATATTAAAATTTTAATTTTTATTTACCGCTGTATCTCTGTAACAGTTGAGAGTTGGATCCATGTTTATAGAAATTTTTATATTCATTTTCGGTCTCTAAATATGTAGCTGAGATATTGATCTTTCTCCCTGAATCACCTTGAATATGTCCAGATCTAAAATGTAAAGTAATATAGTAAAAAAACCTTAGTTTTTCCAGTATTGGTATATCTCGCTGAAACATGTACCATCAAAAAACAAGACCTCAGGCGCATTGATTGTTTTGAACTTAATACGTGTTGGAAATGATTCCTTCACATTCCATGCACTGCCAGACGAACAAACGCATTTCGACATTTAAGAAACTAATGGAACCATAAGACTATCTCAAATTAGTCATGAACAAATATTAGGATTCTTCGGTAACATTGAACGCAGGGATGGCATTAACCTAGAAAGACTGGTGCTGCAAGGATAGATGGAAGGTTTTAGATCACGCGTCAGACCTCCAAAAGGATGAACAGATCAGATTAAAGACCTAACCGGTTCACTTCTTCAATGTGCCACTAAGGAAGGCATAAATAGAGAACGCTGGCGATAAGTGGCCCGAAAAACCGCAAATAAAATGAGTTTCCATAGGCTCACAACTCTCCTGTAAAGAATAATTCGAAAAAGAAGAAGAGTTAATTCAAAAAAAATCATTTTTAGAAACTGGACAAAATATACGGGACAGTCCAATATTTTGTATTATGAAACTATAATGAATATTATCATAATGACATGAACTAACCGGAATTTAATAATAATATTTTGTGAAATATTTCTTTTCCTATTAATTTATAATATTGGTTTCCTCTTTTGCAGGGGACAAGCAGTTTTTTATTACAACTGTTTTGGAATGTTCTTGGGTAACCTACTTGGACTTCTTTGCGGCTTGGCCATGGATTCTAGCTTAGCAATATTGACTTTAACCAAAATGTCTAGTACACACTACACAGCATACAAAAGATACATTGCTACGATATTGCATATGATAATTTGGTACGACAGCGATTTTAAACCAGGATCAAAGTAAGATATCCATTATTTGATTATCTTTCTAATATCTTTATTTTTTTTTTAATTTTCCAGATTATGGCAATCAATAAAAGATGTGAAATTCAAGCATAATTCAGCCAGTAAAAAATCGAAGTGCATCCTAAACATTGGTATCAATCAGAAGGATATGGCGCTGACACAATTCGGATTCATGGGTTTTTCGTTGATAAGAAGATCATTCTTGGGCATATATAATATGAATGAATATGATGCAAGGTGTTTTGTGCATATATGGAGAGTTCTCGGTTACACTCTGGGAGTTGATGAAGAGTGAGTAAAGATTGACACATCAGCTAAATAAAAAATGTAGGCTTCAAATCGTCCAATCTTATACACCAATGATAAGCTATAAAGATGAGGAAATTGAGGAATTTTGTGATTATGTGGCCCAGATTTTATATAAAGCTAATTGTAGGTACACAATCTTGATGGTTGTTTTTAATGCCAGAATGGAAACAGTAAGAACTTGTGAAAATGCTCATATGAAACTATTGACAACAATAGAGGTGATAAAAACTTTATATTCTGAATTTCTTTATAATATTCGTTCTATAAGAAAAATATCAGCAGAAAATGGACGTCGAAACGTCCATCTGGACTCACAACTGAAATTGATTACATCATACCATACCTTAACAGTTTTAATGTTGTAAGTGACCACCGAATGGTTCGAGTAAAAATTAGGATAAACTATCGAAGAGAGCGCGAAAGAGTGGTAAAGTCAAAGCAGGGCAGATTGGATCCTGGGAAATTGCTGAAGAGGGACTTTGGGATTGCTTTGTCGAAGCGCTATGCTTTCGTGTTAGAAGACTCGTAGGAGATGGAAATATCAGTCCAACATAAAGAAATCCATCCGGAATGGTGCTATTGAAACGACTGATTCAATAGCACCAAAAGAAAAATGTTTCAAACAGACAAAAATCTCCAGTGAGACCATTGATTTAATGAAAAAACGACGAAAAATCAGAAATACACGGAGTTTTTTTGGTAGAGTCGAGTACGCTGAGCTCTGTAAAACTATAAAGAAGCGTATCAGAGAGTTCAACGTGCAGCTAGTGCAACAAGGCCAAACAGAAGCTGAGAAAGAAAAGAACGCAAACTTATGCTTTAATGCGTGAGGATGGCACAATGGACAGAGCGCGTATGGAAATGTTAGAGGTTGTCTGAAATTTTGTGATGTGAAGATCAGAACCAATCAAATACAACAATACGCTCGGAAGAACAAATGCTAGATGGATATCCACTAGGATTAGTGGAGGAAGGGACAAATACTCTAGGAAAGGACAGTGTAACTGTAGAAATGTTAAAAGCAGGTGGTCGGAATTTACATAAAACACGGGCAAAATTATGCTCAAAATGCCTCAAAGAATAAAAAGTACCTAATTTATGAAAAAAATCAGAAGTAATCCTTTTACATAAAAAAAGAGCACAGCAAGATTTAAAGAACTACCGTCCAATTAGCCTCCTATCAGTAATTTACAAAGTTTTATATACCACTTTATCTATCTTGAGCAGGGGATTGCAGTGGACGGAGATACCGTCCGAGAGGTGGAACGACGTGTTAAGGCAGGCTCAACATAGTATTTAAGAGCAAACTTCCACTTTGGCCCGAAAAGAAAAGTTTTCGATCAGTGCATCCTGCTCGTTATGATATACGGAAGTAAAACCTGGACGCTCATATCGCAATCAATCAAAAACATCGGGTAGCACAGAGAAGAATGGAAATATATATGCTTGGCATTACAAGACGAGACAGACAGCTCTGCACATGGATCAGGGAACAAACGAAAGTGTATGATATCATTGGAAAAGTATAGCAATTGGGCAGGCTATATAGAGAGGCGATGGGACGATAGATGGACCAAGGAAATCCTGGGGTGGATACCACTTGATTGCAACATCCTCGAAGAAGATGGACTTATGACATCGTTAAATATATTGAACTCAAGTGGCAGAGGAAAGCCCATGTCCGTGAATGTTGGAAAGCCCATGACACATGCTGATGATGATGATCTTCCTTCCATTGAAATCTTCTGCCTAAGATATATGTAGTGAATCACAATTTCCAAATCCCTTCCTAAAATAGAAATTCCTCGGTAAATTTATTGAACATGACCTGACTCTTTTTCAGGTTTGTTTTCAAGCCAAATTGTTCTCCAGCCTTTTACAATTCTTGTATGTGTTTTTGTAGCTCCTCTGAGTTTTATGAAAATAGAACGATATCATCTGCAAATTTAAGATAACTTAAGTATGTACCATTAACTTTTATTCCATCCTGTTTCCAATCCAGATTATAGAATACCTCTTCAAGGAAGGCTGAGAAAAGAATAGGCGATATTGCGCCACCCTACTGTATACCGCGAGCTACATTGATCCATGTGAGCTGTTGCTATAGCTTCATCATAGTAGTAGATTATCGTAGATCGTATGATCGTAGTAGATTCACAAATGCGCTGTCTACACTTTGGTTAAACAATGCATCCATTATGGTTTGCTTCGAAATTGAGTTAAATGGTTTCTTATAATCGTTAAAAGCCAACTGAATACTGAATCCACTTATGGATACGTTTTGCTCTCTTGGTTGTGCGTCATTCGGTGTCTTAATATTCCTTTAGCTATTGTCTTGGCGACAACTTTGTACATTAGTGATAGGAGGCTTATTTGGTGGTAGTTCATTAAATCGGCCTGTGTTCCTTTTTTATGCGGAAGAATTATTTTAGAATTTTTGCAAACTTTGGGACATTTTGAGGACAATTTTGCGAGTACTTTATGTAAAGTTTGACCAACAGCTTTTTGTCATTTCAACAGTTTTACTATCCTTTTTTTTTATCGATTTTATAGCCTTTGTAACTCCACCAACAGGATATGTGGAATTTCTGTCTTTGCCTGGTTCTGATTTTCATTTAACTTTAAAGAAACTTTTCTGATAGCTTCTAACATTTCCGTACGGGCTCTGAACACTATGTCATCTTCACGTTCTCTTTATCTATGCCATCTTTTTATTTCCACGTTCTCTGCACACTATGCCAAAAAAAAAACAACATTTTTTATTCTTTTATATCTCAGTTTGTGTTTTGCTTTGTGTATTCCCTTATTTTCGTCTAGTGCTTTTAGAATTGGCTGTATGTTGAACCGGCGCGTCTTCTCTCGAATACGTATTTATTTATTTTATTTATACTCTTACATTACATTAAAGTCACTTATCAGGATTTTATATCAAGTCTCCTTATCTAGAAGCTAGGAATCTATTTTGAATTATCATCTGTTATAATGGATTTCAAATATGACATCATTTAAAAAACGTCTTCGAAATTTCTTCACTCGTTAACTGCCACATGAAGTAGGTGTGTCTCACAGGTGACACATTCATTTAGGCCATGTGAATCACTCGTCACTCGTATGCAATCTATTACTTTTATATCTGTACTCCTCTGTGAGTTACAATAACCATATAATCATATAGTAGTTGGCGAACCGTGGCCTGGTGAATAAAACTAGGTGGTTAGCCCAGCTAAAAGTTTGTTTTTATCAATTAAATTCAAGATTTTTATTACTTTTTTTAATAATTCAAAACGCTGTTTATGTAAAACTTCCTTTATTATATAAAAATAAATATAAATACAGTGTTTACTTAGCAAAAATACGTTATAGTGCAGAATACATAAAATAAAAAACCTCATTCTATCCCAACAAAATAGGATAATGATTAGTACATAAAATGACATTATTATATTTCAAAACATGAAAATATTTATTCTTAAATTATCATTCTATTATGCAAACATGTGCTTTGGTAAAACAAGTAACATAGTAGTATTTCTCACACTGAGTACATTTCCATCTAGTTTGTAGAGTAGTTTTGGCTGCCACGTTTCTTACTCATTCTTCGTATATTTTAGGATAGCAAAAGCAGCATCTTAGAAGTGCCTTGATCTGCTAAAATATGTTTTGTTTTATTCGCATGTACATATTTTTGCTTGTTCTGGTTCTGGTCTGCTGATTACAATAAAATCTCAGCAACGACATCGGGCTTTTCGAATTCCACATTACCTCGTGACTCTACAGTAACTATTTGTCTAGTGTGTTTAGTAGATAAAGTCAGGACATCTCTTTTATCTTGCTACTTTGTTATCCCGACTCCTGTATTACTTTCTTGACTATATGATTCACCCGTCTTTAGCTTTTTGTTTATAACATCTTTAGAATTATTCTTACGATTTTTTCTCAGGGTGCCAACTAAATAAGTTTTCCTGTTAAACAACTTGTGAGCCAGCTCCATACTTGTGTAGTAATTATCTACATAAAGGCGTCGGCCACAGTTCAAAAGAGGTTCGCAAATATTCATAACAACGTTGGTCGGTACACTTGACCCATCTACTTTTTCTTTGAAGCAATATACTTTTAAACCATAGGTATATCCTATAATTTATATAGTTTTACACCAACCCTATGCCTTTTATTCTTGATAGACCGAACAAAGGCCAGTTTTCCACGAAAAGGGACAAGTGTTTCGCTTATCTGCTCTTTGGGGATGTAAAATTTTTGTTCCATTTCCAAGAGAGGTGTCATGATTTTGTCATTATTTTTATGATATTTGTTGTATATCAATTTTATCTTATGGCCCAAAAGGTCATTATTTCTTTTTGTATTGTGGCAGCTAACGTGTTAATCTTAAGAACTTTATCACTAGATATCTTAATGCGGTGAAATGATATATTATCTAAACTTCCTTGTTGTTTCAGATTCAATATATGTAGAGAGTCTGTAAATGAAACCAAAGCGATATGTGATGAATTATTATCCAGAGTGATTAAACCACAAATAGAAAACAACGTCAAGAAAGAATATAACGAAATGGTTAGCTACTTGATAGATGGACTCTGGTCATTGAATCCATTTCTGGATACTGAAACGTTCCAGTTTTATTTGAAGATGGTCTTAAACAACCATCCCCTCTCATGTATACCAGACACGGACCAGTATAAAAATTTATCAAGACGTTCACAAATAAAAATAAAAGTTATTATTTTAACCATCGAATTAATGAGGTTTTCTCTGGTCAGGATTGTATTAAATTATTTGCAGAGAATAGCCCTTTGGATAATTCAGACGTATCCTTTTTTGGCCTTTTATAGATATGGAAAAGCCAATTCTTACGTTAATGTCATGGGTCCAAACTGATAACAATATTTCATCTTTTTATTTTTAATAGTAGTAATCGAAAAAAAAAATATTTTGTAGAAAATTAAAAACGGTAGTGAAATGTAAAAATGATGTGATATTGGGATAAAGAAGTTTTTGTTGATAAATTATTGTTTGTAGAAATATTTTGTTGTGTATATTATTATTTTTTAGAGTTAAATGCGAATTTAATATATGTCCTCTTGACTTTTCTTTCTTGAAGTAATAATAATTTTTGTATTAGGGTGAAACAAATTATGTTTTTGAGGTACTTAGTTATTCGGTGTTGTAAAAATATACACCTGGATGGTATTTCTCGAAATATAATTAATTATTTTTGACTTAAATCCATATTTGAGCCAGTAATTCTATTACTTTTCGTACCCTGAATGTTTTTCTTAGAAAAAACTGAGTCATGGATCGGAACACGTGATAATTCGACGGAGCGAGGTAGTGGCTGTATACTGAGTGAGAGAGAAGTTCAAAGGCAAGTTCGTTAATTTTTGAGGTGGGTAGATGTAAAGTGTGTAGCTTTCCTGTGGAGGGACTCAGTAAAGTTCTGAATTTAAATCTTTACCATTAAGCACTCTACGAAGTATTGGAGAAAAGGAAAATGAATTAGCGAATGAAATGAGAAAATGTCACATCAAAATCCTGGGAATCACAGATATAAAAATAAAAGGAAAATGAATAAAGAAAACATAGGGGATTGGATGTAATGGTTGGGTGTCGAAGAAGGAAAGAGAACAATAGAGGTAATGGAATTAATAATAGCACTAGGCATTTTGAAACATATCAAAAGGGGGAAATATGTTAATTTAATAACAGAATAATGCCAACACATTTTAGGTTGTTGGATGAGGAATTGTGACCAGTAATCAAAGCACATGGGAAAAAATAGAGGACAAAAAAAATACTGAATCAAAAATCAAATAATTAGAGAAAACCTGTAGATTGATCCTATAAATGATAAAATAGCAGAAAGAAAATTACAGTGGTTCGGACATGTGTGTCGCATGTGGGACAACAGTCTCACAAAGAGAGTGTACGAAGCGTGAGTGGGAGAGATGGACTGTAAAGGAAGGCCAAGAAGAGCACGGAACGATGGGATTAGAGAGGAGGCTGGAAAAAGCGGCATAATATGGGAAGAAATTAGGAACCTCACCTGAAACCTGAACTTGAAATAAGATGAAATGAAGAGAGGTGTATAGAAGACAACCTAATCTCCACACACTTGACACCTAACGGTATAAAGGTATAGGATTAAGTAAGTAAGTATAATTAAAAACCAACTCAAAGAGAACTGCCAAGTGAAGTGAAATCCCCGGCAACGGTAGCGTGGAATACTGCAAATTTTCAATTGGTTGTCTTAAGATCTGCAGCTGAGCTGTTTTTAAAACGTCGGTAGAGACCGTGGATGACCGTGGACCGTGGAAGACCTGATCTTCCACTATCTTCAAGACTCACGTCTCCCTCTCGAAATTTTTTAAACTAGAACTGAGTGGTGCAGATTGTTATGGCGGCTTTTTTGAAATAAAGTTTTAAAATTGACTTATTTCACTCATTTTAACATTTTTGTTAAAACTGCCGAAGGATTTTGCAGTGGAATTATTTTGATTCTGACGAATGAATGTTTGTTTATCGGAGTAAAAAGTTGAAATCGATCTAATCCTCTCAGGAGTCAAGAATAATCCCTTATTTATAAAGAGAGGAAAAAAACGCAAATATTTTCGTTACATCCTGGTCGAAACAGGAGTGAAACATCGACATGATGTGATATGGGAATTGGAAGAAGTCCTGGTTAATAAATTATTGTGTATAGATATTTAGGCTTTATTAGCTGATGTATAGTATTAATTTTTAGAGTTTTTAAATTAAATTTAAAATTTAAATTCTCTAATTAAATTAGAGAATTTTGAATAATTCGATTTATTATATGTTTATTAATATTTTTCTCTTTAGTAAATAACAGTCCTTGAGGATGGTCCATTCTGGAGTAATGGTTGTTGTTTTTTAGTTACCAATCTTCTAGTTGTCTGGAAATTTCGTGAAATTTATTTGCGAATGTAGTGGTAGGTGCAAACTATGTCAAAATATTGTTTTTCACCTCTTTTTCATTTAAGAAGATTTCTCATTTAAATAATTTTGGAGGGAGTGAAGTAGATAATAGTACGAGGGTGCGATGTCCAATGAGCGAGATGAACGGGGCAAAACATCCCAAGTAAAGATCAACAATTTTTGATGGGTTCTGATTAAACCGTGACGTTGTGCATTGCCATTATGAAATATGATGCCGTTCCTGTTTGCTAATTCTGGCCAGATTCCATCAATTGCTGCCTTCAGCCGATCTAATTGTACAGTACAGTGAACAGTACAGGTCGATATTGGTGGTTTGGTTGCGTAGAAGAAGGTCAAAGTATATGGGTCTTTTTCAATAATACCAAATGCAAAACATCATTTTTTCGGACAAAGGCTATCGTTCGCTGTACTTAAAACTACTAACTCTGGCAACCCCCATAATTTATTTTCAGATGGTCAAAAACGGCCAATTTATCAATATTTAATCTTCAGTTATAAGACCTTTATTTCTTACACATCTACGGAGGACTGATAAAGCAAAGTGTATTGTCCAAATGGCTCTGGCCTTTTCATATATTTTTTTCTTTTTTTTAGGGTTTTCACCATAAACTAAAATTCAAAAACATATCAAGAATATCTGTACTTCACTCACTGGGTACAACACAGTCCCTGGGTAAAAAACAAAACGGAGACTAATTTCTCAGAGATTCTTTTTCTGTAATAAATTTGCCTAACAAAAGTTAAAAAAAAAATACGACATTTTCTAAAATATATACACACTTTTGAATGTTTGAACGTTTCGGGAGGTTTTCTCTTCCTGTTTTTAAAACGAATCTAATAATAATTTATATTAATTTATATATAATACTTTAAAATATAGTAAGTAAATATATTTTGTATATGCCAATGATACTTATATTGACAATAATATTTTTTAGTGACAGTGACATACTACCAAAAAATTATGTAGGTGAGGTTTGCTGTGTGATTATTGTGTATTGCAATAATTAAACGTTTTTAGCTGCATTGTTTAGAATCGGGAACTATATTGAATATAAATCTACCGAAGCCATAGCAATACAGTTATTTTTATTTAAGTTAATTGTAGCTGTTTCTTTCAATCTCCGGTATTTAGTTACCGATTCTTTTAATACCGTTTTGGAATTATTCCAATTGATTTTATGTCCCGATTCCAATGAATATTGGCAAATTGTAGATTTATTAAAATTACCCTTTCTAAGAAGGATTTTATGTTCTGTTATTCTAACATCTAACGGTTTAGATGTGTAGTCTATATAGAATTTGCCGCATTCACTCAGCAAACCTCACTTATATAATCTTTTGGTAGTATGTCAGTAAAAGCATTCTCAGTAAAAAATATTATTGTTAATGTAAGTATCATTGACATATATAAAATATATTTACTTATTATCTTTTAGAGTATTATATAGATATTAATATAAATTATTTTTAGATTCGTTTTGAGAACGGGAAGAAAAGACCTCCCGAAACGTTAACGTTCAACAGTTTGTATTTATTCTAGAAAATGTTGTATTTTTTAAATTTTTTGTTTGTTTGAATTACAATGTATTTACAACAAATGTATTACAGAAAAAAAATCACTGATTTTTAAATTTTTTGTTTGTTTGGCAAATGTATTACAGAAAAAGAATCACTGATAAATTAGTCTCCGTTTTGTTTTTACCCAGTGATATTTTTATTTACATAAGAACACATATTTTTGATATTTTTTTGAGTTTTAGTTTGTGGCGAAAAACCCAAAAAAAAGAAAAAAAAAGCAAAGTGTGTCTCCAAGGTTAAAATTTCCACCAGTGAACTGACCAAACCATTTTTGCACCATAGCCTCTCCAACAGAACCATCTCCTTAAACGGCAGAAATCTTTATTTTTATTTGGATAGCGTTTTTGCATTTTTGAAATAAAAGAAGCATTATGTGCCGAAATGCAAGTTATGGGCCGACATTTTCAATTTGAATCAACTTGACTAACTGAATGCAAATGAAAGCGAATCTGAATATAAACATTGTAAATACCACAGGAATTAATAATATTTAAAACAGATTTTTGTTTACAAGCATCCTTAAAAGAGCAACTAATTTTCGAATTTTCCAGACAATTCGTTATTTTCAAGTGCTTGTTAATTACACAGGTCTACAGTGGATTTAGTGCCGGAAAGATTAAAACTCTTTTTGAATATGCTCGTTATCTTTTGATATGTACGTTTAGTTTTCGAGATGTTATAGGTGTCAAAAAATTACGATTATATCATATTTTTTACCTTTTGTTATATCATTGAACATGGAAAAAGTTTCTTTTCCGTGATTTCTTCGAGTGAGTTCATTCTAGGCGCGCTTATTATACTTCAGCAGTAATCAGCCATCATGTGTTCATCCTATCGACCCTGGTACCATTCTTCCATATTTTTTAGGCCCTGATGAAATCGCTCTCTTTATTCGTCACTGTAAGAGCCAAGGTTGTCTGGAAAGTTGTCCAAATGATTGTGGGGGTAGTGAACTTACATGCTCGTGTTACTTCCAAGCTTTCTAAAATTTTCTAGCATATTGGACTTTTTTTTGAGAAATGTTTTGCAACATTGAAGATAATGATTCATTCATTCAAGGATCATTCATTGAATGCACGAAATTGTTTGCTTTCATCGCAAAAGCCTAATTTCCGGTCCATCGAAAATGCCAGCCTTAAGTCTCTCCTTGGTCAAACCAGGAGTGCTCCCGGATATATAATTAAAATAGAAATAATTTTTATCTAATTCTTTGACATACTGTTACATTCGTTCCAATTTTATGTCCAACTAGATGACCTGGTGAATTTCGTATCACCTACAATTTATTTGATTATAACTTTTGATCAGCGATTATTGATCCTAATTAACCTTCCAACTCCAATTCATTGAGACTACTGAATTTCGTTAGGTTATTAAATGAAACTTGCTTGTAATTCAAATGAATTCAGTGTCTTTTATTTACATGAAAGATAAATACAGTTATTCGGTGAAAAGCTTTATAGTATATATAGAAAATATATATAGTTGGCCATGCGCGAAACACGGAAACTCCTAGTTAATTCCGCAAAGGACTGGCCTTATGATTTTTTTATGGTCGTTTAAGGCCAGACGCACAGGGAATTGCAGTCGCTTAAAATGGAATGGCAAGTCCGTTGGAATCATCGGGATAGGCGGAATCAAAATATCATCTCCTTTACTAAACTTGAAGAGATTTACCACTAAACATCAAAACGCTTTTTTTTGAACTGCTCGATGCACGTTTCGCTAACCATGTTAGCATCATCAGGAGATGATTTAATCTCATTTAATCTCAGATTAAGTCATCTCCTGATGATGCTAACATGGTTAGCGAAACGTGCGTCGAGCAGTTCAAAAAAGCGTTTTGGTGTTTAGTAGTAAATCTCCTCAAGTTTAGTGTTTCACACCAAAGGTTCCAACAGAAGAATTGATCATCTTCTTTGTATTTTCCCCTGATGATCGTTGCCTCGATGACGTTATTCATTAGCTTTTTCACAGCCAGTCTCGTTCCATTGCATAGTCGAGGTTGATACTTTTAACAGCAAATTTTGAGGTGGCAGTCGAGGCAATTCCAGCGAATTAAAAATTTCTGTAAGATAGTTGTCTACCTCATCCTGGTTGATAACTGTGTCGACTGATTTGAAGGAAAACAACTGTCCCGGTATGAAACTAACCGTCCTTCTCGCCCCAGAAACTAATATGCGTAATGGATCTGGTGGTGGGACCAATTGTGGTAATTTTACTTTTCCACCCGCACAATACAATCCAGGAGATTCACTGTTGTATTTCAACGCCTTACAATACGGACAAACGACTGACATTTCTCCAATTGTTACTGATCTATCCGCACCGTAATCGATTTTCGGATCGTAATGGAATGCCTCTCGTTGCGGGTTCACGGGAGCACTGCGCCGGCGCAATCGCTCATGTTCATTGTGTCGTGTTCGCTGTTGTTTTGTTTGATGTGCACGAACTCGTTGCATTCTAAATCTATCCACTTCTTGTTCATTTTCAGTCACTCTCGAACGCGATTTGGACATATCAATACGACTATTATCATTATCTGTCGCTCGCTGGTGATCAGTGATGTAGCTAATCGCACATTTGACTAACTTCGACGATCCATTGTAATAAACACTATAAAACGCCACGAAATTGTTGCCATTGCCATATATATATATATATATATATATATATATATATATATATATATATATATATATATATATATATATATATATATATATATATATATATATATATGGACCAGGTGTCCCATTAAGGATGGATCGCGGCCATATCTTGAAAACTATGTATCCCACAGCTTTGGGGAAAAATAAATTGTACTAAAAATGATCATGAGAAATTCACCAAAAATATTTTTAAGCTTCTAATATGACCGCAAGAGGGCGTGACGAGTTAAACATTTTTAAAAATAATTTTTTTTGTGTATTTTCAAGTGTTAACCGAGTAAGAAAGTAAGAAGTAAAAATTCTCAGTTATAATTAGCATATTGTCTCCTACAACTTTGTTTTATGACATTTTGTCGTAACTTCGCGAATAAAGAAGTGGCGGGGGAGTTTTACCTATTTAGATAAAAAGTCGTCTAATGTCCGTTTGCCTAAACCGATTTTCCTCAATTTGCATTCATTTAAAAGGTAATTACTGGGACAATCAGATAATCTGGGAGATAAATTATTTAGTTTATAAATGAAACCGCGAGGTGGCGTTACATTCAACAATAGTTTTTTTTGAAGTTTTGTTCAGTTTTTTCAAATGGAATGGTACAGCTTCTACTACATGGCAAGAAAGGTAATTTAAAGAGGAATCGTCCAGTGAAAACCCGAAATCGATATCTCTGGCATGTCAAGAGATATTTCGATTTTTTTGAAAAAATCAGTTATTATTTCACTACTACCTGCATTAAGTTAAAAAAATATTAACCTAATGTTTGCTTTCCTTCACACTTTACCCAGGAATCTGAACTTTAACGCCTTTCTAAATGTTCAAAATGCCTTCCATCCTTAGAAATGCAAAGATTTATTTTTCGACGAGTACTAAAAACGGCAGCTTCAATTTCCGCTTTTGAAATCCTGGTTATTGAATTTTGAATTCTTTCAATCATGTTTTCTCGTGTAGTAGGACGAGTTTGAAAAACAAGGTCTTCTAGTCTTCCCCACAAGTAAAAATCGAGGACTGTCAAATCCGGTGAGCGCGCCGGCCACGAAAATAAACTACCCCGTCCTATCCAACGATTTGGAAACGAAGCATCCAAGAAGTTTCGAACCACCTGCGAGAAGTGGGTAGGGCATCCATCATGCTGGTACCACATTTGTCTTCTTGTTTCCAACCAAACATCTTCCATTAGTTCTGGCAGTCCATTTTGTAAAAAATTTAAATATGTTTCACTATTCAAATGTCCATTAAACATAAAGGGACCAATAATTTTGTCTCCCAAAACACCACACCATACGTTCACACTCCATCTATTTTGGTGGTTTATTTCTAACATCCAGTGTAGATTAACAACTGCCCAGTAGTGCATATTATGTAAGTTAACGCCTCCATCACTGCTAAAAGTAGCTTCATCAGTCCATAGTATGCGTTTTAAGAATTGTTTATTTCCACTACACATATTTTTTAACCAGTGACAATAGTCTAACCGTCTGTCGAAATCGTTATCCAATAGGGCTTGGTGTAAGACAACATGATAGGGGTGCAGCATGTTATCTCTTAAGATTCGATGAACGGATGTCTTGCTAACACCTAATTCTTCAGATATTTGTCTGATACTTAAATGGGGGTTGGTTTCAACATAAGCCAGAACATTTACGACATTATCTCCATTACTAATAGAACGTAACCTGGTGCGGACTGGATCTGGATGCACAATTCCCTGTTTCTCGTAAGCGTCTTGCTAGACGTGTAAATACCTTCATATTGCCGCTCTGCAATACATGCATTTTCAAAACATTGGAAATACACCACCAACATGTCATAGGCCTCGTTATTCGTAAAAGGCATTGTTAGATATTATTATAATAATTATTAATAATCAACAAATGCAATGTTGAAAATGTAATGCATTTCAAAACTGACAAGTTAATTTGACTGTTTTTGTTTGTTTCCATGGTTCCCTTCTTACACTCTTTGTGTAATGTACCTAAGGATTGCATGCGTTTATTTGGAAACCCGAAAACGCATAATTTCATTCATCCATTCATTTAGTTTAAAAGAAAGAGTAGGTATATTTATTAATGACTGATGAAAATGTCATAAAACAAAGTTGTAGGAGACAGTTTGCTAATTATAACTGAGAATTTTTCTTACTCGGTTAACACTTGAAAATACACACAAAAAAATTAAAAATGTTTAGCTAGTCACGCCCTCTTGCGGTCGTTTTAGAAGCTTAAAAATATTTTTGGTGAATTTCTCATGATCATTTTTAGTACATTTTTTTCCCCAAAGCTATGGGATAAATAGTTTTCAAGATACGGCCGCGATCCATCCTTAATAGGACACCTGGTATATATATATATATATATATATATATATATATATATATATATATATATATATATATATATATACAAATATACATATATACATATATAGATGGAGGCAAAATTATTGTCTGTCTAGTAACTAACGCAGTATTTATGATATTTTGTTCCCCACTATCAAGTCTTTTCTTTCAGCTTAGTTTGTTTTAATCTAATGCTTGCTTTTAGCTCTGCTATCCCATTTCGTGTAATCGTTTTATTGACAAAATAAAAAATTTACCATTTTTAAATCACCGCATATAACCCACTTATGCTCATGGTACTTGAGTTTTGCCGATAAAAAATATATGGTTTCATACTCATGTAATTTAGTGGAATGAGTAATGGGAACTGCACTAGCAAAACACATTTCGAACTCCGCTAGGTACTGTCTATAAAAAGTCTCCATTCATTTGGCTGGTAGTTCAAGAAAGCCATTTTTGATAAAAGGCCACCGACATCATTTCAAAAACGAACATAATTTTCTGACCAAAAAAACAGAATCAGTTCTTTTTCTCGAGTACGATAACATGTAATTTTAGTATCTGAGAAAGTAAATTTCTATCTTTGAGTTTGGATGCCAATAGTTTTGATCTTTTTTGAGTAAAAAGTAGGGGTTTTGATGACGTAGCTTAATAATTATCCTCGGGTGTTCTATATTCTCTATCTGAAAGATCAGACCGGCAACGAAAAGTTGGAACAGGGATATTTTCGGAATGAGAACCAGATTTTATGACAGATACTAGGTCGGGAGAGTTAATTTTTTTCGGTTAATACGGTGTACCTTGGCTAAGAAAAAATAACAGTCATCGTAGTGATTTTTTAGTTTCCTCCAAATCATAGGCACACCAAACTTCAATCGACTCAAACTTTTTTTTACCATTCGACCATTGTCTTAAATGTTTACTACACATTTTTCAAACCATGTTTGGAATCTATGGTTTATCAAGGTCTTTAATTTTCAAGTTGAAGTATGCGAAATCCGTACTTCAGAAATAAGTTTTGGAAACTTTTTCGTATAGCGCACTCACTATAAACGTAAGAAAAAGTATTCGAGTTATTTAAACACGATCGTTTTGCTAATTACATCTTCCAGGTGTTATTTATTAACTTTTATAATTAAACAACAAAAATAAATAAGTTAAATGGCTACTGAGAAGGAAATATTATCAATGTGAGTAGATTAAAAACTGTACGTACTTGATAACTTAATGTACTGAGAATGTTGCTGGACACTTTACTTTAAAATTACGTTTAAGTCTCGGCAGAACCAATATTTTTTATTTTGTAGAGCTGTGTTATATTGAGGCTAAATAGTGAAACTTTGAAACTTCACGACTTATTATCCCTAATATTAAAGGAAAATGGAACATTTCAAAGAGTTTTATTCTTCAAGTTCTTTCTGCGAAGTAACATCCTTCCTTAAAGTGAATTATTAAAAATATTTATGGGGACATGATTTATACTAATCCTAACGAATCTATCTATCCAAATCTAGTTCCTAAGCCATTTGATTTATGTTTATTAAAGCTAAGCACTTCATCTCTATTGTCTAGTAATTTTTTTTCTAAATCGTTTGGAGGAGTACTAATTCTGGCATTGTATGTTTAAGTAAACCACGTGAACTTCTTAGTACCTTTCTGTTGTAATGTTAGGAGCATTACAATAATTTAAAAGTGAGGAATTGACAATGATTCGGAGCACTTCGTTTTGCAATTTTTATAAATTGTGTCCCAGGTACTTCGGGCTATTTTTCGGCATTGGGGCTTTTCGGGCATTTTTCGTAAATATAACCTTTCACAATAATACTGTCAAACTCTGAAGTCGCTGCGTGGTTTAGTTTGTGAATGGCAGCCATTTAAATAGAACAACTTTTTGTGATTTTGGAAAACTGCGAACAATGGAAAAAAATTTAAATATCGAGCAGTAATAAAATAGTTGTTTTTGAAAAAGAAAACAAATGATGATATCGTTTCTTCGTTATCAACCATAAAATATTGGACAGCTGATTTCAAATTTACCCGTACAAGTATCTTTGATTAAGATCGTCCAGGTCGTTCAAATGAGGTTATCACTTACAGAAATGATTGAAAAAAATCACAATATCGTGATAAATGATCGGGCAGTGAGATAGCTGAAACTGTGGACATCTCAATTGAATGGGTGCAGAATATATGAACAACTCAATTGGATATGAAAAATCTTTCCGCAAGACGGGTGCCGCAATTGCTCACTATAAACACACACTGTATCAACTTCAAGAGAATGTTTAGCGATGTTAAAATGCAGTGAAAATGATTTTTGGCGTCGGTTCCTGTTCCAATAACTGTTTAAAACTAAAATTGTATTTTGTACGCGAAACGATATGGTTCTTATTTATGGAGAATAAGCAACCGGATTAAAAGCATAACAGGACTTTTTCAATATGTTCCTGAAAATAGGTCAAAATTGTGCTAGGTTTCCATAGACTCATATCGTGGACATTTTGAAGAATTAATGTAATAAAACTAAACTACTTCCTAATGTGGCGTGAATCGTTTAAAGCGTATTATGGTGTGAAAAATTAGTGCTAGTAATTTCGATTTTATTAATGTATAAATTTTCCTAGTTTTTTTGTGAAAATCTAACCAAATTTATACCGAAAAATATGGAATAAATGACTATGAAATATTATATTTTATTTTCCAATAATATCCTGAGAGAATAATGAAACGAAAACCTGGATTTCCAATTGTTTGTTGTTGTTGTCGACGTTGCCAATTGTTTCCTTGGCTATCTTCCCAAGAAAAACTTTTTATATTATTATAAGGATTTACTTGAAATTATTACCTGATCTAATGGAGATAATTAATAATTGTAAACTTACAATACTGGCCAATAGTCAGATTTTTCATGATATATTTTCAACATTGTTATATAAATTATGACATTTTTTTACCTAGAAAATGTGTAAATAAAACCATAACTAACAGTTTTTGTATTTTTATTTATAAAAGTACTGTTTACAAAACCTTACTACCATAATTTACAAAAGAAATACTCACATATATGCTAACAATAAAAGTATATAATATATATATATATATATATATATATATATATATATATATATATATATATATATATATATATATATATATATATATATATATATATATAATATAAAGAGCCTTTTTTAAATGCTGTAACACACGTGACTAATGATTTATTTAAACGTAAGAACTATTAGTTTTATATGTTGAATTAATTATTCAAAGTAGTAGCATTTGTCATCAAAGATATTACTAAAATTTTCCCTAGATCGGATATCGAGATTTTATAATTGTGGTTTATTAAAACAACATGTAAGATTTTTATTAGTTTCTTCGCTTTCTGAGAAACAAAAAAGAATTCAAAAGCAACTCTTAAACACATTTGGTTATTTAAAACATCGTTTCTCAACTTTTTTAGTGTAGCAACCTACTAATTAGCCAAAAAACATTGCGGTCCCCTCACTACAATATGTTAATTTGACGTTTATCAAAGTTTTATATCGGTTAGTTGACGCGATTCGTCCTTTTTTCAGTATGTTGATTTAAGAAGAATCGTTTTTATTCTTAAATGGCTTATAAACTCCCACGAGAATTAGAAAACTAATAATCTGTTTGTCTTTGTATTAAATGACGAATCGTTAATGACGCTGTTACACTTACACCGAAATATCGCACACAGCCACAAATACCGAACAATAAGACTTATGTAACTCCTTGTGCTTATAATACTTTTACCAGTTTAAACCTGTGCCTTGCACTTGTACCACGCGCATGTGACACTGATCATTCGTCCCGAGCACGCTTAGGCAGGCTCGTACAAACTATGCACTTTGGTAATAAAAACAAAGGAACGAGACGAAGAGTTTCATTGTTAATTAAGTTTTTAGGAAAACAAATACTATAGTTTCTTCTTTGATCCAGTTTTAAATATTACGATTTCTTTTCTCACTAAATCCTAAATACATTATAGCAGTGTGGTAATAAAATAAATGAATAATATTAAATAAAATTGACAAATTTGTGCCAAAACGAAATACAATGTCTACATCTGGTGAAACAGTAAAAAATTGAGATTGTACAATGAAACATATTTAAAATATAGATTCATTGCCTTGGATGATAAGTGCGTTGTTTGTTATCAAGTTCTGTCCGTAGAAAATATAAAGCCTTCAAAATTATTCCGGCATCTGGAAGCAAAACTCCAGTGTTTACCAAATAAACCATAAGAATTTTTCGAGCGTAATTCACTCGTCTTGAAAAAACAACAAGTCAAGGCGTAATGAGACCACAGCACTTCAAGCATAGAATATTTATCAGCATTCAGAATGGCCAGCGAGTCTAAACTCCACACGATTGCTAAACGGCAATGTGATATTAAGTCCGGAAGAAGCAAAAATGTTTAAAACTATACCACTCGTAACTAACACAATATCAAGACGTATCAAGATGATGTTCACGATTCAAATAATTGAAAATGTTAAATTTTGTTAATTTTCTACTATTCAGTTCGATGAGTCGAACAGACGTATCGACCTTGGCGTAATTTTTGTCCGATATGAATACGAGCGGTCAATTAAAGAAAATACGGCATTTTGAAAATCAATATCTGGTCGTGCGAAGTGGCGAGAGAGAATCTTTAAAGTTTTTATTGGTGCAACACAAAATGAAAACTTGAACTTTAATAAATGCATTGCAGAATGTACTGATGGGGCGAAAGCGATAAGGGAGAAGAACATCGGTGGAATAGTAAAATTAAAAGATATTATGCCACATATGAAATTCAAACAAAAAAGATGCCAGAGAATTTATAAAATGTTCTGTTAAAAGCCGTAAAAATTGTTGATTTTATTGAAAGCTGAGCATTGCATACTAGATTTCTTTCCAAATTGTGCGAAGAAATGGGTGCCAAATACGACTAACTGCTTTTTCATACTGAAGTTAGGTGGTTGTCGTGAGGAAAAGTACACATTTGAATGACTTGAATACGAGTTTACAAGACCGTAATAAAAACATTTTACTAATGATAGACACAGTCCATGCCTTCACCAAGAAGCTTCGTATTTGGATTATACGTCTTGAAAAACGCATTCATTTTCACTTCGAATTACATTACCAAAAATATGGATTTAGAAAATTCTCTTATGGATCGCATATGAAATATTTTCCAGATAGCAACGATGATTTGGTGAAAAGATGGGTTCTCAATTTGTTTGGTGATAATGTTGTTGCAGCTGCTGACTGACATATTGAGATTCACAACCAACGTATTGAAATATCGACCGACAAAACTCTACAACTACAATATTCAACTCAATATTTAAATAAGTTTCGGCTTGCACGACGATCTGAATACGGAAGTCTAGTAAAAGAAGCTTTGAAAACATTGATTCCCTTCGCTACTTTTTACTTATGTGAAAAAAGCTTATCGTCTATGTTGGCTTTAAAAACTAAATATAGAAATTGCCTATTTTATCACTGGAAAATAATTTGCTTATGTGTGTTTGCATTGATGATCCAAGTATAAAAAACTTTTTAATGGAAAACAAAATCAACCGTCGCATTAAATTAATATTTCAGTCAACTGGCTATTACTTTATTTAACTTCATTTTGTTATGTTGCTATTACCTGGAAATATTAAATTTTCTAGCACTTGTTTTTTAATTCAAAATGGGGGGGTCTTAATGTTTGAACACATGGTGACCCCCCCATATTTCTGAACAAGACCCTCAGGTTGAGAAACGATAATTTAAAAGAAAGTTTCGTTGTTTACATTTCATTAAGTTTTTCCATAAAACCACGAAACGTGCTTCTTCTTCTTTTTTGATTTGATTTTTAACTTCAGGATCAAAATATTGTAGGACTGGTAAAATGTAATGTTGATTTTAGTTATTATTGCTAAATTATATATATATATATATATATATATATATATATATATATATATATATATATATATATATATATATATATATATATATATATATATATACAGTGTGTCCCAGAAAAAAATGCACTCTACAGAAGTCTCGAAAACCATAAGAGATAGAGAGATAATTTAATTAGAAAAAAGTTGCACCTCACTGAACTTTACAACGTCACGTTTTCAAATTTTAAAAGATAAGTGGGAAAAACCGAATTTTCGCGATTTGGATTTTATTCGTTTCTGATTCTATTTGAAGAGATATGTGAAAATAAATTTGACATTTTCACGAATACTTTTTCTCATCTACAAGGTGGTGTAATTAGATTTTTGATCCGACGTTTCGGACTTTTCTTGACCATCTTTAACTTTGTTTTTTTAAATAGTCGAAAAATTGTATTTTATGTTTAGTAAATTCTACTTTTTATTCTGAATCCAACATGTCCATAATGTTCCATTATTTTAAGTATAATAATTAACAAATTTAAAACTTACAGATTGTTAAATGTCACATCTAAACATATTATTGAAAGAATTGTAAACTAATGCAAATATCATCCCTTAGTCGGACATTATTAATATTATTATTGTCATGCCTTAGTCGGAAACATGTAATGAATATTAAGTGTGACATGTCGTTGGATTCAGAATATAAAGTAGAATTTACTAAACATAAAATACATTTTTTCGACTATTTAAAAAAACAAACTTGATCATCATCGGGAAAAGCGGAAACGTCGGATCAAAAATTACACCACCTTGTAGATGAAAAAAAGTGGGCATGAAAATGTCAAATTTATTTTCACATATCTCTTCAAATGGAATCAGAAACGAATAAAATCCAAATCTCGAAAATTCGGTTTTTCCCCCACATTTTTGGAATTATTATTCCCCCCAAGTATTCGGAATTATTTAAATTTGAAAAAGTACAACTTTTTTCTAATTTAATCATCTCTGTATCTCTTCCGAGATCCCTGGTTTCCGAGATCCCTGTAGAATGCATTCTTATCTGGGATATCGTGTATAATTTGAAGGAAAAAAATATTTACAAAAACTGAAAAAAAAATAAACGTAAGTTCGTAGTTTATGAAAATTAGTGATTTCGTGTTAATTATTACTAACTTGTCGTGTTGGTTGTTCACATTTATAGGCCATGTGCGTTTCGGGATTAAACAAAGGCTCTGTATAATTCTTACCGCGGGTAAGTATTCTAATATTTTCTAAAATAAAATACATTTCAAGTGTATTTACAAGTTCTGATAATGCAAATTTTGATTTTCATTTTATTGTTGAATGTACAGGTGCATTCTTTAATTATTAGCTTTAATATTAATTATGTGTTCAATTACAACATTTATTTTTACAAAATCGAAATATTTAACCATAAAAAATACAAATAAATATTGTGGATTACTTATAAATACAGAAAAATATGTAATATATTGTGGAATATTATAAAAAATATTATATATTTACATAGTGTGGCAAAAGGGATATACATCAATATTTTCGATTACTATTATTTCATTTAAAATATAATATATTAGGTATAAAATGGAAAATACCTTCTCTCACGTGATGGGTTACACCGACGCGCGACAACAATTGTCGAATTAGAAGACAACCTAAGAAGTATTCTTTAGGCATGTTGACTTCTTCATGAACATAAAAATTAACTTGATGAAATTTACTACTAAAACATTTTGAGGTGAGTTTTTCAGGATCATTCAGTTTTTCCTGAAAGTTGTTATCCTTCATTAGTTCCCTTATTTGAGAACTTACAAATCTTATAATTTACAATCTCTGCGTTGCAAATTTTGGCATTAATTTCTTTTTTAGATATAAAAATTCACTACTATTTTTGTCCATCGCATTTACAACATTTTTTGAGGCCGACTTTCATGTTCACGGGTAGTAAAAGTACATCTTCAGAGTTTACTAGAATTGTACTTTTAACATTCTTTTGTCCTGGAGAAAGTGACTTACGCTTGGACCACTTTTTCTTTATATAGTGATTTTTGTATCTCTACTGTCCCAATCGCAAATAGAACAGCAATGTTTTGTTTTACCAAGATGCAGTCCAAGCAAAAGAGACTTTAAAATGTCCACAACTTACTGTTATTCAATCTCTTTCAGCAGGAATTTCATATTTTTGTAGGTTTCTTTTATGTTAGAACCACTGGCTACAAGTATTGAAGGAAGAACACTGTTTTCAAACCAGTTTTTGATTAGTCCATGGACCATCGCCAGATACTCAGAATCGTAATCAAGATTTAACAGATTAATTAGTGCATAAATGTCATTAAATAGACCAAATCATCTATTTGAGAAAAATAAGGTTTCAGTTCATCGTCGCGGTGGAGAATCTACGAAATTTTTGTACTGGGAGAAAATAGATTTTAACCATTTAATCTAGATCCGAAAAGCTCAGCCTGTTTTTTAGATAAATGTAAATCACGTACCAATTTATTTAGGTCACTTTGGGTTATTAAGTGTGATTCTTTTGAAGTACTTGGTTTATAAGTTGGATCGTATTCTGTCTTGTTTGTTATCGTCTTGACTAGCAGCAGCTTCTTGAGTTTCTAATGGATTTGGAGGTATTGGCATAGGCAATTCGGCACTATATGGGATTGGCCTTTTTGCCATAATGTCTGGGTACTTTATGGTGTGTTACAATCACTTACGTGATCTGTTGGTTTCGTCCGAATCATTGACACAGTAAAGGGCACATGTCTAGATCTTTTAGCCCAACCCAGCAGATGTCTCATACATGTTGCGCAGCACATATGTGGGACCCAGGATTTATTTTAATGGCGTACAGGAAAATCAAAGCAACCCAAATAATGTTTGGTTACTAATGGTGTGGACATTTCGACAGTGAGAGGTGAAAGTTAATTTTCTACACACATAACAAAAACTATCCGGGTGCTTTGAATAATTTCGTATATGACATATTTATAACCTTAACGAAAATCAATAATAACTTTAAATTTGTTGACTATGATAGCCATTTAACTTCAGTGAAATTCACTATGTAGCTGTCATAAAAAACTGGTATAACTGAAAAAAAACATTGTTTTTGTAATGAGAGCAGATAAGAACAATCACATATTACAAAACGGAAAAAAATGTCCGCCACGGTTACTTCTGACAAAACGCTTCTGTCAATAAAATTTTCGACCATTTTTCCAGCAATTGGTGTCTTATGATGGCTTCTATGAATTAAAAAAAGTACGTTTCCCATCACATGGAATGCCTCCAAGATCACCCCTGTTCAGAAATCAGGCAACCGAGCACATGTCACTGACTATCGCCCCATATCAATCCTGTGCAAGTATTTACAATCAAATCTTTTTTAAAATTAAAAATTTGATTATACCTGAGCAACAGAAGTTCTATCAAGATAGTTCCACAATTACCAATCTAACATACTTCCTTTAATTTATATACAAATCAATAGAAAGTAAATGTCAGGTTGACACAATATACACTGATTTCTCGAAAACATTCGGTTAGGCTTTGGTGGCAGTACAGTTTCGTTCTTTAAATTTTACTTTGCAAACAGGACACAAAGAGCATGTTGAGTTTTAAGGTCATGGTTCTCATCTCTTCATTACAACTATTGGTGCACCTTAAAACAGCACCCTTGCCCCTTTGATTCTTTCCGTCTTCGTCAACGATATTACTTCCACCCTAATGTGCAATATTCTTTTATTTGCGGACAAGCCTAAACTCTTTATGCCAGTTTTATCGTCACATGACTGCTCTCTACTACAGGGTGATCAACCTGTAACCTAATTAGATCAACAAAAGCTTTTGATATATATATATATATATATATATATATATATATATATATATATATATATATATATATATATATATATATATATATATATATATATATATATATATATATATATATATATGCCTTAGTACGACATTATCTAGACTCTTATGTATGCTTCCCCTGGTTGGTCGCCAATATATACTACCCATATTTCTCGTCTTGAGCAGGATCAGCGGCGTTTTCTAAAATATCTGTCTTTTAAGTTAGATGATGCCACCCCTGCAGAGATGAGAGCCACACTCTGTTACTGCAGATATTCTCCTGTCAGTCCCTAAAGAATAGTAGAGTGTATGCTGCTCAGCTTTTCCTGCTGAAGCTCTGCTGTGGCTTAATTGATTGTGATCAAATCCTCAGTGAGATCAGTTTTAAGCCCCTCGAATTAACGGGATACTTTCACCATATCTACCTCTAGCACTAACTTGGCCTCTAATGCACCGTTCTTTCTTGCGTGTCGAGACCAAAATAGATATGTCATTAGCCGGAACGTTTCTGTGTCCTTGTGTATTTTTCAGTCCCCAGTTTAACCAGTATAAACCAGCTTTTGACAGGGTACTGAAAGCTCGGGCGGTGCTTTGGAAACAATTTTTGTACCGATCTTAGAATTAATTTTTAATTCTTATATAAATATTTTTGTATCATTGTTAGATTAAGTTAAAATTATTTTTATTATATCTACTTGTGTTTTGAATTGTCTTTTAATTGGGGAGTAGCCTTTTAGACAATAAAGCATTATTCATTTAAGGCGTCAATCGTTGCTGGTTTGTTAGGTCAGATCAATATCAATTTCATATTTGGAATTAAATTTGCGAACGGCGACCAACTGATAAATTTGGATCTTCATTAACACTGCCATAAACACAGCTGCGATATTTTCTTTCGAACGCACATTTGCTTGTCTTGTTTTTGTTTTAATATTGAGCAGTATGAAATGCGTTCGAAATTTGTCGATAATTCGGCAAATACATCGCGAAGTTCAAACTAACGAATTGTTCTATAAGTTTAGCGCACAGATCTGATTTTGATTGTTCATGTTCATGATGATTATACATGTTCCATGATGATTTGCCAGACTATTGAGATACAGATTTACAGACTTGCGCGCAAATTTTCAGTTTGTTAGACAGCGATCACTATCGGATGTCCGGACGCACTTAACAATCACCTGTATATGTATCCTTGTCATTCATTCTATGTGTATTAAAAGGAAAAATTATCCAGAATATTCTAAACAATAGGACTATCATCACAATCGTTACTTATACCTTCACTGAAGTTAATACGGGATTTAACTGAAATTAAAGGTTATTTGTTATTTTATATTCAGTCCTCTTTAAACCATTCTCCGTAAGTTTTGGACAGCTGTTCATCTGGATCTCCACGTTAACATTGCTGACAGTCGTTACCAAGGAATTTCTATTAGCAGAACAAATAATACCGCTTGATTTGCTCATTCTACTTACTCCTTGAGATCTTTTAAACTTTGCAGTATATGGTAACGGCTGGCCTCTGATTGCTCCCCTGTTGTAGTTGGCGTATTCCTTGCACAAGCCTAATCTTCCCATAAGAATGAAGAAATCTTTGCGATATTGCTGGGTGAGTATGGCGTATAAGCAGGGATTGGCACAGGAATTGAGTGGGTAGATAAAAACAAGAAGGATTTTTGTTTGGGTCACAGTGATTAACGGATAACCGAGTAAAGCTGTGACACCAAAAAATGCTATCGGTGAGAGGCATGCGAAATCTGTGAAAACTAGAAGAGCCATTTTTTTAGCGACGGTGTGGTCGTTGCGGACAGAGTTTGCTATTCCAGTTTTACCACCTGAAAATAATGATTCACTATATCATTAGCAGTAGTTTTATGGAAAAAACCGAGATCTAACAAATGTATTTGCGTTTTTTTTTCTTTGTTTATAAATAAACGATTGTAGTTTAGTTCTTAAAGGTTTAATCGATTTCAATTTCCTACCCCCACAAATAATTTTTAGTATTAACGTGATTTCACTGCGATATATTAAGCACATGGTTTAAAAAATAACGTTAAAATGAGTGAAATATGTAGCGAAATCACGCCATATCGTTAGATTTGCGATGTAAAGATTGAAGGTACCGTATCAATACACTATGCTCTAGTTCAAAAAGTTTCTGGAGTGAGCCATGAGTCTTGAAGATAGACGAGGATCAGATCGTCCACACTCTCCCAGTGCCAACGTTTTAAGAGCAGTTGTGGCTGCAGATCTTAGAACAAGCACTAGGAAACAGGCAGTAGAGGAATTAGGAATAACACATACTATCGTTAATCGGCATTTGCGAGGCATAGAGCTGTAGAAACATCTCTTATGAACTGCCGCTGTCACAAATTAGCTTAAAAAATCAAAAATATAAAATAGCTATCTGAAAAGCCACTGGTTTTCAGCAACTTGCCAAAGAACTAAAAACATTCTTATATAACCAAAACATAGACATCATAATGATCTCTGAGGTATATTTTACAGACAAACACTATCTGCGAATTCCTAAATATAATCTGTTCCCCACAAAACATCCAAGCGATAGAGCACATGAAGGAACTGTCATTATTATACGAGATAGTATAAAACGTCATGAAACAGAACAGTTCGTTAAAGACCACCTACAAGCGACCAGCATAACTATTGAAGAAGAGCATGGACCAATAACTATGTTCCTCAAACACCTCAACAAAAAAGAACACTTTAAAAGATTTTTCAAAACGTTAGGCAATAAGTTCTTCGCAGGCGGAGACTACAATGTAAAACATTCAACTTGGCTGCAAGATTGTCAAATCCAAAAGGTAGAGAACTACTTAAAGCAATGAAAGCCAATAATTTACAACAACTAGCTACTGGCCATCAGACAAAAACAAAACTTCAGATGTAATTCAGTTCTGCATTACAAAAGCAATTTGCATTAAGAAATCTAAGGCCAAAACCTGTTTTGACTTGTCATCAGACCACTTAATAGTAATGCTAACTGTTCATTCACAGATATTGAATAAGGAAAAACATCCCTCCTTGGACAACAATCAGGAACAAATTAGATTATCTAATCTCTCTAGATCAACCATTAAATCCTTAACAAAGAATATACAAGAGGTAGCTTGATGTGCCACTCCTAAGTATGAAATACTGGTAGGGAAAAATCTAATTTCAGCCTCAGTCACAGAAAAAATTTCAGAAAAACGACAACTACGGAAGCAATGGCAGCAAACCAGAACCACTGAAAATAAAAGAAAATTATATAAAGCTACTAAGGAACTGAAAGACTTAATACAAAAAGAACAAAATCAAGACATCCAAGAATATTTGGAAAATCTTACGCCAACAGAAGCCACGAGGTCTTCCCTTTATAACTAAGCAACGAATAGGAAAAATATATTGTCGACTTCTTGGAAGTTCCATTTCAAATGGACCTACCGCACTACAAATTTACTATTAAAGAAATCAACCAAGTAATCCTAAGAGAAATCAACAATAAAAAGACACCAGGATTTGATCTCACCTCTGGAAAAAATCTTCCAACAATTGTCAGAAAAATGCTTTAAACTAATATCATTCATATACATTGTGATATTACGTCTAAACTAGGAAGGTGTCTCTTTCTATAGACCCATTAGCTTGTTGTCAACGATTTCTAAACTCTTCGAGAAGTTGTTTGTCAAGAGGATCCGGAATCATCAGTTTGGCTTCCGCAATAAACATGAAACAACAGAGAATGTACATAGACTAGCGAACCAAATTAATAAAGATCTAAATGCCAAAATATACTGTTCTGCAGCTTTCCTTGATATATCTCAGGCTTTTGTTAAGGTGTGGCATACTGGATTACAAGTCAAGCTAAAAAAGCACCAGGCTCATCTCTATTATCAGTTGCTTAAATCATACCTAGAGACAGACTTCTTAGTGAAGCAAGGTAGTGAATACATCAACTTACTTCCCATCCACTCAGGCGTTCCTCAAGGAACCGTGCTTGGTCCGATACTATACCTCTTATATACAGCGGACCTACCGAAAACCTGAACCACTAAAGTGGTTCACACGCGGTAAAGCGGTGGTAAAGCGAATGAAACCAAGTCCATGTATGTGACTAAATGCTAAATATCTTGGCATACATTTAGATCGACGCCTATCATAGAAAAACCATATATTTATCACGCGCAATCAGCTAGAACTCAAACTAAGTCATATGTATTGGCTCTACAAGGTATTGCTATACAAGTCCATTCTTAAGCCCGTTTAAACTTGTGAAACTTGTGGAACTTGTGGAATTCAACTGTGGGGTACGGCCTAAGACTCCAACATTAACATCCTGCAAAGGTTCCAGAACAAGGTATTACGAGCCAGTATAGATACACCTTATTATGTCTCCAACGAGGTCATTGAACATGATATCCCTCTGGAATCCATTAAGGAAGCCATACATCGTTTCAGCGCGAATTACAGAAAATAGTGCTGGTGCAGTCTAATGTGCTGGCCAATCATTTGAAGGTCCGTGGTAACAGTGAAGTGCGTAGGCTAAAACGTCTGCTGCCATCAGGCTTGATTACAAAACTCAGATCAGTTACATTTAAGACTGAATAGACAAATGTACTCTAGATTTAAGATTTACATAATAATTTTTAAAGGAGATCACTCTCTGGAGTGATACTTTACATGCCACTTCTCTCTAGTCAAAACAAACGCTTATTGCCCTCTGGGCAGATTGCAGAACTCTCTAGGAGTTAAAAAAAAATGAACTGTCGCTACTGCAAGCCACACGTCGGATTAAAGTGTGTCAAAAACCCTACTGATTTTGAATTCATTAAACGGATGACTACATGCGATGAAAAATGGGTTTATTTCAACAATCCTAGTGCTGTAGAACAGTGGGTTATGGTCGGGTAAGTAACTTTTCTTGCATCAAGGCGAGAAAGATTTGTCAAAAAGGCCATGCTGTATATTTGGTGGAACTTTGAAGGAATAAATCATTTTGAGTTGGTTCTTGACAGTATGGCGATACATTCAGAACTATATTCAGTTTAGCTTGAGAGAGAACACGCTGTTCTGATCGAAAAATATCCAGCTTTGGTCAACCTTAAAAATGTTCTTATGCACTAAGACAACGCATGATACCTGACTCCCTAAAAATTAACGAATAAAACTTTGAACTCCTCCCTTACCCAGAAAACAGTCCCGACATCGCTGTGTCGGATTATTACTTGTTCCGGTCTATGGCTCGTTTTTTGTGAGGAAAAAATTGAGGCGTAAAGAAGAGGCAAAAACTGGCTGCATAGAGTTTTTTACCTTCAAAGATTTATCGTGATACCGAAGAAAAATATAATCACTGGCTGAAAAATGTATAAGTATCTCAAAAACACAAATACTTTTGTTAAATTCTGTTCTTTCGTAGTAATATTTTTACATTTTCAAATTATCTTTTTAATTATCCCATCTAATTATCATCAATTAATTAACACTAGCACAAATGCTACGAAGTAGTGAGACAATTGCTTTATAACATTCAAAAATCTTTCAAACTTATTTATAATATCAGAGTTAAGATAGCAGATCAGAATATGTTTCGTAAATTTTTTTATAAAAGGTATACAACTTTACTCCGGTCGCTTTTTTTCAAAATTTAAGGTTTTATTGTAAAAAACTGGTTATGCATTTATGATTCAAAATAGTATCCATTGGGGGGCACTACTTTCTCGCATCTTTCAAACAGCATTCGAATCCCCCCTTGCAAAAACTGGTCATCTTTTGAAGCGATCCACAAATCGATCCAATTTTTGATTTCGTCATAAGACCCGAAGTGTTGGTCAGCCAGGTCGTGTGTCAACGATAGAAACAGGTGATAGTCAGAGGAACTAACGTCTGGAGAATACGGGTGACGTAGAACTTTCCCGATTCAACGTTTCCAAGTATGGTTTGACTACGTTCACAACGTGAGGCACTGCCATGCTGCAAAATCACTTTATCGTATCTTTATCTGTATTGCGATCGTTTGTCTTTTAATGCTCGGCTCAGACGCATTAATTGCATTCGAAACGATCCCCTGTGATTGTTTCAGACGGTAGAAACAGCTCATAATACACCACCGAGCTGGTTCCACCAAATACAAAGCATGACCTTGTAGCCGTAAATATTCGGTTTGGCCGTCGGTGTGGAAGAGTTGCCGGGATATCCCTATAATTTTCGACGCTTGGGGTAGCGTAATAAACCCATTTTTCGTCCCTAGATACAATGCGAAGCAGAAATCCCTTCCGTTTTTGCCTTTCAAGCAACTGTTCACAAGTAAACAAACGGCGTTCAACATCTTTCGGTTTGAAGTAGTATGGCACGCAATATCCTTACTTCTGGGTCATTCCCAAGTCTTTGAGGCGTTTTGAAATTGCATGTTGAGTCACTACTAATGATCTTGTCAGCTCTTCTTGACTTTGACATGAGTCTTTATTAAGTAATGACTCTAATTCTTCATTTTCAAAAACTTTTCTTTTACCACTGCTATGCCAGTCTTCGACGTAATATTCACGGCTCTTCAAGCATTAAAACTACTCATGATGTGTTCCTTCACTCATAGCAGCCTCACTATAAGTGTTTGAGAGCATTCGGTGAGCCTCAGCCACAGATTTCTTCATATTAGAATTTGACTCATAAACTGACACTTTTAATCGCCAATAACTTTATGATGTAAATGCAAATCGACTACTGATGCTATGGGGTTATGTTTACAAGATGCCCAAAAGTATTGCATGCCGTCTATGATGTATTTGTTTCGACGACTCCTTACCGCTAACGCCATCTATAGGAAAACGGCAAGAGCAAAGTTGTAACCTTTTAGTTTTCTATATTTACCAGGTGAGACGGTTAATAATTCTTATTTTTTTTAAGAGATGGCACTGGAAACAATGGTCGATTCATAGTTTAATTTCTCATGTCATTTTGCCGTTGATGTTTAAACGATTTCGAGTTAGCGTCATATATTTTTTGTGTGGTAAATATATCGAGTTTTGAGTTAAATAAAGAGCATTTACGTACGTACAGTTTTTTTCTTCAATCAAAAAAAAAACGTGAGTGAAAGCCATCGTATACTTGTGGAAACTTACGGTGACAATGCCACAACGCAAGATGCTTGTGGGTATTGGCTCGGATTCAGAAGTGATGATTTCGACTTGAATAATAAAGAACCCCCAGGTCAACCGAAAACAATGAATATATCGAATTACAAGCATTGTTGGAAGAAGGCGATATGCAAACTCAACAACAGAGAGGTGAAATGTTGGTCGCCGAACCATTTGTGATTGTCTGCATGCCATGGGAAAGATCCAGAAGGCAGGAAAATTAGTATCACATCAACTGGAAAAGCGGAAAACGGTGTGAGAAATGTTGTTTTTTCGGCATAAAAGGAAGATTTTTTGCATCGGATCGTGACTGAAGACAAACAGTGGATATATTTGGAGAATCCAAAAGGCAGAAAATCATGGACTGACATAGGACAATCATCAATCTCGACCGATAGGCCAAATCGTTTTAGAAAGAAGACAATGTTGTGCATTTGGTGGGATCAGAAGGGTGTCGTGTACTATGGGCTTATGAAACCAGGTGAAAGTGTAAATTCCATTTGCCTCTGTCAACAAATTATCAATTTGAATAATGCATTGATCGAAAAACGAACATAATGGGCTACAACCATATGGGCTATATCATATGGCCAGATCACACAAAGTGAAAGAGGTCATAGACACCATTTCTGCACTTGGCTGGGAACTCTTATCACATCCGCTATACTCACCAGACTTAGCCCCTTCCGACTACTACTTTTTTTATCGATGTCTTATGCACTTTCCATGAAACAGTCCGACAATTACGGATATGTCGAAAAATGGCTTCATGAATGGACAAGTTTTTCTGGAAGGACATCCACAAATTACCAGAGGGATTGAGAAATGTGCAGTTAGCGATGGCGCATACTTTGAATAAACCATTTCTTACCTTCCTCCAAAATTAAATGCGTTTTATTTAAGGAAAAAATAAGAATTATTAACCGCCACACCAGGTAAATTGTTAGAGTTTTTTTTGCTGGAAGAATATTAGTCATCTTACATAAATTTGAAACGTTTTTACATGACACGGTTCACTTACCTTCCCTTATGGTCCTGTACATACTACCGTAGCAGACACAAATCAACGTGAATGCTGTACAGTTAAAGGTAAGTAATGTTGCTAAATAAAACGCATCCATATAATCTTTATACTCCAACGGTAAACAAATGCTTGTTCTGGAGTAGCTGCTGATGCCTTGTAGGGGTAGGAGAGCCATAACTAACGCACACACCCATCCAATAATCATTATTTTAACTGAAGTACGTAATTTCAGACGTTTGTTAAGATGGGCGGCCCATGTGATCGTGCACCTAAAGAAAACATTCAATTTTATATTTGGCGAGTATAACTAAATCATTGTTACGTTAAAGAAATTATTTTAAAAAGAACTAATATTTTCGAGATAAAAAGTGAAATAAAATATAAAATATAAATAATACACATCTTAGTGGAACTGTAGCTATTTCATATGAGCTGTCTGCAGTGGCGACTCGTGGGTTTTTAAAGTGGAATTGCGTAGAAGAAAATAGTGCTGCTGAAGATTTTTTTCCTTTTTCGCGAGTCCATTGCTGCTCACCACCAAACAATGAACACACGAAACAAAACAGAGAATTAGTGTCTTCACAACCACATAGCCACAAAATATTATTGTATCGTTTATTGTCAAATTTTCGTGTAAACTCGCCCTATTTTTACATTCTGTTTGAACTTGACTCAAATTAACTTGACATTTGAATTTACTCAACAGGGGCGTGGGACGATCGTTAGTTTTTAATTTAACTTTCTCCTCCAAACTTAAATTAGTCATTATTAACTGTTTTAAATTAGTCACCTTCATGTTTGCAATTAAAACTTGATTATTTTTATTTAAAAAGTACTACTCAGTGTGTACCAACGTAGCAAATCCCAAATCAAAACGAGTATTTACAAGGCGAACTAAATACGTGACGCGAGATATATCGAATGCTCCGTACCCGTCAAATCAGTGTTTAAAACTAATTATCGATACGGTCGGTCGGAATTTACGTCCTAATCGCATGTTTTAAAAAGCAGTTAAACCCCCGAATTCTGGCAACCAACAAAACGTGTACCAACAACGAGATATGATGACGTGGCGTACGTACGCTGGAGGTAAACGTCCGACCACTGATTTAAACATTGTGGCGAGAGGATAGAATTTTTATGTGGTGTGATGGGTTGACAAACGTTCTTCTACGTTTGGAGATTGTAATTTTTAATAGTATCTTAAAATGAGTTAAAGGAAAGAAACCGAACGGAAATAAAATATGGTGTTTTGCTCTGAAAAATTGTTTACTGTGATAAATGCTGGAGGGGCGGCGCCCCAATTCCCGCCCTCACGGGACACGGTTGTCTGGTTTCAAATCCCCTACTTCGGTTATTTTCAGGCTGTTTCGTAAATCGTAATAACCACACCTGCCTAGTATCTTCTTATTTAGCCGTAATCTAGGGCCTGTTGAATTTGCAAGCAAATATTTATTTCGTATGGTTATATTTTGAACGTCGCGTCGTTAATTTTACGACATATAAAGCTGGATCCACATCAATAAAACTTTGTGTTGTGCGGGCTGTATGTATTGTATGTGATGTGCCTGAGCGGCAATATAGACGCTCTGACACTCAAGCTCGCATACAAATATTGTCGCGCACAGCACGCACACGAACCATCTGTTGTCTACCAGATAATTCAAACAAATTGTTACACTAAATTCAACACACACGCAAAATTTTATTGTTGTGGACCCAGCTTTAGTGATCCATGATATTTATTCCAATTCAGGAATCCAGTTATTTCACGAACGTACATTTTAGTTCAGTAGTTAATTATATTTCAAAGTAATAACATGTAAATAAACTATTAGTTATTTAACCTCACTATAAACTTACAATAGTGTTTGTTTTCAAGAAAATGCCTTCCAAGAGGGATAAATACCATCCATTGACAGAAAAAGATGTGCAACGAGAAATCGAAAAAATAATGAACGGTGAAGATAGCAAACCCAAATATTTTGAAGAGAGTGGCAGTGATTGGGAGGCAGATAATTTAGAAGTAGAAGAATTTTCAGTGAGTGATCTCGTTTCTGACGAAAATGATGTAGCCATATCCAGTCTTTTCAATCCAGGTGTTAATACAGCTAAATCTCTATTTGAAAGTAATGATAATGTAACTGAAGACAATGATTCTGATGATGACGTTCCAATATCCACTTTTGTAAGGGAAACTAGAGGATGATACGAGTTAATTGTATCCCCAAACAAACACAGGCTAAAGACCGACCGCGGTGGTCTGGTGAGTTAGTCCCCCGCCTGGCAATCCATTGATCCCGGGCTCGAATCCTGGTGCGTATATATACATACACATATTTGTATGTGTTTGTCGGTGTTGGGTCACTAAATAACGCATAGAGCGTTGTCTTGAATTAAATAAAAAAACCCAGGTTAAAGGGAAAAAATGAGCTCAGATGGTCTGCAGAGTTACCTACAAGAACAAAAACGCAATCAAATAAGAGTGGTGTCGATACCAACGCGAAAAAGATATACGAGGTGTGCAAATAAAGTAATGAGATTGGTGATGTAGGTGTCTATTTGGCAACACTATTGGTTTTTCCTTTGGAGGGAAGGCAGGGCAACATCTGATACGTAATCAGTACTAGTTTAGTCATTTGTTGGTCTATAGAAAAGGTCTCCAAAGTACAGCTAGCGGGCCAAATCCGGGCTGTCAGTGTCATCAATCCGGACCGCGACAGCTAATGGCTTATTGTTGTTATTGTTGCTGTGATAAGTTAGAAAAACACAGAATGATAATAACTCGGTTTTATTTACTTGCTGGGTAAAGCTTAATGACAAATATAATACGCAGGAAATTTAACTTAAGCATAATAACTAATGAATAATTGAAATGAATCCCACTAAATTATAAACTAGTGAACAACCCGCGGTTTTACCCTCGGTAGTTATGTTAGGGTAAAGAGTATTGTATATTTATTACAACACGAAACAAAAAACATTCGAATATTGAAGAAAAAGTACATAATATTAATAATAATACAAAATATACTATAATATATGCGTATGTCTACAACACAAATTATTTATTAGCACATGATGTTGAATGGTGGCATTTTGAATTACAAAGTAAGTTTCCTCTTTTACATCTACATGAGTTAGTTGTACATTTTTTAGTACAATTGCATTTTAAAAACCCCTGACCTCCAAACACAGAGTTCCGACTGCTAACCTCTCGAAGCTATAATTCCTTTTTTTGGAACATCATTGATTTTTATAAAGCTTTCTTTACAGCTTTGAATCTGATTTCTTGAATACAGAGAACTGATCGTCCCTTGTCTACTGCCTATTTGATAAAAACCGTCGTCTGTCTTTTTGAACACAACGCCAACTACGTTACGAGCATCCGCTTTGCTTCCGTCTAAATTTGGAACTGGCACTGTAACTGATTCTCCGACTTGGATTTCCGGGAATTTTGTTTCATTTTTTCGGCTTGGAACTTCAACCCGCTATAAGCAATATCCTTATTCGTTTTTATAGATATTTTGCGCACAACGCAGATACAAAACTCTTGATCCATAACCTTCTGCCACATTGCTAGTGCTTTGAGCACAAGTGACGTGAACATTCTCGTCACAGTTTCTGCACTTATGTGCACCCGATGTTTCCATTTCGCAAATAATGCATATTGACGTTGCAGATCTCAAATCGACTCGAGAGTCGGTTGTGTTGGTGATTTCAGTATCCCCGGTCTCCAAGCTAAATGAATTTTCACGTTTGTCAGTACCCACTGTAACAAGTGCTTCTTTCAGGTCTTCTTCAGTTTTCAACAGCATTTTAAACTAGTCCGGTAAAGACTGAATTCCAATATAAGCATTTCTTCCTAAAAATTAACAACAAACGGTGCAGCTACGTCTTTTTAAACATTAAAATATGCTTATCAAACATTGCCTCAAAAGGAGTTTGTCGTATCCCCCTGTGATATGCATTGTTTTTTTGCAACTGGCAGAATCGTAGGCCCCCACTCTAGCGTTTGGTTTTATTATCTTTCATCCTAGAGAATAATATATTTTGAACATCCTGATTTGACCGCTCAACACTTCCTTGACTTTCTGAGTGCCTCGGTTTACCTTGGACAATAGACAGCTGTGGCCATAATATTTGTAACTCTTCAACAACACGATTTGCAAATTCACATCCATTATCAGATTGTAGCACTGATGGGGTTCCCAAAATACAAAAAATATCTATTAAAGTGTATACTACCTCTTCTGCTGTTTTTGTCTTTAGCGGTCGTAGAATAAGGTATTTTGAGAGATGATCTTGATAATTGAGGATGTATTTGAAGTCCCCATCATGACAGGTCTGCATATCGATAAGGTTGACATGTCCTCGCGAATTCACTTCTCTAAATAGTAGAGGTTTTATGGTTATTCCCCTTTTCAGATGTTTCTTTTTCTTGTGACAAGCCTCACAAAGTTCTAAATAAAATATTATACTTTCTCGAGTCACATTTGCATATTTCTCACCTTCGTTTGAAACAAAGTATTTTACATCAGTCGCTTCCTCAGTCAGTGGAATAATTAACTTCTTAACATCCCCAACTCGAAGTACATCGTAGCGCCTAAGACGTCTATATTTTAGTATTGATTTCTTGGTAGCCTTTTTAGCATTTTCCACTTCTTTAATTATTTCTCCATATCGCTCCTGTGATTCAATATAAAATTAATTAATTTGTTTCTTAACGCCTGCTATATATATATATATATATATATATATATATATATATATATATATATATATATATATATATATATATATATATATATATATATATGTATATATATATATATATATATATATATATATATATATATATATATATATATATATATATATATATTACTGGCAAAGTTCGTGGCAGGGAGTAGAAGAAAATACTACTGCAGAAGAATTTTTTTGCTTTCCCCTTCCTTCTTTTACTTTTCGTGCTATTGAAACTCTACGCAGGAGGTGAACCAAGAAAATGAGTTAAAGTAAAGAAACTGAACGGAAATAAAATATGGTGTTTTGCTCTGAAAAATTGTTTATTGTGATAAAGGCTGGAGGGGCGGCGTCCCAATGCCCTCCCTTACGAGCCGCCACTGATTTACACACTAATTTAACAAGGTATGATATTATCTAATGGATAATTTCTAATTATGCAAGCTTACCATCTTTCCAATGTTATAACGACCAACGTGTAGACAGACAAGACGTTTCCAAATATTGTCAAAAATCCTGCTACGTTACAACCATAACCTAAAACAAATATCATTATATTAATATATATCATATTTATTAACAATATATTATTTTATATAAAGTGTGTCCCAATAGGTACTTCGGGATTTAAATTTAACGTTTTTCAATGACTTAACGTATAAATTTTATATCTCGCATGTGTGCGGCGGAGACTCGTCAATTTAACTATGCGACTATTTACGACTGGAGAACGCGTTAGTTAATTTTATCTTTGATAAAGGTTATATATATATATATATATATATATATATATATATATATATATATATATATATATATATATATTTATATATATATATATATATATATATATATATATATATATATATATATATATATATATATATATATATATATATATATATGTTGATAGCTTGACCGGGAGAAGCTCCCCCCTTCCTCACATTGGAGAGCACATGTTTCGTCTGTTGGTGGTTAGACTCATTAGGGTACCGGCATATACTCTCTCGTCAAGAATAGGGAGTCCCTCTCCACAATCAAACTACCTATATTTTCGGCGACTTCTCGTCGGATGGCTTATACATGGAGTTTTTTGAATTCTTGAAGACAACAGTAGTCAGGAGTTATGCACCCCCGACCGTTGGGGGTGCATAACTCCCGTTACGCCAGTTCTGTAGAATGGGCGTTTCAAATTTTATTCTGAGTATAGCTCATACCTGGTATATTCTTGCATTGTAGGATCGGGACTAAGAGTTTTAAAATTGGTTAATCTCAGGATTGACGGGTTAACCCTTACACTACCGAACCATTGTTTGTCCAAAATTTGAATATTAACCTATTTGGTTAATCAATCAAGGCCAAAGTATAATTGGAAAAATGTGAAAAAAATCCATTGAACCGTGAAAATTAGGAAAAGCGGAAAATGAAGTGGGACGTATTGTCCAAGTTGTATTTTTAACTGGGATAATACACCCAATTGGTATTCAGATTATAAACATGCAAAATACATATACTAAAAGTCATTTATTTATAAAACATAAAAAATAGTGTAAAATTGACCATAAAAAAGTTAAAAACGCTACAAAACATTGTAATTGGTAAAGTTATGAATGGTATGGGCTAAAGCAATCAGTGCACAGCGGAATATGATGAACAAATATATCTTGTTCCTTTATCTTTTTTTTCCAGTACATATTTTGTGCAACGTCGTCTGCCAGACGCTGAGACTGGCATATGGCCTCCAATATTTAGTATAAGCTTGGCTCTCTTTGATCGAGGACCGCTTGAGCCACCAATCTTCCTCGTTACTTTGGGTGTCTGTCGTCCAGTTAAAACCATCTGTTCAGCGAGATTGACAAGAAAGTTAAGAAATTTTCAGTAAAAAAATAATAATAACAATAAATATATTATTTAAAAAATAATATAAAACATAAAAACTTTGACAAAAACAATGAAACCTACTAGTTTTTACGAGAAAAACGTTGTTTACAAACGCACATGGCAAAATCTGACAAATAAATAATCAAATCAGAATAATAAAGATGGCCATCCAAGGTCAACAGATCATTTTACGTCATTATATAGACCCTACACAACCGTTGGGATGAATAAGAAGCCGGTTTCAATCAACTGTTGTCCCACTTCACCTGGTTGTAGTATCAGTGGGATGCATTGTCCCATTGGTAGTGTAAAGATTAAACCTAGAATTTACCAAATAGATGTGGTAAAACTAAAAAAAAAAAATATCATTCATATAATTTCGGAATTTTACCACGTGGGAACGATCAATCTTAGGATTTTCAAGTTCAAATTGGTAAAAAAGTTTTAGTTGACGTTGACGGTTATATTAGTAGTGAAAACTAACAAAAGAAAACGACAAAAGTAAATTTTTTATTTAACATCCTGTATATCATATTCTATATATGATTCAAGTAAAATTATTAAGCATCCAACATAGTAATATATCTTATGTTCCTAGTTAATTTAGAAAAGCTTATTTGTTAGTAAAGCTTTCGTAAATGTATCAAAAATTAACACTATTTCAAAGAAACAAGTTCTTTACAACAAAGATCTTTACCCAAGAATTCTCGAGAAACAAATGCAAAGTTATTAAATCAACAATCGAAAAAATTTGAGGGTTAAATTATTAAATCAACAATTGATAAAATAATGAAAGAATTAACATTTTAAGCAAATATGTGAAAAAGCTTAACTGATTTATTACTGTTAATTAACAATTTTATTATTTAACAAAAAAAACTGCAAATAAACTAATGAACATTGTTAAAATACTTTTTTAAATTAAGAATCATACTTTACATTAGTCCCGAAAGATGTAGCACCGTCGCAATATCGCCGCGACAAAGATTGTTATTTCAAAATTCCGACAATTATTTTAGTGTATCAATGCGCCTTTCATACCCTGATGGGTATGCTTCATATTTACGGGGAACGACTCCAAAATGCTGATGGAGTTTTTACGGGCAACGATACCCTGAAAGGCTGCTCCAGTTCGGCAAATATTTGTTCAGGTTTCTCAAAGAGTTTCTAAATATGGGTAGTCCATATGGGTAGTCCTTATCCACTGATTTTTCCCAAAGCCAAACCAATATTCCAAATTTATTGACCAAACCAAACCAAAGGAATTCAATTTTTTGTTCAATATTTTATTAACCGACAAAGCTCCTTTTTTTTCGGTTAATTTAATAAAACAATTAATCATGTTTGTCATGTGTTAATTCATTCATTTTATGTGACGTATATCGTTTAAAACATAATATAGAGTGAAAAATTACTAAAAACAATTTCAACTTTGACATAAACGACAATAATATATTTTCGTTTTTTTTTGTAACAAAACAAACCAAATTTATGCGGAAATGTGCGGAATAAATTACTATAACAATAAACTCAAAGAGATTTACCACTAAACAGCAAATCACTTTTTTAAAGCTCTCGATGCACATTTCGCTAACCATGTTAGCATCATCAGGAGATGATTTAATCTTATTTTAAAACTAAACTATGTTCTATTTATATGATAACTCTAATTAGTAACCTACTACATAGACAGCGTAGTACCTGCCTAATAAAGCGTGTAAAAAAAGGATAAAAGAAAAAAGAAAACAGAAAAAAGAAGGAAAGGAAAAAAAAGAAAGGAAAAACGAACCGTGTTCTTTGGATTACCCAGGACTTACCTATACCATGAATTTATTTTTGTTCTGATCCTTTTGAAAAGTCGAATATTCTTTCAATAATTTTCCTAATTTATGTTTTCTAATCAATTTATCTACAATATTCTTATTATAACCTAATTAATAATTAATTTTAATTCTTTGTTATAATTATCTTTGTTTAAAGGAAAATTGATTAATATTTACTATGATTCGAATCGTTAGGAATGTATCTCGAAGTGTTGGTGTTTTTTTCTAAAAATATCGAATCTAGCCTATTTTTATTTTTTCTACTGACTAAAACATCCAGAAATGGTGAACTATCGTTGTTTTCGAGTCCATGCGTGAATACTATGTTTTTAGATTTATTATTTAAGTTCTTAATAAAATCATCTAACTTTTCATTTTTTGAATTCAAAATTGCAAAAATATCATTCACATATCTTAACCATACCTTCGAAAAGTAACTGAATTCATTTTTCGCCTCATTTTCAAATTTACTCATAAGTTGGCTAAGAACGGTGACAGATGATTGCCCATTGCCGTTCGTTCTTGTTGTTTGTAAAACGTGTTATTAAGCTGAAAACAATTTTCCTTCGCACATAATCTTGTTAAGGAGATGTACTCAGACAAAATCTTGTTATTCAAACCATTTAACTCGAGTAACTCTCTTAGGTATTCAAGGTATGGGGAATCGGGACACTCGAAAACGATGATACGTCAAAAGAAACCAAGACCTCACCTTCCTGTAGATGTGTGTTTTTCACTATTTCTATGAAATTATTTTAATTAATTAGAAAACATAAGTTTAGAAAATTATTGAAAGAATCTTAGACTTTTCAAAAGGATCAGAACAAAAGTAAATTCATGGTATACCGTTTGATGCCCAATTAACACGAGGGCTAGAAAAAAATTTGAAAAGTTGACATTAAGGTTGTGTGCAAACCATATACTAAATTAAGAGAAGTTCTGGATAATCCAAAGGATAAAGTAGATCAATATAAAAAATCTGGGATCTACGAAATTAGTTGTCAAGATTGTGATAAATGGGGCAACAAGATAAGATAAATGGGGCAAACAAAAAGATCCATATTAACGAGATATAAATAACACATTGTCCACATTAGATATGGGAGAAATAAAAAATCTTGTGTTGCCCAACATGTAATCGAATATGATTACAATATAGATATTAGTAATTTAAGACTGGTTAAAAGTGTAAATAACAACAGGGCTTTGGATGCATATGCAAAGCATTCAAATAGAAAAATGTAAGAAAAAATGTCAAAAAAGTCATTTCCTGATGATGCTAACATGGCTAGCGAAACGCGCGTCAAGAGCTTTATAAAGAGTAATTTGGTGTTTAGTGGTAAATCTTTTTGAGTTTAGTGTTTTACACCGAAGGTTCCAATAGAATAATTGATCTACTATAAAAATGTTATATTTTATTTTCAAATAATATCTTAAGATAAATCTGACAATCTTATGACAATATGACAAAAACTGAATTCCGATAGATCGATATAAACAAGACGAAAACAGACATTTGCATTGTTAAGAAAATTAAACCAGTTTTCATACTTGTTTTCCATAGAAATGGATATATCTTTTAAGGAAGTTGTTCATCCATAAAACTGCGAAGAATCATTGGATAAATTTACGAAAGTACTATATTTTATACCCTGTATATGTTATGTTACGAACATTATATTTCTGTTGAACTTTTCGCGTCTCCTAGTTTCGAAATCGCTGAGGTATGTAACACTCATACCATAGAGATAATTAACTCATTCCCTGGAAGAAGTTGATAAAACAAAAATGGTGATTGAACAATTTATATAATATATAAACATTGAATAGAATTTCTAAGCATTAATATGTGATTGAACTATTTGGTTTGGAATATTGCTGAGACTGATAAATTTGTTGCGGGGAATTAAGCAGAAATTGTGGAACGTGTTTTCAATAAAATTTCCCTCTGTTTCAGTGCGTTTAATTAAATTTTGATCAAATACGTGACCGGTTGGTCTATCTCTCCTTTGGCAATTTTTGGGGTTAATTTCTATTTTTGTTGTGTATAAAAACAACGATTCACAGCTTACTATTAGGTAATTAGAGGGGGCAATCACACGAGCCTAAAATATAATCGTTTTTTTTCATTTTTGGCACTATACTATTTTTATTCTCTCTTGTTTATCTGTTTTTAATAAAAGTGTGCATATTTTCTTCCTACTTAGCTATAATCGAGGGTCAGAGATATTTGAGACATGTGGAGACGGAAAAACTTCTATTGGAACTTTTATTATGATATATTAAATTTAAATATATTTACTCACTAGATCACTTGTTCTTAACCTCTTGACGCATGTTTCGCTAACCATGTTAGCATCATCATGATGATATCTGAATGTTTGGGGGTTTAGTGAAAAATCTCTTTAATTTTACAGTTTCAAATTATAGATTCCAATGAAAGAATTGATCAATATTGTATTTTGACAAATGCCTATAGAGTAAATAAATTCATATTGTTACGTGACCAAAAGACGTTTTGAGATTTAAATTTCGTACAACTCAAATCACAACTAAAATGTTGTGTTGATATTTGGCTTTTTGAAATCCCATGAGATAATCCTAAAAATCAACAGTGATCTCAACAATCATCTCTCCACTGGTGCGAAATACTAAACTCGAGATTTACCACTAACTAGATTACTTGTTTTTAATTTGTGGACACGAGTTTCGCTAATCTTGTTTGCATCATCATTATCATATTTGAATGTTTTGGGGTTTAGTGATAAATCTTTTTGATTTCAGTGTTTCACATCATAGATTCCAATAGAAGAATTGATCACTATTGACAAATGTCCTCACAGTAAATAAATTCATATTGTTAGTTGACCAAAAGAAGCTTTGAGCTTTAAATTTCATACAACCCAAACCTCAATTAAAATTTTAAATAGGGATATTTGTCTTTTGAAATCCCACGAGCTCTGATGTTTAATACAGATAATATCAAAAATCAACAGTGTTCCCACTCAATTCTTCTAATCGCTCCTTCAGTGTGAAACATTAAACTCGAAGAGATTTACCCCTAAAGACTAGATCAATTGTTTTTAAATTCTCGACGAGTGTTTCGCTAACCGTGTTAGCATCATCATGATGATGTCTGAATGTATTGGGAGTTTGTGAAAAATCTCTTTGGTTTTAGAGTTTCACATCAAAAATTTCAATAGAAGATTTTTTTTTGAATTCAGTCAGCTATTCAGGGCATTTGGCTCCACATAAAGAGTGGATACCAGACAAGAACTAATAAAATTTAATATAATAAATATTGTATGGATCATAAAGTGTTTAATGAAAGTAATATGGATTGAAGAGTATATGGTTATATTTTAATGGAACTCTAAAGTTAATAGGAAGTGGACAGACGGTAAATAAAAGAACTACTACTACAAATCTTCAGGTGTAATGCATTTAATACAGCTCAAAATTTATATTGAGACTAGAAGAATCTAAAACTCCAAAAAGGAGTTTAAAGATAATAGAGATACTAAACTCAAAGATATTTACCACTAAAGATTTACTATAATTTACCTAAAAAAGATTAAATAATCTGATGATGCTAACATGGTTAGCGAAACGTGCGTCGAGAAATTTAAAAAAGTATTTCGGTGTTTAGTGGTAAATCTATTTTTTTACACCGAAGGTTCTAATAGAAAAATTGATAATAGGGATGGGCTATATCCAAGGGAAGTAGGAAGAAAAATAGAGGAATTCAAAAAGACAACTGGAGCAATGAGGGAACAAGAAAGAGGGAAGGTTCCTGGGAAGTCCAAATCTTTGTGCAAGAGCAGTTAGCGAAAGTCATTCTAGTATAACCTGACGAACAGAAAGAGGAGCCCACTGACGGAGGGTCTCGGTTTTGATTACACAAAAGATGACGCTAGAGAGTTGAACATTCGAAAAATTTAGGTTTTACGGTATATAACTTGGAGGAGTAACCCAAAGTATCGAAAGTAGTCGAATTGAACAACATCTTTAACAATTAGTTCGATGGAGGAGGAAGCATCCCGATGATGGTAAAGGGACAAGATGGGCAGATTTTCTTTAGTCATTTTGGCCCAGTAGTATGCTCGTTCATTACCCAATATGTCTGCATGGCTAGGGCTCTTGCAATTTTACTACCAACTCTCTAGATTGGTATTCCAAGTTGAGAGAAAGATTGTTAACAACTAGAGACGAAAATAGGGGAAAAACAAGAGGATAGCTTCAGACTGGAGAAATCATGCTGTTGCCAAGTTTTGAATATAACCCAATACATTGAATACGGTTTTGAACACAGAAAGATTACTAGAGCTGTTTTTATAGACCTAGCAGCCGCTTTTGAAACCCTGAATTATAGAAGACTATTTAAGAACATATATGACTTCACACAAGAGACTGCCATCAATGTTCGGAATCCTACTCCATAGCAGAAGATTTTACGTCAGCCTTCAAGGAGCGAACAGAAGATGGGGGAATCGGAACGGACTGTTCCATCTACGCTGTTCCATCTACGGACTGTTCCATCTATGATTTAGTGATGGCGGCGCAGGGACGTCGTTTTGGAGAGATTAAGGGAAAGTTAACGCAAGCTTTGGACAAATCATCTAGTAACTATCACGCCAACCACTTAAAACCCAACCCGAGTAAAATGTAAGTCTGCGCTTTTGACCTCAACATCAAAAACGCCAACAGGGAGTTGGAGATTGAGTGGAGGATTGAACACTCCAGCATTGCCCCACATCAAAATGCCTGGGAGACATACTAGACCTATAACAGTACAATCTATAAGCAGTACTACAACAACAAGGCCAAGCACCGCAGCGATTAAAATCTGGAAAGAGCTTTATGAGAAGTACATGAACCCTAGAAAGAACACTGGCTGCAGACCGTATTGTAAGAGGGAACAACAAGCTAAACCATCCGAACCATCAGGTCAAAGAGGAGATGGCACTAGGCGGCAAACGACCTTTTGCAGTATGGAGAACATTTAATCGATTGAGAGTGGGTCTACCATGATGTAAGACCAATTTGCAAAAATGGGGACTTTTACCGGATGGGGCGGATGTCCTGTGTGAGTGTGGCTAGGTCAAGGGCCACCAACGCCTTCTGATTTGTGTGAATCTGATCCAACCCTGCACGATGGATGACATTAGGTTAGCGAATGACAAAGCTGTATTGGCTGCAATTGGGCTTTTAAACAATTTTTTTGTCATAAATGGAAAGATCATATATATATATATATATATATATATATATATATATATATATATATATATATATATATATATATATATATATATATATATTATAACAAAACTATTTTTATTTTTATTTTTTCCTTATAATTAAAAAGTTATATCAAATTGAAAATATTTTTTTAACCTAGTACCGATGACGCACCGACAGTTCCTAAAAAAAAACGAACGTATGTGACCTAACAAGGCTAATATCGCCAATATCGGGTCGGCTCGGAACAATTCGGAAGTTATACCGACATTTTCTTTCGCGCTCTTTCCGAAAAGAATGGGAGGGAGTCTCAGGCAAATAAAACAAGTTATTAATCTTAGTCATCGTTCTATGGGTTTAATTTGTTGGTTTGCCAGCGATTTGAAAATATACTTGCATTTAATTGTTACTTAGGCTTTCGGTGCTGTTTTCGACGTTATACTCATATATCTTTACATAAGATATGGAGGCTCAAAGGTAAGTTCAGAATGAAATATTGAAATAAGATTAAAGTTCCTTTTGTTTTTTGCATTCGTTTTTATAACTTTTATTTTTATTTTTTAATTCATATAGGGAAAACAAATTAACGTGCCAAATTTAAAAAGGAATATTCCTGAATGTCGGCAAAGAATCTACATGTAGCAACACAACCGATGGTAGTAACCATGAGAAAGCCATACAGTATCGTCTATTTTGTAGGATACGAACAATAATAATTAAGAAAACGCGAATACACAAGAACAAAATTCGACTACCAATTTGGAAGGTAATCGTATATGAAATTCCTTACACTTATGAAAGTTTTACAGGATAATTAAATTTGCAGATGGCCGAATAGTATAGACATTTTTGTGATCATTTGGATGAACATCAACTAGTTAAATTAAGGACTGGCAAAACAATTTTTCATGGAATCAAAACAAACATTTGAAGGACTATGCAAAAAACGAAACAGAAAAGCAAACCTACTATTCAAACATATTTATTTGGAAGGGAATGTATATGATAGGCATTGAAGACTGATGGTAGGCTGACAGTGGTAACAGGATATGTTGTGGCACATATTGGTTTTCTAATGGGTACATCTTAACAGGAGAGTCCCACACTTTGACTGTACAAATTGTCCACTAAAAAAAATGATTTAGGAGCCTTTTTTTATTTGGGAAATCTCTGGCTGGTCATGCATTAGAGTTAGTTAGCAGTCAGATTTATTTATATTTCCAAATATCATTAAATTAAGAGTCTAATGTGGTGGTTTGTAAAATATGTAAGGCGAAAAATCGCTATCGCTTTAAAAATATTGAAAACCTTAAAGCAATAATGTAGTATGGGTGGATATTTTTTAAAAATATTGTTAATAGAGTTTAGTGTGGTGGTTTGAAGAATCGGTGTGGTTTTAAAAGTATTGCAAACTTCAATGAAAGCAATCAAATTATTATGTAATCCAACAAATATGCGTATAATTTTGGGTAGCGATTGTTTTTATTATGAACTGATTATTAATGTAGTTTACATATTATAATCTACTGTAATATATTATCCTAATTGGGGGAAATTGTGTTATGTATATTTATGTGTTTTGCTTTTCTAATTATGATTTATATTGATATTTCTAAGCATTATATTTATAAGCATTATATGTATATTATAAGCTTTACTCCGAATTTTATGTTCTGGACAACCGTGCTGGTTTACCGTGCAAATACCATTTTTGCAGTTAAGTTCTACAAAACCTAACCACCACCGTAACTTTCTCATGACACCCTACAAATAATTTAATTATATTTAATAGAAATATTTTGTTTCTTATTTACATTTACATTATTATTATTTTTGTAACTATATTTTATAACTCACATTGATGCTTTAGAACCTCGAACTTCAGCTTAATTGAATCGAATATCATTTTTGAGAAAATCTGTGACCATAAAAATATTCACAGCAGGTATATTATCAGAATTAGCCTTTATGAACCCTTTGTCGCACATTACTGAACTAAATTAGTAACAAACAATCTTTTATTTTGCACTTAATCAACAATAATTTTGTACACACTTTTTTGTTTTGTGTTTGTTGACAGTATATATATATATATATATATATATATATATATATATATATATATATATATATATATATATATATATATATATATACACACCGTGTGTCCCAGCCAAATGGAATAAATTCGTTAATAAATAAATGGGGATGTGTTCGAAAAAACGCTCCAACACGTCGATTGGTATTTTTAGATGCGCATTTTTTTCAACAAAAATTTTTTATACAGGATGTGTCATGTAACAGTGGCCAAAACTAAGTTTCTTATTTTAAATACAACACCTTGTATATTATTTAATTTTTTGATTCTTCAGGAAATTCTAGACATATTTCATGTAAAATATCCTAGACTTATCTTCAACTGTTTCGGAAATATTAAGTGTTTTCAGATTTATTGCAAAAATTAACTGATTTTTTGATTTTTTTTTAAATTATTTGATTACAGAAATTCGCTACAACACACAATAGAAAGATGGTATTCATGGTTGCCATGGCCATTCTAGTGGCCCTCTCCTCATAATCCATCGATTTGGAAACACTTTATCGAGGTACTGCCGCACATTAACTTGATAATGGGGGGTGCTCCATCTTGTTGGAACCAAATTGTGTCGGCTAGCAATTGAGGATTTCTTCTCTTAGGGTACAAATTTATAAGATTTGGAATGAGCTGATTTTGGAGAAAATCTATGTAATTTACCCCATTTAAATTTTGATCGAAAAATATTGGACCAATTATTTGATCTCCTATAATACCTGCCCAGATATTAATCTTTTCAGGTCTTTGGATGTGAATTTTCCGCATCCAGTGAGGATTTTCTCTCGATCAATAACGACAGTTCTGGCGATTGACATGCCCATGAAGGTAAAAGTAGATTCATCAGAAAATAAAACGTTTTCCACTCTCAGAAGGTTGTTGTCTATTCTGTGCATCATTTGTTCGCAAAACTCCATTCTCCTGTCGAAGTCGTCTTCACTAAGCTTTTGAGTAGGCTGTAGCTTATACTGTTGCATTTTATTCTCTTTTAATATTCTGGCAACCGAAGAGCGATCAACATTGTTTTCCAAGGCAACTTGTCGAGTTGAGGTATGCGGATTGTCTTGGAATGCAAGCATTACATCCAATTTTTTGTTATCGGTCAACGACACTGCTTCTTTCTTAATTTGTCTCACGTGTCCCAGTTCTCTAAATTGTTTTTCAACTTTACTTACTGTACCTTGGGATATGGGTGGGTAAGTCAGGATATTTTTCCCTAAAGAGACGAATAACTTCGGCTTGAGTTTGTGTCCTATCTCCATAACCGATCATAATTAAGATAGTTATTTTATGACTCTCTGATAAATACACGATGTTTAAATCAAATGAATCACACACGTCAAAGAAAACTAATTTAAAAGGCACGTAGATTTTTTTGACGTTTCATACAACAAATACCTACCTTTGAAAACCTGATTTTTTATCTTTGCCTATTTGCTGATAATGTTCGAAGAATTACTTAATATTTCTGAAACAGTTGAAGATAAGTCTAGGATATTTTACATAAAATATGTCTAGAATTTCCCGAAGAATCCAAAAATTAAATAATATACAGGGTGTTGTATTTAAAATAAGAAAGTTGGTATTGGCCACTGTTACATGACACAACCTGTATAAAAAATTTTTGTTAAAAAAAATGCGCATCTAAAAATACCAATCGACGTGTCCGAGCGTTTTTTCGAACACGTCCCCATTTATTTATTAACGAATTTATTCCATTTGGCTGGAACACACGGTATATATATATATATATATATATATATATATATATATATATATATATATATATATATATATATATATATATATATATATATATACAGGTAGAAGCCATTGGCAGTACTGACGTGACTAATGACTAAACACGTTACTAATGTGACGTCACAAACATGGCAGCCAATCGCGGCGCGTTCGTAGTCACGTTTTTTTTTTAATTGTATACATTTTAATTCATTCGTAATTAATTGTAACACATTTTTAAAACGTTTTTCGCATCGATCATCAATATTATTTATGATAAAGTTTCAAAATAAAGAAAAAAAATCTATAATTATTTTTTATTCAAAAACCCAATTCACTGGAAGAGTATTGTTTGACCGGACACGGAAATAAAGAAGAAAACTCGCTAAATAGCCTTCTCAGTTGCTAATGCGCCGCTAATCCTAAAACTTTACTTTTAATGATAATTAACTGGAGTTTATTATACTTTAACTAGTAAAGCGTAGTATTTCTCTAATCCTGTGTTGCATAATATCGTAAAAAAAGTAATCCACATTATAAAAATCCTTCATTTTATAACAAAAACTGCTATCATCTTCTGGCATCCCATTATATCATTGCATCATTTTGTAGTAAATCCAATTTAAAGTTGGGCAAACGAGTTTCACGGGAATCTGTTCGAAAACGGATGGTTTCATCCGTTGTTTTAACTACTTGATTGCCTATATCGAGCCAATATAACCTTATTAGTTTGTTTGGTTGGAATTTTTGGTATGAAAATTAGCTAAACAGCAAACTATTATTCGTCAATTTTGTGAGTTCTATTTTGATCGTGTCATACTATGCTAATTAAAAAGGAGCATTGGTTTCATACCTTTCAGCATTAATTTTGTTTGTAAAATGACTAACGCTAATTTTTCATATTATAACACGATTTAAGTCTTGAGCAACTCATCATTAGCCGTTCAAAATGTCCACCATCGAATTCCTCGTCAAGGAAGCTTCGTCAGTAGATAAAATATTGAACAAAAAAATAGTTTGGGCCAATAAACAAACAAATCCATTAACGATGTTTTTACCTATGTGATCAATCAGCGGGTAAGATTGCTTCTACCCTTTATACATGATAAGGGCAGATTAATTACTTTCTTAGCGTTCCCTGTATTATCCAATATAAAATTCAAACTTGTCGCGCAATACTTCGCATACTTTTAGTAGAATCTTCATCAACAAGACGTTCTTTGGCTTTTGAACCGATTTCTTGCGGTCGCCAACACTTTTGAGATTTTGGAACCAAACTACCCGTATGCAAAAAATCTTGGATAAACTGGAACAAATGTTAGCCGAAGTGGAAGCGGTTTTTCATGTTATCGTTGTGGGTAAATACGTCTAGCCTCTTCGAAATTTTGGGGAGCTTCTTTAAAAATAAGAAGGTGAAGATCATGTTGGTTGACGTGATTGATTCTTAATTAAAAAAAATGTATTGACCATGTTCATTAGTTTATTTGTTAAGTAAAAAGCAATTAATATTTGCCAAATAACTTTTACGCCCCTTTGCTTAAAATATGAATCCTATTCATAGCTTTTCGATTGTTAAATTAATAACTTTGGATTTTTTTTAGTCAACCTTAAGTTTTTAACTTAAAACTTCTTTCTTTAAAATTATGTGAATAGTTGGTAAAATTTACGAAAGTATTTTCCTTTTAAGCTACGGTTGCCTAAAAAAAGAAAGAGTGGATAATGGACATTTTGGACCTACCATAATTACTCTATTTGGGAGTTTAGTCATCGGAAGTAAAAAAACTATCGTTTGGAAGAAAGTAAGATATTTCGGCTTTCTATAGTATTAGTAGGCTTTTCTACAGTATTTGCTCTTTGCATATATAAAGCTTAATTATTTCTTACAAAATCAATAAATATTTCATCATCTTCGCTGGTCCAAATTACGTTTGTACTGTTTGCACTCATTTTTTATTTTAAAATGGTCACCGCTACACGGGAAAAGGACTGTTTGTCACAGCTATTTGATGTAACGGTCACAACCAACGCTCTCTAGGAAACCAACGTTATTTGGCTTTTATAGATAACGTTTTAGTTATCCACTGCTACATTACAGCCGCTAGATAAGGGCACCGCTTTCTTAGGAAATCGTAGCTTTACTATAACGAGTTTAAGAATAACGTTTAATTTGTTGTGTGACATTTTTGCTTGTCTCAGAAATTTTGTTTTTCATAATTAAATTAATTTAGTTCTAAATTGAGTCGTTTAGCTCAGACATGATCTTCTTTTCAGTTTAGGGCTTATTTCGCGAGTCACAGAACTGGGTGGCACTCAATAATAGTGCAGGCGTAAATCTATTTGCGATCCACGACGTATACTGTCTCGGGCAAACAGCTGCCGTAGAAGTTACCAAAAAAAGGTTACAATATATATATATATATATATATATATATATATATATATATATATATATATATATATATATATATATATATATATATATATATATATACATATCAAAAATACCGAGCGATGTGTTGGTTGAAAAAGCTCGTGAGATGTGGATCATAGATAGCGGAGGGGAGGAATTTAATATGACCAAAGACATCATTCACGATGTTTTTGCAAAGTATTTAAACAAACAGAAAGTCTGTGCTCGTTCCTCATTCCTTAAATGAGGACCAAGAAATAACGCGTTTAACATCGTAACAACTGTATTAAATGACTGCACAAGAATTAGTGTTTGCAGATGATTATTAATTAATATACTACGAAGAGCTAAGAAAAGTAAACATTGAAATAAATATCGACAAAAGCAAAACAATAGTAATTGCAGGCATAAAAATAAAACATAAAATTGTATTCCATGAGAAGGTAACGGAACAAGTCAAAAGCTAGAAGTATTCAGGCACAATAATAAGAGATAATGTGGTAAAAAAGCAGGCAAACTATACAACACCCTAACGACATTCCAAGAAAAAGAGAAATATCGAAAGAGGTAAAAGTACAGGTGCATCAGAAAATAGAAAATCATATAATAATAAGCGAGACAAAAGTGGAATTACAGCTACATAATTGAAATTCCTTCGCAAAATAAAAGGAATAGAGCGATAAATACGATAATAATGGAACAATTGGAAACGTAAGCAATAGAAAGAGTTATAAAAGAAAGACAACTGAGCTGGCTAGGACACATTTATAGAATGAATGAAGAGATATTAGCGAAACCAATCTATCTAGCGAAAACACGAGGAAAATATAAAGATGGATATCTACGTGAACGAAAGGAAGACTGAGATGGGAAGAACAAGTTCGACAAGAGACAGAGAAACGAGGAATTCATTGGAATGAGGTTAGAGGATTAGCACTAGACAGGAACTCAAAGAGGGAAAATAATCATGAAATACCATCATGCTGAAATGTAAACTGTCTTATAACTAACGGTACAACGGATTTTTACATTAAATAGAGAAATTTATACAGCGCTCTAGGTCTAAAGTTATCAACCCCCTCTCTCAACCAAATTTCTAAATGTAAATATAAAATAAATTCGAATAGACAAAAATGGCGAGTTTTTTTGTAACTTCTATAAAAAAAAACTAATATTTATTTTTTACATAAAGACCCTATTAAAAAGTTTGATGCCATGTTAATATTAAATTTAATCGATTTTTTCCAAAATCAAATGACAGATGTCAAAAGAAAAACAACGTTTGAATAGATATTTGAAGCAGCTTTGAAATGAGGTATTAGTATAGCACTGTTGCAATTTAAGAATAATTATCAAAATGACTCCCCAACGTCATCTTTGACAATTATATCATTGCGTATTAACTACAACACTTTATTACTTTCGTTGTTTTATGTTTTTCAGTTCAAAAATTAAAGGGAAGGAAGGGCTTTTAGACGGGCACTGTGGTAGACAAGAGTATTGGCACAGCATATTGTTTTTAAAATAAAAATTTATATTTTTAAAATATAAAATACCAAATGAGATTTTAGCGAAACGACGTGACTTCATAGAATGAACGGATCGACATCCGGAATGATTTAGAAACATATACGTATATATATATATATATATATATATATATATATATATATATATATATATATATATATATATATATATAATTAAATACCCGAAACTTTTACAAACCATTTAAAACTAAATTAACAGGCTATCAACCCCAAAATCTTTGCTTCCAAAAGGAAAACGGACAATTAGCTCTAAATAACCAAGACAATTGCAAAGAACTTGTAAAATATTTTCAACAACTACTAAACTGTCCTAAGCCCTTAAACAAATTACCAAAACTAAACCCTAAACAAACAAAACCAGATTCATTACCACCGAATGAAGATGAAATAATTAAGCAAATCAAGCGACTTAAAAATAACAAAGCTTCTGGTGAAGATGGAATCACTGCTGAACTTTTGGAATGGGCTGGTCCAGGTACAATCAAGGAAATAACCAAAATTCTACAAGAAATTTGGCGAACCGAACGGATTCCGAAAGATTGGAAAGATGCTCTAATCCATCCACTACACAAGAAAAGAGATAGAACGGATGTAAACAACTACAGAGGGATATCTCTTCTCCCAGTGTGTTACGAGATTCTATCACAATGTCTACTAGACAGAGCACAGGGATAGTTAGAACCTAAAATTGGTGAATATCAAGCAGGTCAAGCAGGTCATCGACGAGGCAGATCCTGCCCTGAACAGGTCCTGAATCTAAAGTTGATCCTAAGACATCAAAAACTGTACAATAAAAATCTCGTCTGTACATGTGTGGATTTTAAAAAAGAACAAGGATTAGATCTGAAAACGCTGGCAATTATTAAAGCAACATCAACTAACACAAGGTCAAAAGTTAAATTCATGGGTGACATCTCAGAGCCCTTCGAAATTAAAACTGGAGTGAGACAAGGGGATGTACTCTTATTTAACTGTGTTCTAGAAAAAGTAATACAAGAGTGACGTGAAAAAAAGTCGGCCCTGAATATTGACCAGCCCATTAAACTGGGGAGAACCAACATCAAAATTGATTGTCTGGCGTTTGCTGATGATCTAGCAATTTTGGTTCAAGATATATTAACGGCACAAAAACAGATTGAAATCCTAAAATAAACAGCAGAAAAAGTAGGACTCCAAATTTCCTTTGAAAAGACACAATACATGACCTGCAACAGACTAAGAACCCCATTTCTAAAAACACAATATGGTAACATCAGACGAGTTTCTTACACAAAACTACACAAAATATTTACAACAAAAAATGCATATCTAAAACCACAAAACTGAGACATTACAACACAGTTGCCAGAATGTCAGAATGTCTATATGCGGCAGAAACACTCATTCAGGACATCGAAAAGAAGGAAAGAACAATCTTAGGTCCCAAGCAAATAAATATCACAACATACCGGGGCCAGGGCCCATACGTGAGTAATAAAATAATAATAATAATATATATATATATATATATATATATATATATATATATATATATATATATATATATATATATATATATATATATATATATAATTTTAGAGAATTCAATTACGTTAAGAGTCCTACTCCATGGCGTAAAATTAAATACAGCATTATTGATTTTTCCTACATTCTACGTTTTTTATCTGTGCTTCATTCATTTTCCCATAATATGCCCTGTCATCTCCTATTTGCGTTTTGTATAGGTGATCGGAAATAATTTATATGTATTTTTAGACGTGATATACTTACCGGAATACACAGAGTGAAATAAATCTTCATACATCATAATGTGACTCTTTTGTTGTTGTTTCTCGAAAGTTAATGGTAATCTGTAAGTTTTTAAAGCTTTTGTGGCAGAGATATGTCACGTAATTTATATCCAAGATAATACATTGAATGAATAAAAAATGTAGTGTGTTTAGGATGTTTTTTGTATTTTTATATTAGCGTCACAATTTTAAAGGGCAACCCAAATTGAAGAGATTAAACTTTTGGAGAAATGTTTTGTTTTTTAAATTATTGATTGATTTGTCCGTTACTTCGTGATAGTTCATTTTTTAAATCGAATAAAACAATTTTATATTTTGTTATCTATCAATTTTGTTCTATCACTTTTATATCTATCGCTGTTTATAAAAGTGATAGATAACAAAGTATAAAATTGTTTTATTTCGTTTTGTTTTTTCCGTTGGATTCTCTGCCGCTTTGAGAGTTATAACTTAAATATGTTATGTCGTTATATTACAACGAAAATATGGGATGTTGTAAGAAAGGAGTGTGTGTTGTTATTTTTAAAATTTTTCATTTCAAATTTTTTTTTGTGGAGACGTGAACTTTTTAGTAAGAAAAGTACTGTCCTAAGATTGATTAACAACATTTATGAGACTGAATATGTACTGGACGCAAGATCTCAAGAGTGTAAATGTGGGAAATTGTTTTTGTGAGAATATTGCTATAATAGTGAAAGTTTCGTTGCAAATCCGAGATCATCAACTTGACATAGTGCACTACAATAAAATATTTAAAGAAGCTCCCGTTAGCGAAAAATTTACTAAAGGCATTCACCTTTAAGCGCACAAAATTGAAAATGATTGAAAAGCTTGAGCTTTCTGTTCTTTCTCACCACCGATAATTTGTTAATTTTAGATATTACGAAGTACACTTTTAATTTTTAATTTTTTTTGTAAAGGAATAAAACTCCTGCATTTGTGGTTTGGAAAATCCTTGTGTAATTTACGAGAAGTAAATATACAACAAATTAGTCACTGTATAGAGAAAGAAATAACTGAAAATAGGGCTGAAAATGCAGTAATTGTGAATGGTGATCGTTACCATCTAGACGATATTGACCTTGAACAAATGCGGTTCCAGGTTGGCAAACTCGAACAACAATTCATTTACTTAAGTAATGTTTGAATGATTGTGGCGTGTTCATATATTTTTTCTCCTTTATTTGGGTTTTTTCGCCACTGTCTAAAACTCAAAAAATATCAAAAATACCTGTTCTTATTTAAAGAAAGAATCACTGGGTAAAAACAAAAAACCAAACGGAGACAAATTTCTCAGTGATATTTTTTTTTGTAATAAATTTGCCTAAATTTATTAGAAAAAAGAATCACTGAGAAATTTGTCTCCGTTTGGTTTTTTGTTTTTACCCAGTGATTCTTTCTTTAAATAAGAACAGGTATTTTTGATATTTTTTCAGTTTTAGACAGTGGCGAAAAACTCAAATAAAGGAGAAAAAATTCATTTTCTTCACAACTTCCTGGTTGCTTAATTTCACGAAATAATAATGGATTTTAATTCTGCAGGTTGAGATAGTCTGTGGTTTGACTCATCCAAGTCTCGACCACGATCAACGTCGCTTAACTTTAGACATCGAGAACTGATGCTCGACGCGAAGTGGTTGTTCCAACACCTAATTTCACGAAATACCGACATTAATTGATGAGTAAAATCTCGTGATTTAAAACCTTGCGATTTCTTTTTGTGGGATAATCCTCTAACAGTTGACGGCTTTAAAAACGAGATCCCATGTATTCTTTTTTTTTTAAATTTTTTTCTTTGTTTATACATTTCCAACAATTTTTCACAAATTCACAAAACGATCACAAAAAATTTATTGAAACTTGGGCAGAACGTCTGTCGGGCCAGCCAGTCTTCTAAGCAGCGCATCACTTGAGAACGGCAGGACCGATTTGGCAATTATTTTTTTAAAATGTTCCAAATAGTTCGAATATGGTTTTTAGGGTAAGAAAAACTAGAAAAGTTGCCCGGAAAATTGGAAAATTCTGGAAGAAATGAAAGTGTTTTTTTCTATGGGATTTTTGTGGGCTATAACTCACGATTCGAACGATGGATTTTAAAAGTAAAATGGGCTACTTTACAAGGTATTTTTATAATTTCGTATGCTTTTAAATAATAATTTATATAATATTTAAAGAAAGGAGGTATGTAAATAAAGTAATGATATTGATGGCGTAGCGTTTGATCTGGCTTTTCCTTTGGAGGGAAGGCAGGTCAACCTTTGATGGGTCTTCAATATGAGTTTGAACTCGATTGAGTCAGTTCGGGGCCCGTAACAATTTTTTTCGAGCGCAGGATTTGCCTAGTACGTCCTGAAAATGAGCGAAAAATTTTGAACAACGATGCGCTATCAAGTTTTGTTTCAGACCTGGGCACAATACGACGAAAACTTTTGCAAAACTTCAACAGACCTATGGAGACATGGGAGACAAATTTTCAGGTGTTTTAAGGCATTTTCAGAAGATCGAGATTCTATTGAAGATGACACGCAGCAGAAGGCTTTCAACTGCAAGAAAGGGTGAAAATAATCCGGGATATCCACATAATCGGGGATACTGCACAGGATCAAAAGGATAATAGGAGGAAAACCTGTCTTGACTTTTTTGGCCGAAAGTGATCTTCATTATGGAACATGTGATTACTGATGTGATTACATTATGGAACATGTGAATAAAATCCGAAAATGAAGCGCCAGAGGTAGGAATGACAAATCCTAGCCTCACCGCGCCAGACTTTTTCCAAAATTGAAAATCCACCTCAAAGTCCAGTCCAGTTTCTGAATTGCAGCACTGGTATGACGAGTGGATAAACTGATTCTAGCGCTGTGTGGTTTAGGCAACTATTTTGAAGGAGACAATGTAGAATAATTATAAAAAATGAGTCCCATTATTTTATATGCACAACTCGAGATTCTTAATATTTGTCCATCATTCATCATTATAATTAACATTTTTTCAATAAAATGTATTACTAATTCGAATCAATGTTACCTTAAATATACTTATTTTCATCATTTTATCTACTTCATTATGCAGCGTTCGTAAAATATTCCAGGTCTGTCCATGTGTCTTTTAAAGCTCTTTCCATCACTGAAAATTTTCCCGTTCAGGAAATTTTGTTACGATCAGAATTTATTGAGGATGAGGAAAAATATTCGAGTCAAGACTTAGCAATTTCTTATCCATGATTAATAATGTGAGGAATTTGGCGTGGAATAATAATTTCCTGAAATGATTTTATTTGGGAAAATAATCACCATTATATTCTACGACGATTCTGCAACGGGGTATGTTTTAAAATACGGCTTTTATAAAATTTTATATTCTTAAATGCATATAAACTTTGGATCCTTTTGAGAGTTTAATAAGTTTCAGTTTAATTAATTTAGTTTGCGTCATATTCTTTATCCTCTTATACGAGTTTTTATATTTCATTATCTTTTGGAAAAAATCGTAATATCACTCAATATCAATCGGAAAAGATGGTAATTCTGGGCTGTAATAAATTTTAACATAAATGCGAGTTTTAAAAGTGTTTCTGTTCCAGCTGTAACAACATGTCGTCGAGCATTGTAGAAAAATTATATGGATTATTTTTTTTAGGACCAATCCAAATTTTTTCCACTCGGATTATCGTAATACCGAGATATGAACTTGTTTTCTAAATAAAACTCTTGTACTATTTCACTAAACGGATCTTTCAAATTGAGCGGTTTTTTTTTATTCTTGAATACTTGAATACTTGAATCTCAGAAGTGTAATGTATGACATTTATAAACATGAAGTCGTACACAATACAACAACGCCTTCAAAATTGCTGAATTATTTTATGAAACTGTTCAGTGAAAAATGTTTTTAGAAAATTACATGACCGTATTACAAACAGTATGCACAATCGTTCATCTGAAAGCACTATCAATCGAATTGTTCAAAAATTTCAAGAAACTGGTTCGGTGGAAGAGTAATATATAGTCGTAGTGGTCGTTCACAAGATGCATATTAATTTGGTACGTAAACATGTTGCAGAAAAACCGGAAATATCCATTAGTCGTCGTTCTCAACAATTTGGATTCAGTGAATCCACAACTAGGCGTATTTTACGAAAGGATTTAGCTCTGAAACAGTGGTGGCTCGTGAGTGAGAACGTTGGGTCGCCGCCCCTCCACCGTTTATTCCAGTAAACAATTTTTCAGAAGCAAAACATCACAGGTTTACCTCCTGTATAGGATTTCAATAGCACGAAAAGTAAAAAGGAAAAAGAGAAAAGCAAAAAAAAAATCTTCAGCAGCACTATTTTCTTCTACGCCCTCCAACTTTAAAAACCCACGAGCCGCCACTAACATAGGACCTAAATCAACACGATTATTTAAAACGTCGTGCATCAGAGTGGATCAGAGAACAAACATATTTTCAGATGAAGCACATGCAATTAGTGTGAAAAATTCACTATTGATTAATGAGAAATATTTACACCGTAAATCAGTCACTGATTGGTGTGCATTATGGTCAGGAGATGCAACTGGGCAGCATTTCTTTCAGAATGCTGTTGGTGAAGCTGTAACTGTGAATGGTGTTCGATATTGTGAGAATTGAATAATATTAACCTGGAAGATATGGGGTTCAAACTGGATGGCGCTATACCTCACTCTGCTAATGAAACAATTGATTTATTTAGAGAAAATTTCATTGACGTGACATTGCGAAGAAATGGCGATATTAATTGGCCACCAAGATCATGTGATTTATCACCGTCGGACTATTTTCTTTAGTGTTACATGAAAAGCCAGGTCTACAAGAACAATCCACAATCGATTCTCGAACTAAAGATGAAATTAGTCGAGTCATTGGTGAAACAGAGCAGCGGTTATGCCAAAATGCCTTCCAAAATTTTGACAAAAGAGTGGACGTCTGTGGTGCTGCAAGAGGTGGTTATTTCGCATACACTATGCTTCAATTACCAATAAAAAGTTTTTTGAAATCAATGCAATGTTTAATTCAAGAATTGAAAAACCGCTCAATTAGAAAAGACACTTTATTTTCATACAGCAACTGCTTTCTCTATTAAAATGTACTAATTAAATTAAAGTGCAAAAAAATAAGTAAATTTAACTGAGGTAGCCGATAGATTGATGGAAATTCATTTTAAATAAATAAGCAAATATTAGTATTTAAAAATGTCCACTATATTTAACAATTGTTTTGACATACTGTGCCTTTTTCAAATACAAACTATAATAAACTAACAGTGAGAAAAGTAATTACAACCTACAGTGTCCATCGACCGAATAATACCATAAAACATGATAGTGGGGAAATCCATTTTTTGTCAACGTCTAGGAGGGCAATATAAGTTTAATAACGGTGAACCATTCAACTCTAGCTGGTAATTTAGCATAATATCCACATTTTTTCTTTTATTAATTTCTAGGCTCTATAAAAGATTTAATTTTTTGGATTTATTCTCACTATGTAACATTATAAAATTATCATTAAAATTATGTTTATCTAACGTTAAGCGGACACCATAATGCGAATTATTTTGTTGTTTAGTACAAGTTCTTTTATGTCCGTTGAGCCTAGTAGAGTAAGATCTTCCTAGTTTGTCCAACATAGATTTTTGGACACGATCCGCACTCAATTAAATAAACTCCTGATTTATACAGTTTTAATGAGGTGTCCTAGATTATTGTTTGTTTTAAAAACAATATTAATATTGTTTGTTTTGGATAAATATATTGAAAATAATTCGATAACTTTTCCCGTATATGTAATTGTTTTGAACGATGCATTTTTGATATTATTGCCCGGATATATTAAATTAATGGCTTTATTATAACTTTTTTTATTAATTATTTTATTTATAATGTTTGGGTCGTATCCGTTATTTACTGGATCTGTTTGATGACATTCAATTCTTTATTATAATTATCTATTGACATGGGGATATTTAATAATCTATGTATAAAATAGTTAAATGATAAGTAATTTCTGAACGATTGTGGCGTGTTCATACATTTTTTCACTTTTTGGGTTCTTTACCACGATCTGAAACCCAAAAATATATAAATAAAATGATATAAATGAGAAACACATTATGTAGGAAAACTAATGGAACCTTAAAATAAAATTTAAATTTAAAGAACACAACTAGCGCCATCTATTGAAACAATATATAATCTGAAAGCTATATATCTCCTCTATAAAACGAGACTGCCATCATTAGAATCGGTTAGCGAATTGTCAAGTTATAGCGCTTAAAATGACAGTAGATTTTGTCACCTCGTCACAAAAACACGATGGAATAAAGAGCTAATATTGAATTTTGCTTCAAGGATGGTAAAACTTTTTTTGAAAACAGTTTATGGCGATGATTGTTTATCCCGTACACGAAATTTTGTAATAGTTTTCAAACAAACGGAAATTTTGTTTCTCACGCCTTATATGAGGATCAAATAATTGTTCGCGTTGAACATTATAAGAACCTTATTAAAACAGCCAGACGGAACTGCACATTCCTGAAATAAATTATAACTGGTGATGAAAGTTGGTAGTTCAAGTACGATCCTCTCAACCAAAGCGCCAATGTACTATTTGGGAGCCCCCAGGTTTCCCGAAATCGAATAAACTAAACTGCGTTTCCAGAGGCTACCAGGGGAGATAATATTAATTTGTTTTTACGAATCTAAAGGTACTATATTTTGGAATTCCTTCCACATGGTCAAAATACCATAGGTGAATATTATCTGGGTGCTATGCAGCGTTTGTGGAAGAGAATCGTTCAAGCGAGGATCGAATCGATCAAAAGCCCCAGGAAGCTGGCTTTTGATGCACGATATTGCACCATCTTACAGGACCGAAGCTGTTCGTGAGTTTTTGGCGAAAAAATAAGTATGTGCTTCAACATCCGCGGTATTCGCCTGATTGATCTCCGTGTGGTTATTTCCAGTACCTGAAATTTAAACTGACTATAAAAGAAACACTTTATGACAGTGTTACACAAATCCGAGAAACCGTGACGAAGGTAATTGAGACGATTCCGAAAAATGACATAAAAAATCGATACTAACATTCATTGAACGGGTTGGGCAATGTACTGATGCGGAAGGGATGTATTTTGAATAAAAAGAAATAATTTTGACAATATTACTAATGGTTTTTTTTATTTAAAATGTTGTGTAATCTAAACTGTAATGTATCAATTTTTTGCTTATTCTGGTCTTACCTTCTTGCCAATCAATGGCCCAATTGAAATAAGCTCCAATGGAATGTGCATCGATTCCTGCGAGAAGTAACAGGTGGATTCCGATGCAGAAATCAGCAATCGCTAAATTGCACATTAGGAATTTCGATACGGTAAGCCTGAAATTAAAACAAATATTTTCAAAATTTAAATACAAAAGAGACGAGACTTAAGAAGGCATCGGAGGTACAATACGAGGCAAAATCACCTAAATTGAATATTAATAAAACTGTGCAAAATTGATTTCAAACAGTATAAGTTACATAATTAGAAAGTTTGGAATGCTTGATAGTTTTTCTTTCTATATTTGTAATATGTTTAACTTATTATGTTAGTGAATCTTCATAAAATTACGATAATTTTAAACTCGCAATTGCAAATTGCAATAACTTTTGAACGGCTTAATCAATCGATTTGAAATTTTCACAGTGGCTTAATGATTAAACGTTTATAGCATTTTGACACACCTCCGATACACCCTTAAAGCTTAAAATATTTACCATTAATAAGAATCAAAAATAAATAATATATAGAGATGTTAATTAATATTTAATTATTATTAAAATTTCCATGTTCGCAGTTCTGAGAATTAAATCAAAAATATTTTTACATAATGTCTTAATGACTGTGGCGTGTTCATATATTTTTTTTTTTATTTGGGTTTTTCGCCACGATCTAAAACTCAAAAAAATCACTAATATCTATTCTTATGTAAATAAAGAATCACTGGGTAAAAACAAAAAAGCAAACGGAGACAGTGATTCTTTTTCTTGTAACAAATTTGCGAAGGAACAAAATTTTAAAAATATAGAAAATGTTCTAAAAAATATACAAACTTTAACGTTAACGTTTCGGGAAGTATTCTCCTCCCGTTTTCAAAACGAATCTAAAAATAAATTATATTAATTTCTAACATTCTGAAAAGATGGGAAGTAAATATATTTTTATGTATGTCAATGATACCTACATTGACAATTTTTACAGTACTACATGACAGTTTTTAATGACAGCGACATACTACCAAAAAAAAAATATATATTTATATATATATATATATATATATATATATATATATATATATATATATATATATATATATATATATATATATATATATATATATATATAGGTGAGGTTTATAGTGTGATTGATTGTGAATTAGATATAATTTATAGAAACTACTATAATTTATTTTCGGGACGGGAGGAGAATACTTCCCGAAACCTTAACGTTAAAGTTTGTATATTTTTTAGAACATTTTTTATATTTTTAAAATTTTGGTCATTAGGCAAAGTTATTACAAAAAACAATTACTGAAAAATGTGTCTGTTTTGTTTTTTGTTTTTACCCAGTGATTCCTTATTTACATAACAACAGATATTATTGATATTTTTTGAGTTTTAGATCGTGGCGAAGAACCCAAATAAGGAAAAAAATAAAAAAATGTTTTTGCCGAAAAGTTAAAATCAAGTCATATTCACTATCAAAAGTTAGTTAAATTTTTTCATATTATTTATTATTATTAATTTAATTCTAAATTATAGTTGAAATTTGCTCTTTCTTTTTTAATTAAACATTATTTTTAGTACTATGTGTATTAATTTTCCTTTTCTATGTTGTGTAAAGCAAATATATTCAGGACCTTATGATTTTTAGTACTTTTTCCTTAGATTGTATCTCCGATACATCCTTAAAACAGTTATATGTTCATCTACATTTAATAATTAACAATTGTGGACAGGGTGCGTCAGAGAAACGGACGATTATATAAATTCAGTAACTGATTGAAAGAAATACTTTATTTAAAATTGTCACCGAAGAAAAGAGGCATTTTATTTTATAAAGATAATGTCTGAAAGGCGACCTCCGTCTGTGACTCCAACATAAAGTTTCAGCTATACAAAAATGTGTAAATGGCCAACGTAGACCCTGCTCTTGAAATATTCTCACAAATAAAAATCACATTCCATTAAAACTGACGATCTAGCCGGCGCAGGAATGTTATCATATCTGGAAATGAGATCATTGGGAATATCTGCTTCACGGCGATAAAGTATGTAATATTCAATCCTTCTATTGAAAGCTTAGCGAAACGCGCGTCGTAAATCATTTGGAGTTTAGTATGTAAGATTTTTGTCGAGTAACGACATCACTTCAACATTTTCATGGCTTTCCAGCGTGTTTTGGTGTTTGCTTGCAAATCTCTTGATCTCATCTTCCACCATAGCACATTCAGCTCTCGATGTATGTACCACGGGGTATTGACAATACTGCGAAGTACTCTATTTTGGATTGGATTTGGTCCATTATCAAGAGAATCTAGTTGATTTGCTGCGAGGTCTTAATCGGCCCTTCCCCAAGGCTCACAACTAGAAAAGAACGCGGTTGGCGCGATCTCTTTATTAATAGGTAATGTTGTGGGTGGGGTGCTCGGTTGAGGGATGGGGACGATAGAAGAGTTTTGATTGAAAGGGTTTCCATGTATTTGGAACTCTGAAACCATCGCCACTATTGTATATGCAGTATGGACGTTCTTCCCAAATCACCTATATATATATATATATATATATATATATATATATATATATATATATATATATATATATATATATATATATATACTATTAGACTAATATAGACTATTAGGTTGTATTATCGGTTGTATTCCGTTTGTTGGGAACGTGCGGATGTTTCGTCAAGGTCACACTTGGCATTCTCAATGCTTGTCTGAAGACTGAAGACACGAATTGAGAATGCCAAGAGTGACCTTGGCGAAACGTCCGCACCGACGACATTTAGGCGTAGACGCAGGTGTTGTGTGTTCCACATGACATTGTGGAACTCAACGGTTGTGTGTATGATGACACTCAGCTACTGTTGTCTTATTGGACGCAGTCCAAGAAACTCTAACATTACATATATACGCCATCTGACGGGAAGTCGGCAAAACATGGGTTGTTGGCTGTGGATAGGGTCTCCCTATTCTTGATGGTATGTTATATGTCAGTGCCCTGAAGAGTCTGTACATCGAGAGACGAAACATATGCCATCTAGTTAAAGGGATGGATGGGGCTCGTTCCCGGTCAAGCAACTGCTGCACATATACGCCATCCGACGGGAAATCGGCAAAAAGTATGGGTTGTTGACTGTGGATGGGATCCTCCCATTTTTGACGAGAGATCATGTCGGTGCCCTGAAGAGTCTAAACATCAAGAGACGAAACATGTGCCCTCCAATAGAAGGGATGGGTGGAGCCCGTTCCCAGTCAAGTAATCAACAAAATGTTTATTTAGGCGGAGACGCAGGTTGTTGGTTGGTTGGTTGTGTGTTCCACATGAGATTGTGGAAACCAGCAGTTGGGTATACTCAGCACTGTTGTCACATTGAACGCAGTCCAAAGAATTCTAACACTGCATATATTATTATTATTATTCACGTATGGGCCCTGGTGGACCACGCGAAGTACAATTAGAGGCGTTTGTTGTTGTTAGCCTTCCTTTGAGCCCATACTAATTTCATTCTTTCGCTATGAGCTTTTTTCCTTTCGTCAGACCAAGTTGTTCCAGTCTTCCTACATTTTTCTCTCTGGCCAACCTTCCAAACGTTAACCTTGTGTCTGAAACAACCTCTATCCTGAATTTCACTTTGTGTAATATTTGCTGATCTTAGGTCCTCTTTAATTGCCGCAATCCATTTAATTATTTCTACTTTAGCTCTACTCCTATTTTCATAAAATTCGACTATTTGTCTAGTTAGCCTACTCGGATTCATCCGTTTGATGTGTCCGTAAAACTTAAGTCTTCTTTTTCTCATATCGCTATGTATATCTGTGTATTGTTTGATTTCTTGGTTTTCTCGAAGTCGGTATGTTGTGCTATTTATTTGTTTGGGGCCTAGGATTTTTCTTATGATTTTTCTTTCCTTCTTTTCAATGTCCTCGATGTCCCTCTTTCTATTCAAAATGAGCGTTTCTGCAGCATATAGACATTCTGGCTTAATAACCGTGTTGTAATGTCTCAGTTTTGTGTTTTTAGATAGGCATTTTTTGTTGTAAATATTTTGTTTAAGTCTCAATGCCGTTTCCATTTTTTGACATCTACCCTTATTGGCCGCTTTTTCCAACCCATTTTCCATGATTATTTCACCCAAATATTGGGTGAATTGAATTGAGAGACTCGTCTGATGTTACCATATTTTGTTTTTTGAAATGGTGTTCTTAGTCTGTTGCAGGTCATGTATTGTGTCTTTTCAAAGGATATTTGGAGTCCTACCATTTCTGCTGTTTCTTTTAGGATTTCAATCTGTTTTGGAGACGTTAATACATCTTGAGCTAAAATTGCTAGATCATCAGCAAATGCCAGACAATCAATTTTGATGTTGTTTCTCCCCAGTTTAATGGGCTGGTCAATATTCAGTGCCGACTTTTTTTCACGCCACTCCTGTATTACTTTTTCTAGAACACAGTTAAATAAGAGTGGCGAGAGTCCATCCCCTTGTCTCACACCAGTTTTAATTTCGAAGGGTTCTGAGATGTCACCCATGAATTTAACTTTTGACCTCGTGTTAGTTAACGTTGCTAGTCCTTGTTCTTTCAAGATTCGGAATAAAGATTCGTGGTCAATAGCATCATATGCTTTTTTGAAATCCACAAATGTACAGACGAGATTTTTATTGTACAGTTTTTGATGTCTTAGAATCAACTTTAGATTCAGGATCTGTTCAGGGCAGGATCTGCCCGTCGAAAACCTGCCTGATATTCACCAATGTTCGGTTCTAACTGTCCCTGTGCTCTGTCTAGTAGACATTGAGATAGAATCTTGTAACAAACTGGGAGAAGAGAAATTCCTCTATAGTTGTTTACATCCGTTCTATCTCCTTTCTTATATAGTGGATGGATTAGAGCATCTTTCCAGTCTTCCGGAACCCGTTCGGTTCGCCAAACTTCTTGTAGAATTTTGGTTATTTCCTTGATTGTACCTGGACCAGCGGATTTCAAAAGTTCAGCAGTGATTCCATCTTCACCAGACGCTTTGTTATTTTTAAGCCGCTTGATTTGCCTAAGTATTTCCTCTTCATTCGGTGGTAATTAATCTGGGTTTGTTTGTTTAGGGTTTAGTGTTGGTAATTTGTTTAAGGGCTCAGGACAGTTTAGTATTTGTTCAACATATTTCGCAAGTTCTTTGCAATTGTCTTGGTTATTTAGAGCTAGTTGTCCGTTTTCCTTTTGAAAGCATAGGCTCTGCGGTTGATAGCCTGTTAATTTAGTTTTAAAAGTTTTGTAAAAGTTTCGGGTGTTATTTTTTTGGAAATCTTTTTCTATTTCATTAAGTTGATTATTTTCATATTTTCTTTTAGTTTGTCTAATTAGCTTCGATGTTTCTTTTCTTACTTCCAAAAAGATGTTATAGTTTATTGCTGTTTTTTGACTGTTCCAATCTTTGAATGCTTTACTTCGGCTTAATACTGCTCGCTCGCAAACTTCATCCCACCACGGATGTTTTCTACGTTTTTGTAAAGGGACCAACTTTAAGGCTGTTTTAATAATTTTTTGTTTTAATTCTTGCCAGTTCTGTGCAGGTTGTTTATCAAGCTCTTCTGTTAGGGCTAGTTTTATTTTCGTTGGGTCAAACTTTGGTATTAGCAGCCCCTTTTGAATAAGTTTTTGAGGTTTTAAGCTAAGTTTGATTCTAGTCAAGTAGTGATCCGTGTCTATATTTGCTCCTTTCCTGACTTGAACATTCAAAATCTCTTTATAATTGGGGTGCGAAATGGCAACATGGTCAATTTGAAATTCAACCATGTACGTGTTTGGGCACCTCCAGGTCTTTTGTTTTGTTATTTTCTTCTTAAAATGGGTTGACATTATTTTTAGATTAAACTGCGAACATAGTTCAACCAATCTTCTACCATTATGATTAGTCCATTTATGAGCGGGAAAACTACCGACTGTTTTCCTGTACTTTTTTTCTTTTCCTAGTTGGGCGTTGAAATCACCCAATAGGATTTTTACATGGTTACAGGGAATTTTAGAGATAGTCTTTTCCAGAATTTCCCAGGACTTATTTACTTTTTCAGGATTAGATTTATTTTCTTCGTTAACTGGGAGGTGTGCATTGATTAATGTATAGTTTTTGTTAGCACACTTAAGGGATAGTGTCATAAGTCGATTATTTACTGGCTTGACATTTGTTATAGAACCAAGAATGTTTCTTAAGACAGCGAAAGCAACACCGAGATTTGGTGTATTTTTGAGTATTCTTTTGTCCGTTTTACTTTTAAAAAGTCTGTAGTTGCCGAATTCCAAGGTGTTATCATCTATCAATCTGGTTTCTTGCAAAGCTAAAATTTGGATTTTTTGCTGATTTAATGTTCGCCCCAATTCGTGTAGTTTTCCTGGACGCAGGAGAGAATTGATATTTACCGTTCCTAAGAAAGTTTTTATTTTCGGTTTCAGACGTTGGCCAGAGGTCTCCGACTCCCTCTGAAAGATTTTGCGTTTAAGCCCGGACGCCCCAGAATCCGAAAGTCCGGTTGTACCAGCAAAACTGGCAGAGGATTGTCTACCTCCTGGGGTAATTTTGTAATTACTAGAACGCTTCATCTTGTACTTTGAATTAAAGGTTTGAACCATGACGGTTCAGAGGTTAAGACTGGAGGGGTTAGTTCCAGAATTTAAAAATCAGCCGCACCACTGGTGAACAGACGCTGACCACTCAGCCGCTTGATACAAGTCAGACGCTAAGTGGATTTAGCTTTCTTTTTGCCTTGGTTCGGGGCTGCTTATTTTGGGATATTCGCAGCTGTCCATTAATATCTAATGGAACTTTCACTATCCACCACCCGTGACCCGTTCAGTACCTTAGGCGAGGTATACTGGAATATATATATATATATATATATATATATATATATATATATATATATATATATATATATATATATATATATATATATATATATATATATATGTTTGTTACATCTAATATTTTCACGGATGGTAGATAATGTTTCTAAATCATTTCGGGTGTCGATTCTGTGAAGTCAGGTTCGCTTCGACTGAAGTCAGTCAGTTGGACTCTTCAGTCGAAACGGACAACACTTGAAAATGCCAAATAAGATTTTGGCGAAAAGTCGTGACTCTTCACAGAATCAATGGATCGACACCCGGAATGATTTAGAAACATTCCCAATCTCCGGCGGACCTTACTCATTTTCTGATTATTTTTTGATTATATCCGCATAGGCGGCGACCTCTCTTATCCATTTCAGGAACCACGCCGTCCATTGTGCAGATTTTGCCATCCCTATCCCTGCCAAAATCCCTTTTTCGATCTTGTCATTTGTCTCGGTACGATTAACGCTGCCTCTGACAATTAACCGGTCATTTTGTGATCTGTCTGTCGGCGACTAGCAGTGTAGCGTGTTCCGTTCTTTATTACTACCTACTACCACGGTAAGTTTTCTTTGCCTCAAAGCTCTTTTTGTAATTCCATGTGTTGTTCCATTGTACAGGGTATATTCTGCTTCTAAGTCCATGTCTGTTTCTGCTTCTAAGTTGTCGCCTATATCTATTTCTACTTCGACTCCATTTCTACGTCTACGTCTGCATCAGCTCCTGCTTCTGCTTTTGCTTCTGCTACTTCTACCACTGCAAGCCTATTGTAATAGCCATACTACCAAGGCTGCCACAGCAACTTACCGCCTGTCGTACACCGCCAGCAACGGTGATATAACGCCGATAGCTGTAACACTGCCGTACCTTTAGTCGGAACAGAGCGTCGGATACCTGAAGGCTGTTGTCCGCAGATAAGAATCTAGATATTAGGCATTATCTATCATGGTCGGTATTAGCCGCCACTGTATTAGCGCCCAACTTCCGTTAAATGCCCTTCAAGCATAGTATTCATTTAGATATTTGTCTTGCGATATATTCTTTTATTTATTATGGTTAAGTATTTTTTTTCATACTAGTAATTGTATTTAGCTGTTAGATTAACATATAGGTATAATTATTCCATCAACTGTTGTTTCTATGTATATATATATATATATATATATATATATATATATATATATATATATATATATATATATATATATATATATATATATATATAATATATATATATAATTATTTATTTGTGGTATAATATTTTGTTTCTCCATTCATTTTATCGGCAAATTAATACACTACTGTAAATGCCAAACATTTTCAAACCTGAAATGTGATGTTCCAATGACAATTAAGACAAAAAGGTTTCCGATCACAGCTGAATGGGAGATTACCCAGACTGGAACTCTCAGAATCCAGTTGCCCATTAAATCTTCACACGGATTAAACGCATCTGGTTCAGGAGAGCATTGAACCTGTAAAAATATATACAAATGATAAGATATTATTGTTAAATTATTCCAGAAGTGCTGGTCTATTTAGAAGCCTTTTAGATGTATTTTTATGAAATGTAATAGTAATGTAAATATAAATTAATGAAAACAAATGGCTTCATCATCTTATAAAATATTCTTCTTTTGTATTAATGCAATTTTGCGTTCAGATTAATCGGTTTTCCAAAACTATTATACCTTTCAGAAGCGACGATTTCGGAATTCTTATTTACATAGGTTTCAATAACGAATTCAGGTAGTAAATCCAGGATTCGAGAAAGAAAGAAAACCCAGGATTGGCCTATCTGTGAGAAATCACAAAAAATATTTGATTAACGTACATTTTGTGTAAATTGAGTAGCCGTCAAAACAGATAAAAATAATGTGAACTGTCGTATTTTTCCATAATTATTTTTACAAAATAAAATAACGTAATCTACGGTAGTTTATAAAAACGTGTCATATAATGGGTGGTTTCATAAGTTTTCGCCATTTTTATAATTCTTTTGTTTTTCCTCCATTTTTATTTTGTTTGGCCAACTGAAGGGTCTTCCAAATTCAGCGTTATTTTTTTAATTCTTGAATAAAACACAAAATTTGCGTTGATTTCAAAACCTTTTTATTGATAATTGATGCATAGTGCATGCCATTTAAATACGAGAGACAATATCTGGCAAATGACGACCTCTTGAAGCTCCGCCGATGTCCACTCTTTTGTCAAAATTTTAAATGATATTTTGGCATAACCGTGGCTTTCTTTCACCAATGATTTGAATAGTTCCATCCTTTAGTTCAGGAATGTCCTTATAGACTTGGCTTTTCCCATACGCCCAAAGAAACTAGCTCACTGGTGTTAAATCACATAATCTTTGTGGACATTTAATATCATCGTTTCTTGCAATAACTCGTCTAGAATATTTTTTTCAATATATCAATTATTTCATTAGCAGAATGAGGTGTAGCGCTATCCTGTTGGAACCATATCCAGATCAATATTATTCAAAGAATTGTCTAAATGGTTATTTATGTGCTTATTTTTTTTTGCTTTATGGCTAAAATAAAAAAATCGAAAACTCTTGATATTTGTTATCAAGAATATCTGTTCTTATGTAAATAAAAGAATCACTGGGTAAATAACAAAACGGAGATTAATTTGTCCGTGATTTTTTTCTGTAATTAATTTTGCCTAACAAAGAAAAATTAAAAAAAATACAAAATGTTCTAAAATAAATACAAACTTTTGAATGTTAACGTTTCGGGAGTTTTTATCCTTATGTTTTTATCCTGAATTTCACCATGTGTAATATTTGCTCATCTTAGGTCCTCTTTAATTACAGCAATCCATTTAATTGTTTTTATTTTAGCTCTACTCCTATTTTCATAAAATTCAACTCTTCCGTTCTTCGTGTCCAAAAAACTAAAGTCTTCTTTTTCTCATATTGTACAGATATACATAGATCTGTGTATTGTTTGATTTCTTGGCTTTCTCGAAGTCGGTATATTGTCGGTTTGTTTGGGACCTAAGATTTTTCTTATGATTTTTTTTTTCTTTTCAATATCCTCGATGTCTTTCTTTTTATTCAAAATGAGCGTTTTTGCTCTATATAGACATTCTGGCTTAATAACAGTAATGTAATGCTCAATTTTGTGTTCTTAGATATGCATTTTTTGTTGTAAATATTTTGTGTAAATCTCAATGCAGTTTCCATTTTTTGACATCTACCCTTATTGGCCGCTTTTTCCAACCCGTTGTCCATGATTATTTCACCCAAACATTTAAATTGACAGACTCGTCTGATGTTACCAAATTTTGTTTTTAGAAATGGTGTTCTTAGTCTGTTGCAGGTCATGTATTCTGTCTTTTCAAAGGAAATTTGGAGTCCTACCTTTTCTGGTGTTTCTTTTAGGATGTGTTTTTTTTGCCGTTAATATATCTTGAGCTTAAATTGCTAGATTATCAGCAAACGCCAGGCAATCTATTTTAATGTTGGTTCTCCCCAGTTTAATGGGGTGGTCAATATTCAGAGATTTTTTACACGCCTCTCCTGTATTACTTTTTCTAGAACACAATTAAATAAGAGTGGCGAGAGTCCATCCCCTTGTCTCACTCCAGTTTTGATTTCAAAAGGTTCTGCGATGTCACCCATGAATTTAACTTTTGACCTTGTGTTAGTTAGCTTTAATAATTGCTAGCGTTTTCAGATCTAGTTCTTGTTCTTTCAAAATTTTGAATCAAGATTCGCGGTCAATAGAATCATATGCATATAAGTTCTGAGATTAACTTTAGATTCAGGATCTGTTCCGGCCTGGATCTGCCCGGTCGAAAACCTGCTTGATATTCACCAATTTTAGGTTTTAATTGCCCCTGTGCTCTGTCTAGTAAACAAGGATATATACTTTTGTAACAAACTGGGAAAAGAGATATCCCTCTATAGTTGTTTACATCCATTCTATCTCCTTTCTTATATAGTGGATGGATTAGAGCATATTTCCAATCGTTCGGAATCCGTTCAGTTCGCCACACTTCTTGTAGAATTTTGGTTATTTCTTTGATTGTACTTGGACCAGCGGATTTTAAAAGTTCAGCAGAATTATTACATCTTCATTCGGTGGTAATGAATCTGGGTTTGTTTGTTTAGGGTTTTGTGTTGGTAACCTGTTTAAGAGCTCAGGACAGTTTAGTAGTTGTTCAAAATATTCGGCAAGTTCTTTGTAATTGTCTTGGTTATTTAGAGCTAATTGTCCGTTTTCCTTTCGGAAGCAAAGACTTTGGGGTCGATAGCCTGTTAATGTAATTTTAAATGTTTTGCTAACATTTCGGGTGTTATTTTTTTTGGAATTCTTTTTCTATTTCATTAAGTTCATTGATTTCATATTTTCTTTTATTTTGTCTAATTAGCTTCGATGTTTCTTCGATGTTCTTTAGAGTATTATATAGAAATTAATGTAAATTATTTTTAGATTCGTTTTGAAAACGGGAAGGGAAGATCTCCCGAGACGTTAACAATTTTTGTTCATTAGGCAAATTTATGACAGAAACAGAATCACTGATAAATTAGTTTCAGTTTTGTTTTTTTTACCCAGTGATTCGTTTATTTACATACGAACAGATATTCTTGATATTTTTTTAGTCTTAGATCGTGGTAAAAAATATACATCTGAACAAATAAAACAAAATAATCGACTGTGGAAAGTACAATCAATTATTGACTGTGTAAGAAAAAAAAATGCACCTGAGTGCAAAAACCAGATCTGAGTATAGACGAACAGATGATTCCTTTTACAGGTTCTATTATTATTTTAGCGTATGTGAAGAATAAACCCAAGCCAGTTGGATTACAAAATATTGTTCTAGAGACACCTTTAGGGTTAGTTCTAGATTTTATTGTATATCTCCTGAACCAGAGTTGGACATCGGAGACATGGTTAAAAATTTAACAAAGAATTTAACACCAGGGCATACTGTGTACATTGATCGTTACTTCATTAGTTTGAAACTTTTAGAATTCCAATACACAAAAAAATACCGGAACACTGGAACTATTCTTAGTTCAAGATTACTTTCAAATCTGAAAAGCAAACTTCAGACTGACAAAGAGTTGTTCAAAAAAGGACGAGGAAGCTTTCAAGAGTTAATAAAGGAGATGGAAAATTATCTGTTACAAATGGTTTGACAACAGATCTGTCTTGGTAGCTAGGCTAAAACATCTTCCTCCTATATTAAAGTAACCCGTCCTTACAGTTACATGTTACAACAAATCGATGGGAGAGATCGATCTGTGTGACAGTTTTATTGCATATTATAAAATTGCTCAAAAGCAATGGAGTGACCCGTTTGATTCTTCATTTACCTTTCATACATCTTGCAATTGCAAATTCATGGGTGGAATATCGGTTGGACCAAAAGGCTTTAGGAAATAAAAATATAATGGACTTATTGACATTTAAAATATACATAGGAGAATGTCTTGCAGGAGTTGCTTCTGTTCCACGCTCAGACGATGAACCATTCCTCCAGTAGAAGTTAGGAAAAGTGTAAACAAGCATCTTTCTATATGTGCAGTCACCCACAAAAATAAATTTATGGGATGCAGAAACATCGGGTGTCAAAGAAAAACTCGTTTTAAATGGGCCGAATGTAATATTTTTCTGTGTATTAAGGCAGAAAGACAGTGTTTTGAGTTTCACAATTAACACAATTTATTTGTTTTTTTTGTAATAATATATTAATAAAGCATTACAATTCCAGCAAATCGTAGTATTTTTAAAATTCCCAGCGTCCAGCATACTGCATATATGTGTTTGCAAACATTTAACAATACAAATTTGGAGAAATTATATTTGAAAATTATACTTACCATAAATTACCAGAAATTATTTCATGATAGTTTTTTTTTATGGGACCAAAGAGGTTAAAGTTACGCGCGACCACTGCCGTTACAAATCACCGCGCGTCCGCTTGAAGGTTAACAGTTATTGTTACGAAATTTCTGAATGTTTGTTGTTGATGAAATATTGCCTTTTTTCTTCCTAAATCAATTATATGTCAAAATCTCTTTTTGATATTGATATAATACTGATTTACGTAGTCATCGATATTATCCAGTTTTAAAAATCCCTATTCGATCTATTTTGGGCGTCAATCACAAGTAGTAATAGCGACAGAGCTTGAATAGTTCTGCATCATAGAAACATCCTTCCTTGATACCGAACTACTTTGGGGGATTAAGTATTAAATGACATTATCGAGCATTGAGCAAATGTATTTCGGCAGTTTAGACCGTCAATTACCAGTTAAATTGCGGCAACGTTTATAAATACCTGCTTTGTATATAAATCCCTCTCTCATACTGATTTAGTACTGGTTTGCAATCAATATGCGGTTTTCTTTTAAAAACTTTTATGCGAGTTGTTTAAGTTGTCAATCATTAGCAGAAATAGCGACGAGACTTATAAACAACCGATTTTCAAAGCAAATTGTATTGCTTTGAAAATCGCTTGTTTTTTTTATCCTAAACGGTGTTTTTCTGTTTTAAAAACATGTTTTCGAATTAATTAGGGTGTCAATCGCCAGATATATCGACAATATTTGGAGATATTTTGTTAATATAGAACTGTTTAGATGATAATGATTTAGAAGGGAGAGTAGGAAGACACTTACAACAAGAATCAAAAACCTAAGGGTTTTCGCGAAATAAAAATACCAAATTGTTAAATTGTCAATCGAAAAGTGATGATAAGAATTATAATTTTAATCAAATATGTGTAAAAGTATATTTGGTAATTCATATATGGCTATTATTTAACGAATAAATAAATCAGCTAATGAATATTGTTAAAACAATTTTTCGAAAATAAGAATCAGTCATACATCAGCCAAAAAATGGAAGAAGCCACATAGTAATGATTAATTGAGATGATCCCGAGGGTTGTTATTTATGGATCCGGAACTGGCAACAATGGTATTGCTCGACGCCATCTGACATATACATCGTAAAGTTTGACATTGTTGACTGTATACATACCCAGAATGTTTTGTCATACGTTGTTTGCGTTGTCTAGTGACTTGAAAATTTTATCTCAGTCAAAAACTGGCATTAACTGAATCTTGGATCTATGCCACGAAAGTAAGCCCGAAAGTAAACAGCAGTCTGGGTGGGTCTTTTAAAACGATCCAAACCCAATAAAAATTGGTCACGCAAGAAGCACTTCTGCCACTAAAGAATCGTAGAATCGAATGAGGCCGATCCGGACATCCGAATTCGAGACCAGAATGATTAATCTGAACATTTTGCACGCGTCTTAAGGAAGGAAATAATTTCACATATCAATCGTCTTTGCGACTTATCTTTTCTTAAAAAAGTTAAGTCGCAAAGAAGACGTCATTCCATTCCAACAACGTCATTCTAAAAAGTTTACAGTGAAAACATCACAACAAATTACAGTGCATCACCAGAATTCTAGCCAGGGCTAATTCGACATTGCTAAAAAATTCTATCCTCAACACAACATTTACAACACGTTTGCTAGATAAAACAAATTCCGATCTGTACCGTACATTTGACACCCTGCACAGCTTCAACATCCACCCCATATATGGGATACTTTTGATCGACCACCCAGAAAGCCTAACATATCGCCCAACAAAAAATTAACATCCAAAAAAAAAACTTCTACTCCTTATTAAATCCCCCAATTCGGCACCCACACCAACACCTGCATCGATCAATTTTGTACACAATTTTTCGTATATCCATATTAGCGATTCAGCCCATAGAGCCTTATAAAGAAGGTTTTAATTTCGCAGTGACCCCTAACACTATCCAAGTAAAAAAAAAACCCAAACAGAAGAGATGCTTTATCCCACCTACTTTCTCTTGAAGCCGAAGAAACCCGCCAAGACATAGCCAGAATCCTTCGCCATTCCAAACCTCCGAGATCCATCTGATAAAAAAACTTCCATCTGATAAAAAACGTGCCTTTGCTTGAGTTATACAAGTATTCAAAGGTAACAATTCTCCCAGCCGATAAATGGAATGCCACGGTTATAATTAATACTGTTCACTATGAAATTAAAATGTCTGATCTAGTAGAGATTGCAAACTCCAAGGAAATTCCGAACGATCCTACAACATATTTAGAAAAGAAAACACGCTCTGGCATCAATACTTCTAATCTTTCTTCAGACGATAGAAAGGCTCCAATACCTCGCGAAAAATCTTCTCGTATCCCAAAAATGTACGGTCTCCCAAAAATTCATAAAACTGATATACCTCTTCGTCCAATTGTACGCAGATTTCCTTCATCTACTCACAAATTAGCAAGATATTTAGCGAAAACTCTACAGCCACTCGTGGAAAAATCCAACGTCCTATATCAAACATTCCTCTCACTTTCTTGAGCTTCTTCAAAGGCACATTATATCCGAAAATAACATTCTTATTAGTTTCGATATTGTCTCGATATTTACTAACATCCCCCTTCCAGAAACCCTGGATATTCTGAAAAACAAACACCACATATCAACTTATTCTTAGTTTCTTAGGATTCTTAGGATATTCTTAGTCTTATTCAACATTGCAGGTTGGAGATTCGTAGAGCTTCTATGGACTCCCCCTTTCTCCAGTCATAGCCAATATTTTTATGGAATATTTTGAAATTCAAGTCATTAACAGCAGTCCGTTGAAATCTACATAATGGTTCAGATATGTAGAAGATACCTTCATCATTTGGCCACATGCAATACAATCTCTAAATCTGTTCCTTTCGAATTTGAACAGTATACATCCTCAGGTCCGATTTACAATGGAGACTGAAAACAATTTTACCCACCTTTTTATTGACGTTTTAATATCAAAAAACCCAAACCAAAGCTTCTCCTATTCAGTCTATCGTAAACCAACGTTATCTAAATGCAAATTCACACTTCCATACAACTTAAATTTGGTGGTCAAAACTTTAGTCACTAGATCTTTAAGATTGTCGGACAAGGCACATGGGTAAACAAAAGTTAATTCCCTAGAAACGACATTAATTCAAAACGGCTATGACAGGCTATGACAAGTTCAGGTAACAAATCATATCCACCAATCCACTAGAGAATTGTCCCAACAAAGTTCTTCAGCTATACATCAAGGCAGTTACCGATAAAATTTGCCACGTATTCAGATCCCGGTTCGATATTACGAAACGATATTTACAACTGAAAGAAATATATCCAGTTTCCCTAGACTAGTGAGAGACAATATTCCACATGAGTTACATGGTGTCTATGATATTCCTTGTTCTGGCTGCTCCCAATCATATATCGGCCAAACCAACAGACGTACACAAAATCGCATATACGAACATTCTCTCAATGTCTGAAAATCGGATCTCTCCTCAACTCTACTAGAACATCATATCCAAACGGGCCACAAAATAGATTTCGACAATGCCAAAGTAATCGCATCTATATATCCTTACAAACCCCGTATAATTCGTGAAGCAATTAAGATCGAAAAACGCTCAGACTGCCTAAACACGAGGGCCGACGGTCTAGAGTTCCAAATACATGGAAGCTTTTTCTTTCCAAATTGCCGATCCGAAATTTCCAATTGCCATTTCAATCAAATGTCCACCTCCCGTCTTATCCCCACCTCACAACTGAGGGCACCACTACCTCAAAGGTCGCGCCGACGACGTTTTTTTATAGTTATGAACCCTGGGGAGTAGGCAGATTGGGGCCTCGGGAAAAATCAACTAGATTATCTTGATTTGTGATTCTCTTGATCCTGATTTGTTTTGTTTGGTTAAGAAAACGTCTCTATTTACGAAAGTTTTAATTTAATATCTGGCATCCACGATGCTGGTTTTGAGTCTTTTTCAAAAACTTCTTTTTTGTTCAAGTGTGATAACCACCAATAATTCTATTTGAAGAACATTTATCTTACCATTAATAATACGAAAGATGATTATGTAATCAGAAATAAATATAAGAAGTTATAAAATTTCTAGATGTTCCTTTTAAGCCTAGGACCGATTAGTAAACACGATAATTTTATTTTCTTTGCCACAAAAAAATTACCGCAGGAACAATAATATCTCAATGTTTTTTACCAGATAAAAGCTCTTTCGTGAAATAAAAATTTAAGAGGATTTATGTGCTCGAAAAGGGCCAAATTTGGGAGTCCGAAAAGGGTCAAATATCAATCAGTGAATTCTTTTAACGGTCACTTTATTCCTGGTAGGTAGGTTACTCGATTTAAAGAAAAAATATCTTGACTCATATGTCAGACAACTAAACCTTTTTTGGGTTGAAAAGTTCCCACTATTTTTTTAATTCAGCAGCAATAACTTTTTTAAGAAAAACAAATATATTATGTATATCCATAAGTAATTTTCTTTTCGCATTATACCATGCCATCTGCTACAACACCATGCCATCTACTGACAATAACTTAATATAATATACTTATAATAATATCACTGACCAACAATGTAAATGTTTCGGGATTAAGAATAACTTATTCTTATGTATTTCGACTAGCTGAATTAAAAAATCACCATAAAAATGACCGATAGGCTCTTGCTTTGGAGACACAGTGACATGTCATTTTTTATAGTCTACATTTTCAGTTTGGCGGAAATTTTGTTTTCGGGAGTTGCCACAATCGTCAACTGGCAAAACACAATGTTCACCAGCTGTTTGTGGGTTCCAGGTAATAAAAGACCAATTCGAAAACCATCTAAGAGACGGAGAAGGAGATATCCCAGGAAATCACGAATCGACAATAGCGGAAAGTAACAGAACCCAGTCCTGGTGTAAGAAGAAGAAGAATAAGAAGAAGGTGAATAAGAAGAGAAATATAAACATTGAATGTATGTTTTAACTACCGTATAGTCAAGAATTATTTCCTTTGGTTTTACTTGGCTCTGAATTTCAAAAATTTTCATTTGAATTTCAAACTTTCATTGTCACCAATTTTTTACACCTGATCAGACAGTTAAAGCTTATATAATTGAGGCTTATGTAAATGATTAAACCCATTGATGTTAAAGGAGAATAATTAAAAAAAAAAATATTTTTATTGTTTGTCGAAACGTGGGCAGTGATCTAGCTCATGTTTGTTTTTGGGAGAAGATGAAATATCTTCTTTCTATTTTTCTTTACAGAAGAATCGTGACCTATGGAAATTCATTTCAAAAATACAAAAAAGGCCTTCACGTCTCAGGAAATCGTGAAATGGCAATAGCGGATAGTATCAGGATTCAGTCCTAACGTAAGGAGACGAATAAGAAGAAGCTAAATATAAACATTGAATTTATGTCCTAACCACCGTATTGTCAAGAATTATTGCCTTTTGGTTTCACTTGGCTCTGAGTTTCAAAAATGACTTGCATTATCTATAATTTTTCACGCCTGATCAGACAGTCAAAAGCTTATCTAATTGAGGTTTCTGACTCGAGTCAATATATCGAAAATTGGAGCAAATAAAAGTGCAAATCTATTGATGTTAAAGGCGAATAATTTGAAAGATAATAAATCTATTTGTACCCGTTAATTTATATTTTTTATTGTTTGTCGAAACGTCGGCAGAAGATGAAATATCTTCTTCTTCGTATTATTCTTTACAGAAGAAGTGTGGCGTACGGAAAATCATTTCAGACTTCTCGCCAGCGAATAATAAAACATTATTGCAAAACATCAAATCTAATAATGAAAGAACTATCGAATGAATTGTATAAGAAAGATAGGATGGTTTCTATATGTGTTCCTACTGGAAACATTTTGATGTCAGATGCTGAAAAAGAAATGCTTTTGTTTTAAATATTCCAGCAAGAGTACATTTCTAAGCACACGCGCATTGCGAATAAGTCTTATATTCGCAATGAATTGTTAAAATTGTATGCAAAACAAAGCGAAATAACGCCATTGCAATTGTCATTTCAGTCTAAATATCTTAACTCAGTTAGTTGGAAAATTTTGTATAGGCCTCATTCAAACATCAAAAGCAAAACTTATTCAATTGGCATTAAAAATGTGAACGAGTTAAAATTCAATTATAAACTGTAAAACATAAGTTAAATTGATTTCATGCCTAAACGGTTTAAAAGCAATTTTAAATATCAATGCATATGCAACCAAATAGCAATTACATCGTTTAATATGTTTGTTTAATACAATAATAAATTTCCATACATTTCTCCAGTCGTGATTATTCGTAATTATTTAATGAAATAAAATTTTAATTAATAACTTTAATTAAACTATATGTAAAATTAAAAAAGATTCTATAAATGGTATATATTGTTTATGTCATATTGATTGTTAAAACTGAACTTTGCCTTTTTCCAATTCAATTTATTACACACATTTTCATAATGTTTCCGCCATTATATTAATTAATTCCAATTCAAAAATTAACAAGCGCTTTGATTATAATAGAAATACATTTCATTTACCACATAACATTATAAAGGGACCCTTTTACGCTACTCGAAGATTTTATATTTTACTAAAACTTAATATTTTATCGAGCCAGAATGATACCATATATGAAATCAGAAGAAGATGCGAAATTTGCAGAAAATCTAGACGGATGGGGATATGACACAGAACACAAATAAACAGATACTAAATCCCTTAATTTTTCCAGCATTGCTATATCCCGCTGAAACATGGATCATTAAAAAACAAGACCTCAAGTGCATTGATCCTTTTGAACTTTCGTGCCATTCCACGTACAAAAGCATCCGTTATTCAAGAAGTTAATGAACTCACAAGGCTATCCCAAATTATGTTGAGGAAAGAGAATAAAAGAGGAGAATATAAAAAAAATAATTTATTATAATATAAAAGGGGTTGTGATTGGATAATGTGACAATGAAGTTTACAATAATACTCAGTCGATGACCGGGTAGAGCGGAATGCCTCCCTTAGCCCAAATCAACCGAGTTTTTTTTAACCTCTAATTATTTCGTTACAAATTGTAACTAGATTAAATCTATATAACAATATTTTTCTTTATATATCTTTATTTTAGTCTGTTTGGTAGATACATGTCCAGCGACGTGCTCCACAGTACACTATCACTCTTTTCCTGTGACTGACACACGCACAGAATAAATTTCGGGCACCCTTCATATTCATTACACTAATTCGAATGATTTCAGTTTCTTTAGCCGCCGAATAAGTCCGTTGTTGTCGAGTAACGAGATCACTTCAATATTTTCATGACTTTACAGCCTCTTCTCGTGTTTGCTTGCAAACGCCTTGATCTCATCTTCGACCATAGGCACTTTCAGGTCTCGATGGATGTCTTCGTTTCTGATGCACCACGGGGCATTGACAATACTGAGAAGTACTTTATTTTGGAACGTCTGAATGAGTTTTATATTAGATTTCTTGGTGCATCCACATAGTTGGATACCATAAGTCCATATAGGTTTCAAAATTTACTTATAAAGAAGCAGTTTTTTTTATATATTTACAACATAGAGTGACGCCCTAGTAGCCAATTAATTTTTCTGAATTTGAGACCCAGTTGCTCACGTTTCTTCTCCTCACCTGATTTTTTCATCTTAGCTTGGCATCCAGAGTCATACCCAGAAACTTTGCTTGTAGAATTCTTTTCTGGTTGACTGTCACTGGTACATAGTTATATTTCCTGTTGGTGAAATTAACATGGGTCGACTTATATAATTTAATGCGCCATTTCTTCGTCCAATTGGTGACATTGCTGAGAGCTGTTTGGAGTTTGTTTGTAGTTAAATTAATTTCATTTCCAGTAGTAGGAGGTCTCAGGACGCGGCCTTGTGGCACTCCAACACATATATTTTTAAGATCTGAATATTCTTCACTATGCTTGGCTCTAAAGTGACGGTCAGTGATGAATGAATGAAGAATTTGACACATTTGTTGTGGTAGATATTTTTTTAGCTTGCATTCGAATCCCTGGTACCATACTCGATCGAATGCTTGGGCCACATTGAGGAATATCGTTGCCTAGATATTTTTCTCTTCTAGTTCTCTCTCGATTACATCAGTGATTCGATGTACTTGATCTATTGTCGAGTGCTTATTGCGGAATCCAAACTGATGTGTTGGAATAAGATGCTTCTCCTTTATAATGAGTTTGAGGCGTTGTAGGAACAGCTTTTCAAACAACTTGGATATAATTGGCAACAAGTATATTGGATAGTATTTTGTTTTGTGTTCAGATGGTTTGCCAGGTATTAGGACCATTATAACTTCAGCAATCTTCCATTGCTCTGGCATGTACCTAGTCCGTGATACAACGTTGAAAAGATGAGCCAGTTTCATAATAGCTTTACGTCGTAACTCCCTGATAACTTGATGCTGTCTTTAGATTGAGATGTTTGCCAATGGTTGTGACAATATCTGGTGTGGTGATTGGTTTAACTACCATGCCATGTCTATTGCTAATATGCAGGATTTCTTCCAAGCCAGTCGGTGGATGAGGCTGGGAAGTATTCTCTTGATATTCAGCGAATATTTTTCCTTTTTGTTCATCTCGCCGCGCTCAATTACAATCGCTTTTGCGGATTGGCGGGTCATGGTTTTTTGGCCTGTTCACAGATTTTGTCGCTTTCCATAGCTTAATTTGATATTGTAGAAGCTATAATTATAGTACTAGGTAAGATATTAATACTAACTATATAAATAATACATCAATAATATTATTGGTGTTTGGTTATATCGCCATCGCGGCCCTAAAAAAGGTAAAAGTAAAAGAAAAAGGTTGACACAAAATATCTTTCACAGCAAAATAATACGCCTCTTCAGCCTCTAAGCTAAAGCTTCAGCTAAAGGTAAAGAAACGGTAACATAATATAATAATATTAATATATAATTATATTAACAATGAGGAAGACGAAAAATATAATAAAATAATAAAATAATAAGAAAAGCACAAAAAAAGAAAAATGTGGATGCCGGAGTTCTAAATTCAGCTCCTTCCAAAGACCCTAATGAAAGACAAGATATTCAAAAAAATAAAACAATTTTGTGGGTCGCTCTTTCGTGGATTTTGTGGATCTCTATATATAGCCAAGAGAAGACGGTGCAAATTGGTCGAGAAACAGGCACGTTCTAGCTTTAAATTTTTAGAGACCACCAAAAAAAAAACTTTTCAGCAGTTGTTAAACAAAACAAAAAAAGAAAATAAAAGAAAACAAGCAAATTACGTGTGAAAAGGTTTGAAAGGTGATAGTGACCCTCCTTTGATATGAGGGTTACAAATCCTCCTAAAAGGAGTACTCATAAGACCGTTAATCAAAGCAACACATAATTAAAGGCACTCAGTCTCATGGCTGGGACATTGAGGTGCAAATCCATACAAATACTCAACGTAACCTTTTATTTCAGCAATGTATACAACCAAAAATTCAGAGGAAAAAATGGAAAAAAGGAAAAAATAGAATTAATTACATGCATTCAATTACTTTAGACAAGATTTGGTACCTTTGTCTCCTTTTAATGCACTGCAAGAGACAATCACACACTACTTAGTAACACTTTAACGAAGGAAAATGAACGGCTCATTGAGACGGACAACAAAGGTACCATGATCTGACGCTCTACGAGGATGGTATGATGGATGTCCATTTTTTAGTAAGAAGAAAAATACAATAAATATCAGTAAAATATTATTTTCCATATTTTTCATACTTTTATCTACTGTTCTGTTTTTGTTTAAACATTTGTCATACCGCTCAACAAGTTTTTGAATTCCGACGTCAAAGAAATCTGCCGCCTGTGAAGAAGCCCAATCCATCACTGCAGTTTTAACTTTTTTGTCATCGTTAAACCGTTGACTACTAAGAAACTCCTTTAAGTACTGAAACAAGTGAAAATTACTGGGTGCAAGGTTTGGACTGTAAAGTGGATGAGCCAGTTTTTCCCATCCAAATGGCCTCTTCGTGTTAAAATTGTTTGTTTGTAAGTAGTTTATAAAGTCCGCAAACGAAATGAGTTTCTATAGATCACGACACTTTTATAATGTATAATACGAACAAGAAAAAGAAGTTTTTTGGTTTAATATACATTTTGCTGGTGATTAGTGATTTAGTTACTTGTTGAAGGTTATATTGTAATGTTCATAGCCTTTGGATAATTAAGGTGTAAAAAAATCGATAAATTAGTGGAAGTTTGCTTCTGGGATAAAGATCTTTGACTATGGAGCAAAAACGTATAGTATATATACTTTCTATAGTGTACTGCTATATAAGCTTAAGAGTAATATCTAAATTGTAATCCACTCTGCTAGTAAATCAACACACTAGTCAGTAGACGTACCGAAGATCCCAGATTTGCTGGACTTTTTTACATTTATTAACTAAATCGAACTAGAAGAAAATTTATATTTGAAAATAGATTATTCAACACCGATTAATGCTTTGAGTGACAATATAATTACAAAGAAAGATTATCCTAAACTTGCTAATACAACAATAGACAGGATATAGTTAAGAATGATAAAATTTGACTAGATGATCAAGACTAGATTAGACTACATGATAAAATTCAACTGAGTGTCAGCTTAAAAACTCATCTTCTGGAGTGTCATTACTAGTGATGAGTCTTGGATTTTCGAATACGACCCGGAAATGAGAGCTAGGAATGATAGACTCCAATCTCACCACGGTCAAAAAAGCCAAAATGAGCTGATCAAAGATCTAAGCCATGCTGATTTGCTTTCTCGATAGCCTGAGGATCTTGTATAAGGAACTTGTGCTTCAAGGCTAAACGACAAATCAGCAGTTTTACTGAAAAGTTTTCGAAATACTTTCAAAATAATTCGTGGGAGTTTGTTGTAGGTAAAAACATCTCTGGGGCCCCGCACTTCCCTTGTTCACCAGACTTGAGTCTTTGTGACTTTTTCTTTTTCCCAAGACTGAAAATTTAACTCAAAATATACCATTTAGAGACATTGGAGAACATTGAAAAGGTCGTTTACAAGCTGAAGGCGATTAAACTTCTTTGAATCGATCATTTCTTCTATCGGAACCTTTGGTTTGAAACACTAACCTTAAACAAATTTACCTCTAAACACCAAATCACTTTTTTGAACTGCTCAACGCATGTTTCGCTATTTTTTTCCTTTATTTGGGGTTTTCGCCACTATCTAAAACTCAAAAAATATCAAAAATACCTGTTCTTATTTAAAGAAAGAATCACTGGGTAAAAACTCAGGGATAAATTTCTCAGTGATTCTTTTTTGTAATAAATTTGCCTAACGAACAAAATTTTAAAGATATAAAAATGTTATAAAAAATTTTACAAACTTTTAACGTTAACGTTTCGGAGGGTACTCTCCCCCCGTTTTCAAAACTAAAGTCAAAAATAAATTAACGAGTGAAAGTAAATATATTTTTTTGTATATGTCAACGATACTTACATTGACAACAATTAGATAGTGGCGAAAAACCCAAATAAAGGAAAAAAAAATATATGAACACACCACAATCATTCAGATATGTTTCGCTAACCATGTTAGCATCATCAGGAGATGATTTAATCTAGACTAAATCATAGATTTAATTATTAATCAATCTAGATTAAACCTTTGAACGAGACAATGTAGAATTTTGATTTCAATGGGATAAAAAATCAGTATCATTACTTTATTTAAATATTTCGTATATTTGAAATTACATGAAATGAAAAATAGCGTCTTCTTCTTCTTGTCCTGTGTGTCAAGTTGACCTTGAGGCCCTTACTTTTGTTCTCTTGTTATCGATTACGACTGTTTCGCGTCAGTCGCAATCTGGGTTTTATGCGCCGTCCTTTTGGCGCGGTTAATACCTTACGGCACTGGTCGAGATTAATCGACCGAAGTGATGGTGATTACTGCTCCGGAAACGACCCGCGAGGGTCGAGTCCAGTGGAAGTTTATTCGTAGATCGATTGGTTGGTACGCTGGTCGTTGTCGCTGGATTTTTGAATGAACTGATGTGCTGTTCGGTTCTTCTTCGTGACTGTGGTGTTTTGGCCTATTCTTTTTTGTTTTCTTGATGTTATTCTGTTCTATTTTGTTTTGTTATTCTCTTTTTTGTTTTCTTGACGTTATACCGGTGTTAGTGGTTTTATTTCGATGTTGTTGATAGCACAGAATGGACGGACTGGATGTTGTTGTCGGTCCCAGTGCGTTTCATTTTCACCGTCTTCGGGGCTAAGGCTTATTCACTTGGTTAGGTTTGAGGTCGCCACGCGTCCTGCGTGACGAACCTCGGGGGGTGCCCGCTCCCTAATCCAGTTCGGACTCCCGCTGCTGGAACGGTCAACAGCCATGGACGTCTGCCCCCACAATGGCCAGCGCGCTCGCAACGCATCCGACCATCACAGAGTCCATCCTCTGCTTACAGTATTACACTGTTTATTCCATGTTAGCGAGTCCGGGCAAGAAGGATTTGGTGTTGCTGCCGGTCCCGGTGCTTCGTTCTTCACCAACTTCGGGGCTAAGACTTATTCTCTGGGTTAGGTTTGAAGTGCCGACTGGCGGAGACGACACTTCGGGGTTGTCCGCTCCCTTGGCCAGATCTGTACGTCGGCGACCGAGACTACCAACGGACACTGCTATCTGTCCCCATGGTGACCAGACAAACACGTCCGATCACCTCAGAGTCTCGTTCCGAACTGAAAAATAGCGTAGCGAAAGATATGTGCTTTTTCACAGCTTATTAATTAATAGAAAAAAAAATATTGTGATTTAAATCATTCGTATCAAGCGGTATCAATCGCTTAAAGCGTTCATTTGTCTATGGAAATTCTCGATTAGGTATCCTTGATAAATCGTCTATGAACTTTCGAACTTCGAAAGCAGTTTCTGTTCGTGAAAGGTGGCATTATCAGCAAACGATTAACAACTGAAATTAGAGACACCGAATTTTACCGCTTCAATATATTTTGGACGAACCCTTGTCTCGTTCCGGATATTTTCAAATGATAGTCTTGACAAGTTCATTCATTAATAGATTTGGGGTGTGTGATTAAATATCTGGTGTAACTAATATAATAATAATATAAAATTTATTCTAATCAATAATTATACAGGTCGACATGATTTTTGTAACATTGATGAGAATGCTCTTTTTGCTCGTTTCATTTAGATAGTTATTAAAACACATTTTCGCAGAGATGGCCTTGCATGTCCCATTTTCAAGTGGCTGCTTCTCCTTTATGTCAGGGGTATTGAAATTATTTGTACCTGAATTTGGAGTATGAAGGTAAGGGGTACTTTGCTACAAAGTACTGCTGCTTTTTGTGTTTATGGGTGAATTTTCTTCCCTAATGCAGTCTTTGGGACCAGGCAAGTGAAATGTTAATTTTTCTTTTCTAGTTCTTACATTTTTGGGAGGACAATGTTTACTCCATTTTGTTCTACTATCCCTTCCCATAAAATATGGTCCAGTTTCATTTATTTCTCCATCTTCTTTTTTATGAAATTCTGATTCTGCGTCGCTATCTTCAGATCTTTTCCCAATATTATACGCTTCCCTTGATTCCTCCTCGTCGTCATATTCATCTCCACTAGGTACTTCGTCTAACAGTCTCAATAACCTTTCTTGCTCTTTCTCGTAGTACATATTTAAATATAAATTAATAATTAAATAAATCCAGAATAGTAACTGATAAATAGTTACCAAAAAATATACTTTTCAGATGCCAAGACAAATTACGTATTACAGAAATTTTATAGCGTTAGCAATCGCCGCCGGCCTGAGACATCGTTGCGTCTGTAACAATGGTTCAACGCTCAAACAAAAAACAACTACGGCAATGTGTAGACGAAAACCTCTGCAAAAGGTACAAAGACGGAGACTCACAAGTTTACTCGATCATTTAAAATATCACCGTTTTGCCGATGCACCGGGGTCCAACACCATGCGCCACCACTGAAAGGTTAAGTTGAAACTTTACTAAAATGTTTTTCAATTGATGTGTTAAATTTCAATTTTGTAATACATCAATTAACTTCATAGCGTTAGCAATCGCCGCCGGTCTGGGACACCGTTGCGTCTGTAACAGTGTATCAAAGCTCAAACAAAAAAGAATTACGGCAATGTGTAAACGAGAACCTCTGCGAATGGTACAAAGACGGAGACTCTCGAGTTTACCCGATCATTTAAAATATCACCGTTTTACCGATGCACCGGGGTCCCACACCATGCGCGACCACTGAAAGATTAAATTGAAACTTTACTAAAATGTTTTTCAATTGAAGCGTTAAATTTCAATTTTGTAGTAAATCAATTAACTTCATAGCGTTAGCAATGGCCGCCGGTCTGAGATACTGTTGCGTCTGTAACAATGTGTCAACGCTCAGACAAAAAAACAACTATGGCAATGTGTAGACGAGAACCTCTGTGAAAGGTACAAAGACGGAGACTCACGAGTTTACTCGATCATTTAAAATATCACCGTTTTACCGAGGCACCAGAGTCTCATATCGTGCGCGACCACTGAAAGGTTAAGTTGAAACTTTACTAAAATGGTTTTCAATTAATGCGTTAAATTTCAATTTTGTAATAAATCAATTAACTTGTAATTGTATCAACTTGAATCTGAAAGTGTACGAAACACCAGAAACAGTTTTACAAGTTTAAAATGAATAATCTGCGCTATATTTTAAAATGTAAAAGCGGGATCAATGTATAACTGTCAAGATTTTAAAGGGCATTACATTATTTCCTAGGGGAAATGCGAAAACTTTTGAAAGACATATTTTCCGTTAAATACGGCTAAAACTTTCTAGGTTTGGATTGTTGGTAATTTGTCAGGCTGGTATTCTAAAATGTCAGTTATTGACAAAAATCAAAGGAGATGAAAATATTCATTGAAATTCAACCATTTTAAATATAGGATATTATATATTTAGTTTATCATTTTTGTCCTTATTGATTTTAGAATAACCAATTCGATTTCACTAGTGTAAATGATATGGGGAATATATTAAATTATATTATTTAAGAACAACAAATAAATATGTAATTTTGAAAGTAATTAATTTTTTTTTTGGCAAACTACAGAAAAAGTCACTACTAAACGATATTAGAAAATAAAGTACCAAGAGACTGGAATGTGGGTATATTGCCCTAGTTTAAAAAATATGATATCAAAGAATGTAAAAACTATAGAAGGATCAGACTAGCACGTTGACATGGAAAACTATTTACTAGAATAATAGAGCACTGGTGGAGAGAAAAATAAGAAGCAATATTAGAGAAACCATAGCATGTTTTTAGAAAGGGTAGAACCAACTAGGAGAAAAACTGTTAAGAAAAGACACCGAAATCCATATTTGTTTCATTAACCTGAAAAATACATTTGATAGAGTAAAAAAAGGGATGTTTGGAAGTCTAAAGAGAAGAAGAGTAGAAGAGGGAGCGATAGAAATTATCAAGGCCTTATACAACAACAAGAATAAAGTAAGAACGCATAGCAATGAATTCAAAGAATTTAAGACAGGAATAGGTCTAAGAGCGTACTGAGTACTGAGTCCACTGTTATTTTCAGTAGCTATTAACGATGTTATAAAACATAGCGAAGTAAATTGTAAGACTACAAAATAGCACTGACAACACAAGAATTACTTTTCGTTGATGATATGGTCCTAATGGCAGATTCTGAAAAAAACTACAACATACATTATCGATATACATCGAAGAGCTAAGAAAAGTAAACTTGGAAATAAATATCGGTAAAAGTGAAACAATGGTAATTGCAGGCACAAAAATACAACATAAAATTGTACTTGATGGAAAGGTAATGGAGCAAGTCAAAAACTATTTAAGTACAATAATAGAAGATATAGGACAAGTGGAAGGTGAAATGAATGAAAAAAGGGGAAAAGCAGGCAAACTATACAACATTCTAAAAATAACATTCCTAGGAAAAAAGAGAGATACCGAAAGAAGTAAAAGTACATTAGTGAGACCGTCAATGATATAGGCAGCGAATCTTAGACTTTAACAAAGTGCCTATTCAAAGATTCCTATGCAAAATACAACCAATTAGAAGAGATAATAGAGTGAGAAATATTACAATAACGGAAAAACTGGAAACGAAACAATTAGATGGAGCTATAGAAGAAAGACAACTGAGCTGGTCAGAACACATCTACAGAATGAATGAAGAGAGATTAACAAAACAAATCTACGAAGCGAAAATACGAGGAAAAAATAAAGTTGGCCGTCCAAGACTGAGATGGGAAGAAGTTCGACAAACGGCAGAAAAACGAGTAATTCATTGGAATGAGGCTAGAAAAATAGCACTGAACATGAACTCATTCAGGGTAAAAATGATTATTTTTTGTATATATTTTCTTGTAGTAAATTGTAGTAATTATTCTAAATATTTCTTGTCCATACAGATTTTCTGTATTTTTCCATTATTGTTCGTGCTCTTATCAACACCAGCACAGCAGCACGCATACCTGCTAATATAACAATGTCAGAAGTTTCATGAAACTAAAATTACACAGTTTACAATAGATATCTAAAAAATATAATGATTTTAAAAAACCGTCTTTACTGAACTCGCTAGATATGTTGAACCAAATTGACGCAAACATGTGGACAGGAAGGAGTTATGCGTTTTACCCTGGGCTAGGATTCATACGCTAACGCAAGTTGAAAGGCACATTGAAATGTATGTTGAACAGACGTAAACATACCAATTAATATAATTAATTTTTCTTTGATATAACTGGCAATTTGACGACTAATAAACGTATAGTGTCTTCTACTATATCCATTTTGTTATGAATAAAAGCTATATTTATAAAACAAAAGTAAATAGAGACATACCTCGTGAAAATCCATAATTTTTATGTTATTGCATAGTGGTGTAACTGAAAATTTCTTTGCTTCACTGTGAAATATTCCATCTTCGTCACCCCATACGTCTTCGTCGTCGCTGTAGTTGGAAGATGTATCAGTCATATCAATTGATGTCCAACTAAAATATATTATATTGCGTTAGTATGATAAAGATTATTTGTGTAAACAATTCTGTTTGTAGACAGCTAACCGAAATACTTTATTAAAAAAAGAATTAAAACTATACCATGTTATGGAAGATAATAATGCATAATATTTGTTCAAGATTATCTCTGAAATGTAAGGACCATCTTTTCGTAAATACTCCCCCAACACCAACCAAACATTATATATTACTCGACGCAACATTTCTATTGAAATTCGAGTTATTCCTCTTACAATTTTAATTTTCAGGTATAGTGCGGTTCAAGATATATCATTGACCTAATGGCTGCAACAAACTGTTAACAACCCCTGTCGTAACGAAACCCAGCAAAGTAAACAGGGCCGGGCCTAATAAAATATCAGGTAAAAAAATAAAATTAATTTTATATCTGGTTTAGTAGTTTCGAAATATTTTAGTTTAGTTCGCATTTTTTTCTTAAACAGTGCAGTTCTATAATTTCGATCGTATTTGTATTATTGGTAATGTGCTAAAAATGTGCCTCTGATAGTGCTAATTTTAAAAGAAAACATTTATCGTCCGATGTTAAGCAAATTGTTAAAAATGTGTATGTTTCTTTATTAAATAGGGGGCTTAGTTTAAATGCAGCCGCAGTAGAAACGTCTCCAATAACGAAAAAGCCGTTGTCTACAGTTAAAGATATTGTGACGAGGCCAATTAAAGTCAAAAAAGTTCGTAGTGATTCTGGTAAAAGCAAATGTGTCGATGAAAGCGACAAAAACTTAATTCGAAGCAAAATTTATGCTATGCATGAAGAGCAAACAGTGCCTGCATTACATTCATTGCAACAGCGACTAAGGAAAGATGAAACCAACATTCTTTCCAGCAGAACTAGTGGAGAATATTATCACTAATGAGTTTTGCATATCGGACCAATAATAAAAGACAAATATTAATGGAATCACAACGATTGCGACGATGGAGGTTAAACTCTATAAAAAAATACAGATTAGAAACTCGTCCCATTATCTACTTTGATGAAATATGGTTCGATACACATGAGACGCCAGCAAAAGGATAGGTAGATACATCAAGAAAATGTTACACCAAAGCCCCAGCAAACAAGGGAAAAAGAATTACAATTTTACATGTAGGTTCCGAGGATGAATGGGTTCTAAATTGTTTACAATTGTCCTCCAAAAATATTAAACATCTTTAGACTACCATGACGACACACTAGAATTTTTTGAAGATTGGTTTATAAATAACCTTTTGCCCAACGTGCCTAAGGAAGGCGTAATTGTAATGGACAAAGCTAGTTATCATAACCTCCAAAAATATAAATTTTTTAATGCAAATAACACTAAATTGGAAATTCTTTGTGATCTAGAAATATTAAAGACATTTAATATTAAAAAGGAATATAGATGTGACACCATTGCTGCCGATATAGGACATACGGTTTTACGCCTTCCCCCGTATTACTGTATATTTAATCCAATAGAGCATATGTGGCATTAGGTAAAATCCAATGTTAGAGCAGAAAACATTTATCCGACTCTAAATGCAAGTGCTGCAACATTAATTAGGAAGATTGTAGATATTATTCCCAAAGAAAGTTGGATAAATTCAATTAACCATGTTATTAAAATAGAAGAATCCTATATATCATTTACTAGTGACAGTGAGGAAACCGAATTAAATGTATAATAATATTTAAGTTATAATTTTTATTGTATTTATAGATAAATTTATTTATTTTTATTGCACTAATAAATTAAAAATTCACAAACCAATAAACATGTGTTTTAGTCATACATAACTAAAACAACAATATTTTAGTTATACATAATAATAATATTAATAATTTAACAATATTTTATTTTTTCCAAAATTATTCAGAAGTTAAACCACTCTGACTCTGGCGCCTTTGAAGAAACTAGGAATATTTTTATAGAAATTTATTGGGGCAATTAATATTTTGCTGAAAGGCAACGAAATATCTTAAACCGGCCTATACAAGATATTTTGTGTCGGATCATCGTAGATCTTGCTCTTCAAATAGTCTCACAAATAATAATCATATGCCATTCAATCTGGTAATCTGACTACGAGGTGTGGCTATTACCATATATTATTATATATAACGTGACTGACGCTGCTACAGAAGAAGTATACATGCGACAAACGTCAGCGATCAAAAGATGTTTAGCGTGAAGCCTTCTTTTTCGAATGCAGTACCTCTCGCTTCTGTAAATAAATCCGCATAACCGCAGCCTTCGTTTGCATTAGAGTTGTTTTGTTGTTTTGTCGGAAAAATGTTAGGTGTAACAATAGAGCAACGAATTGTTGTGAAATTTCACTTGAAACTTCAGAAAAACTGCTACTGAAACGTATAATTTATTGAAAGAAGTGTATGTCAATGAATGTTTATCGCGTGCACGTGTTTTTGAGTAGTTTAAGTAGTGAGTTTTCAAGATAGCCGAGTAGACGTTGAAGACGATCCACGCTCCGGTCACTTTTCCACGTCAAAAACGGATGACAATATCGAAAAAATCGGTAATCTCGTTCGATCTGACCGACGGTTGAGTATTCGTGCGATTGGTGAAATTATAGGAATTGACAAAGAATACGTGTCGCAAATTTTACATAACAATTTTAACATAATTTTAACATGCAAAAGGTGTGTGCCTAAAATTCTCACGTTTGAACAGCAAGAAGCTCGCAAAAATGTTTATACTGACACTTTGAACATGTGACGAATCGTTTTTTACTTATGATTATGAAACGAAGCGCCAATGCAGGCACTGGAAGAGCTCAAATTCACCGAGAGCCAAAAAAGCTCGAATGATCAAATCAAAATTCAAAGCAATGATGATTGTTTTTTTTCGATATTTATAAGATTATGTACCTTTACTGGGTTCCTGAAGGTCAAACTATTAATCAACACTTCTATCTTCATGTTCTTGCTGAACTCCGTGAAAGAATAAGGAAAAAATAACCCGAATTGTGGAAGGATAAGTCATGGGTTCTTCACCAAGACAATGTGTCACCTGTCAAGAGGTTTCTAGCCAAGTACAGCACCCAGTGTTAAACCATCCGCCTTATTCGCTGGATCTAGTGCCGCGTGACTTCTATCTCTTTCCTAAGGTATAATCTGCATTAAAATGAACAAGATTTGAGTCCGTTGAAGCTGTGAAAGAGAGAGCGGCACGCCTTCTGAAGGAGCTGACGGAAGTCATTCCAGAAGAGAATTTTATTACCTTTTCATGCTCAGGAAGTCACAGTTTGGTGCTGTTTTAAGTACTGAAGAAGTGAAAGGATTTTATTACGAGGGTAGTTCAATCCGTTCGTGAGCCATTTTTTTAGGTTCAGAAATACAAAAAGTCACTGGGGATCAAATCCGGGAATACGGTGGATGTTGTAATAATTTGAACTTTAGTTACATGATAAGTGTATACCGGTGCATTGTCTTGATTGAAGAGGACCTTTTTCGTTTCCAAATGAGGACGATTTTTCTTGATTTCTTCGCTCAACCGGTGCAATAACGATGCATAATACTCTCCAGTTATTTTTTTTTTCGTTTTTCCAAGTAATCGGTATAGATGATTCCGGGTGCATCTCAAAAAACTGTGGCCATAACCTTGCCGGCCGATTTCACCGTCTTCGCCTCTTCGGAGCCCGTTCGTCTTCAAAAATCCATTGCTTTGATTGTCCATTTGTCTCTGGAGTGTAGCAGTGTATCCACGTTTCGTCCACAGTTATGTGTCGATGCAGAAACTCATCAGGATTGCAACGAAGCGCGTATATCCTTCACTGAGAGCAAACGCGGCACTCCGCCTTAACCTTGCTGAAATTTTTTTCACCCCAATTTTTTATACAAAATTGAAAACACTGCACTCTGCTTTGATGTTTTTCGGTGTTAAGCCTTTTAAGTATAAGTGTTTAATTACCACTCGAAACTCACTTTTTTCCATTTTTCTAAATAGACAAAAGTTTCTTGCTTCAATTGACAATAAAAATCAAACCATGTGATGAATATAACTGAGACTTTGACAGTTATATCGTGAATAATGGTGTATACTAAAAACAAACCCTTTCCGATTCGACGAGCGCCATCTCTTGGATTTTCTTAGGACTCATTGAACGACCCTCGTAGGACTATGATGGGAATCATGATATTGTTAATGGTGAGCATCATAGGAAATAGCTAACAGAATATCTTTGACACTGGTAAAAATGGATATAAACAACGTTTTTTTTAGTGCGACTTGAGTTTGTGACGTGAGAAAAGTTTACTGGGCGCGAGAAAAATTTATTGGACGCTTTATTTTCCGAAATGTTGAAACACTAAACTTGAAAAGATTTACCACCAAACACCAAATCACTTTTTTTGAACTTTTCGACGCGCGTTTTGCTAACGAAAAGTGATTTTCACTCCAATTTTTCGTGCAAAATTGAAAAGACTGTACCCTGCGATAAACCCGTGGCTTCAACTATTTCGGTGCACTTTGATTCGCCGATCACTTAAAACCATGTCGTGGATTTTGTCAATCATTTCGGGAGCAGTTACTTACCCTGCAAGTCCCGAATGATGTTCATCTTTTGTGGATGTACGGCCACATTTAAACTCATTTATCCAATTATAAACAGTTGCAAATACAGGAGCAGACGTGCAATGAACTTCATTGAACTCAGCTTTGATCTCTTTTAAGTATAAGTGTTTAATCACCACTCGAAACTCACTTTTTTCCATTTTTCCAAATAAACAAAAGTTTCTTGCTTCAATCGGCAATAAAAATCCAACCATGTGATGAATATAACTGAGACTTTGACAGTTATCTGGTGAATAATGAAGTTCCCTAAAAACAAACCCTTTCCGATTCGACGAGCGCCATCTTTCGGATTTTCTAAGAACTTATTGAACAACCCTCGTAAGACTATGATGGGAATCATGTTATTGTTAATGGTGAGCATCATAGGAAATACCTAACAGAATATCTTTGACACTGGTAAAAATGGATATAAACAACGTTTTTTTTAGTGCGACTTGAGTTTGTGACGTGAGAAAAGTTTACTGGACCCGAGAAAAATTTATTGGACGCGTTATTTTCCGAAATGTTAATGTCAACTAGCGGCCAAGATCATGCGATCTCACGTCCTTGGATTGTTTTTGGTTACGTTATGTTTCATATCTGGTTTACAGAAATAAACCCCGAACAATTCTTGAACTTAAATGCAACATTCTGAAAGAGTCATCGAAAATTGGGTCTCCAGAATGCATACCACTAGACGAAGCCGAGGTGGACATTTGAACAGTCGTTCAAGTTTCTTCGGGTTCGGATCAATTTCTCTATTGGAACCTTTGGTGTGAAACACTAAACGTGAAGAGATTTGCCACTAAACACCAAATTACTTTTTTTGAACTTCTCGACGCACGATTCGCTAACCAAAAGTGATTTGATGTTTAGTGACAAATCTTTTCAAGTTTAACAACATAATGCCATAATGTTAACTGCTTCTTTCTCTCACTTTAATTCTCATTTTTTTCTACTCTTATTTGAAATTCCTGACATTCTTATGGGAGAACGATTTTAAAACACAATTTGTATATATTTTTAATTATTTCTTGTTATATTCTTATTATATTTCTTGTTATATTAATTATTTCTTGTTATATCTTACGTGACGCTCGACTTATTCTCTCTGCAGACTTCCTGTAATTTCCTCAGTTCAGGAACATGCTTTTCATATTCCTCGGGGTCGTGTGTTTTGGGATACTTGAAGGCGCAACAGTGGTAAGGATAAGTTAACCATGCTTCCTTGATGTACTGAAAAAATAATAAATACATTTTAAGTTAAAATCTTCAAAAGCCATAGATCATTTTACATAACGGTTCATATACTAGATGGGGCAAATATCACTCTACCATTTTGTTTTAGCGACATTTTTTTCGTAATATTTGTAACAGTTTAGGTTTGGCTGTTATGTAGTGCATACGTGCACGTTTTATTATAAATAAATACACGCCAAAAGAATGCAGTGAGTTGTAATTCACATTAATCTATTTGAAATTAAAAAAAATAAATAAAAAATCTATTATTGCAACTCAACGTTCATTTAGTTGAAAATATCATAAGTATTGTCTAAATGGTTGTGGCGTGTTTATATATTTATTTCTTTTTTTGGGTTTTTCGCCACGAACTAAAACTAAAAAACTCTCAAGAACACGGGCGTAGCCAAGGGGGGGATTTTATATATTACCAAATATTACCTAATATTATACCGAAAAAATGCAAGGAGTGAAGAGAGTTAAATTATTACATTTGAATTGAATATATATCCGAACTAGTGGACGTTGCGCACAGTAACGCCATCTCTTGTCGAGTAGTCGAACTATTTTGTATCGTATGAAAACTTTGCGTTGTTTCTCGATTATTCGCCACGCCCCTCGGTCGGAATGAGCGGAGCTTTGTGGAAGTTTGTGGTAGTTTCTGGACGGCTACTACTGGGCTGCTATATAAGCGGCGCGTGACCGCGTTACGGCAGTATTGTTTCATGCAAACTCGAAGCGATATAAGTGAAAAGTGGTAAACGAATAATGAAGAGAATTAAGTGTACCGTGTAAGTGAGTAATTTTAGTGCAGTGTTATTCGGTGACCTTGTTAAGGATAGATACGTGAATCATTATTACTGTCGAAAAATGGAGGGGAAAAAAAGGAAGGGTGATAAACTTAAAGTAATGGACTACTGGAAAAGGTGGTGTAGTCAAGGGGTTTCTAATAAAGAAACAAATTTGGATTTAGCTATCAAAGCTTCAGCTACCTTGCATGCTGATAAGAAGACTGTGATGACAAGCGGGCCCTCGACCTCGACCTCAATCACAATACCGAATGTCGAAATCGATGCCATGTCGCTGGTGCCCTGTTCGATACCTTCAACTGCCGAATCTACATCTAGTCTGCAACAGGCCAGCTTGCCTGTTACCTCATCTTTTACAACTGTAGCTAAGTTGGATGTTGGTTTTTACGCGAATCAAGAAAAAATCTTGGATAAATATTTTAAAGTCCAAATTTTAAAAACGCCATGGAACCCACCCAGAGAATATAAGTTTCCTATTTTCACAAAACGAAACTTGCTCTTTCAATTGAAATGGTTGGAGAGATTCCCCTGGTTGTCATATTCGGAATATAAAAGTGGAGCCTACTGCAGAGTTTGCGTGGTAATGGGACGTTCGCTTGATGAAGGTAAAGGCGCTCATCAAAGGATCGGCCAGTTGGTAACCGAACCTATTTGTAAGTGGAAAAATGCCCTAGAAATATTTGAAGCTCATGCGAAGTCGAGATACCACAAGCGAAATTCAGAACTGGCAGATAACTTTCTAAAAGTAATGTCTTCGCCGGCTTTTTCAGTCACTGAACAGCTGTCTTCTGAAAGAAAGAGACAACAAGAGGAGAATCGAAAGAAACTAATCCCTATCGTCAAAGCAATAATTTTTTGCGGCAAACAAGGTATCTCCTTGAGAGGTAAAATCGATTCGGGGCGCATACAAATTACACCAGAATCACCAGAACCTGAACAACCACTACATAATGATGGTAATTTTAGAGCCCTGTTGCGGTTTGTGGCTGAGTCTGGGGATAAAGATCTGGCTGAGCATTTGAATACTTCACAGAAGAATGCCCTGAACACAAGCCCTCAGATCCAAAACGAAATAATTGACATTTGTGGTGAATTAATTCAACATAAAATAATTGAAGTTTCGTTATGTCTTCGATATGTTGATTTTACAGATAATAAACACCATATACTTAAAGAGATGTTCCTTGAGTACATTTCAACGGTCGATGTTTCAGGATCCGATCTCGTAAATCCTATTATTACAGCTTTGAAAAAGCATGGACTTGAATGTTCTCATGTGGTTGGTCAAGGTTACGATGAGGCTGCAGCTATGAGTGGGTATTTGCACGGTGCCCAAGCTTATGTTCGCCAAGAATGTCCTCTTGCTCTTTATGTACACTGTAGTGCACACTCTCTCAACCTTGCTATTGCTGATTCATGTTCATTAGCAAATGTCCGAAATTGCATTGGGATTGTGCAGTTGGTTCCTACTTTCGACATTCTGCTCAACGCACTGCTTTGTTGAAAGAAAAAATTCAAGAGCGACTACTCGTCGGTAACCAAAAAAGCTTGCTCTTAATGTGTGAAATACGGTGGGTCCACAAACATGAAGCTATTATAAGATTCAGGGAAATTTATTCAGCGATTGTGAATGCTCTCGAAGAACTCCAATTTAATCACAATAAGGAAACATCGCAACAAGCCGCCCAATTGCTAAGTACGCTTCGATCTTCGGATTTTGTAATGTGTTTAGCGATTCTTCAAAAAGTTATGAGCTATACATTGTCGCTATCAAAACAATTACATATAATTGACATCGATCTTATCATGGCATTCAAACATGTAGATGATGTTATTAATGTCTTACAACTCCTGAGAAACATCACCGAAGTCGAATATCTTCATCTCTATGAAGACGCAATGGCTTTACTGGAAGAAAATGGTGGTATACTGCGAATGCCACGCGTCGTCAAAGACAATTAAATAGACCGAACATTCCTGCATTGGATGTATACACGTATTACAAAATTAATTTATTCATTCCATTTGTTTGATCATACAATTCAACAATTGGTTGAAAGGTTTACCAAACATCATAAAGTAGTATCAGCATTATCTGGTGTGCTACCTTAAAATTTTACTGCCAGTTCTGAAATTGAAGAAGCAATTTTCATGTACTCGTCACTGCTTCCCGAAAGCAACATATCAGTGGTTAAAGCAGAACTTGAAGTATGGAAGACAGTGATGACAAGTATCTCGCTTACCCCGAAATCTAGTTTGGAATGCCTAGATATGTACGATAAAAACCTTTATCCTAATATTTACACATTACTACAAATCTTGGCTACCATTCCTGTATCCACTGCTACCCCAGAAAGGTCTTTCTCGAGCCTAAGGAGACTGAAAAACTATTTACGAAACACTACAAGTGAAAACAGACTTAATGGTTTGGCTCTCATGAACATTCACTATGGAACAGAAATTCATGCAGATGAAGTAGTGGATATATTTAAAAGAAAAAGCCGAAGGTTTCTTCTTTAATGGTTTTAGATTTAGCGCAGAGGAACGAAAGTAATTTAACCATTTCATTTAAAGTTAAGAACTTTATAAATATGTCGTAATTTTTCCGATGAATATATAGATATTAAATTTCATGTAAGTATATTTTTGTTGTTTTATTTACTTCAAACTAAATCCCCCCCAAAACTAAATCCTGACTACGCCCGTGATCAAGAATAACTGTTCTTATAGAAATAAAAATATAAGAACAGATATTCTTGATATATTTTTGAGTTATAGTTCGTGGCAAAAAACTCAAAAAAAGTACAACATATCCTAATCGTCCGGCACCTCATAAAATGACGGTTTATCGTTATAGCAACTTCAACAATTTGGAACAGTTGGGGATAGACTCAACATCAGAGATATAAACAAAGTGCGGAGCGCTGAAACTATTTTAAAATGTGTAGTTTCCACAAACGTCGATTCGACGATACAGTACACAAATGGAAATTTTACCATGCAGTTTACAGAAGATTTTTCATGCAGAACTCTCTTGCACATAAGATTCAAATATTAAGTAATTGGAATACTGTAACGCGATCATAATGCCATCACATCCACTTTCACCACATTGACAATTTTTTATTAAAAATTAACAAAGACGGATAAAGTTCATATTTTCGTTTAAGTAATCAAGTGAATTAATAAAATAGCTATTTATGGGCAAGGGAGAATGCCCGCCACATTCATTAAACGATATTCAATTCTGTCAAAGTTATAGTATCGTAGGTTTTTTATGCTCAACATATCATTGGACCTAATTCTTTCGAAGATGACAGTGGTAATGCAACTACAGTCAACGGTGAACCCTATTGACGCCTGATTAAAAACTATTTGGTGCTTCAATTGGAAGAACAACAACTGGAAAATATGTGGTTCCAGCAAGATGTTGCCATAACATATCAAAGGTTTTTGCAAATTGAGCGGTTTTTTAAATTTTTGAATAAAACAATTTGAATAAAACAATTTCAAAAAAAAAAAACTTTTTATTGACAGTTAACTCCTACTATGACATTCAAATATACATATGTATTCAAATGCACAAATGTACATACTGCTGTGACATTTAACTAATGGTAAGTGGGAGAATACCAAGGAGGGTTTAAAAAAGCCAGATCACTAGTAGATGACCGAAAAAACTTGAAGTTATTGTTCATCGACTTCAATTAAGCCTATGATTCGGTAATAAGGAGAAAGTTGTACCAAGCATTGAACGTACTCCAAGTCCTGAAGAAGATCATTCAAATAACAAAGATGACACTAAGGAAAACATAATACATAGTGGTGGTGGAAGGGTGCCAGAAAGGACTGAAACTAGGGGATCCTCAGTCTACAGTGCTTTTTACTGCTGTGCTAGAGAAAATGGACTAAAAGCGTGAGGAACAATTTTCAATAGCAAGAGCCAAATATTAGCATACATAGCTGAGGTAATACTCAAGTCAAGAACAACAACAGAGCTAGCAAGAATCTTTATACTGTTTGAAAAAAAGCACAAAGATATGGCCTGCACATTAATAAAAATATAACAAAATTCTGTGAGATAGTAATTATGATTAAAATAGAACAAAATAAATATTATAAATTTAAAACAGTCAAAGAATTTGAGTATTTGGGAGTTACCATAACAGCGAAGGTGATGCAATAAAGGAAACTGAAAAAGGGATGGCAATGGGAAGCAAAACTGTGGGAGCATTACACAACATGCTTATTCAAAAAAAATAATAACATGCTCAGCAAAATTACGATTATGAAGAACAGATATTCAACCCATGGTACTATATGGCTGTGAATGTTGGATATTGAACAAAAAAGGATAATAAAAATTGAATGTCTGGGAGGGAAGAGTCCTGAAGAAGATATTTGGTAGAGTGAACGTACAAGAAACAATATGAAGAAGGAGAACTAATGTAGAAATTAATGTTCTATACAGGAAACTGTCTATAAGTCAGATAGTTAGGTCTTCCAGGTTGCCGTGGTTGGGTCATGTGTTAAGAATGCTAGATACTAAATGGGTAAAACAAGCATTGTCTTGTCAAGAGAATATGGAAGATGGAAAATGGAAGAAGAAGAAGAAGAAGAAAAAAAGAAGAAGAGAAATACCAAGAAAGAAGTGATTGGAGACATGCAAGGAATTTAAGTTCAGTACGGATAGGAGGATGACGGGATGCAGTCATGAACATAAAAAAAAAATGGAGAGAGATAGTAAAGAAAGTCGAAGCCATTGGTTTTTAAGGCCAGTCGAGCTGCTTTATTATTATTATAACTAACACGAAATTAACATATTATAGAAACAAAATCGGTTTTTTTTTCAGTTTTAACAGTAATAAATTATTAAAATGTTAGCGTGACACGCCCCATTCTGCATCATACGATTTAGTGTTATTAGAAATACATACTATTGGCGGTTTTGTGATATATTTTATTTGCAGGGAATGTCGGCTAATAACCCGCATAATTTTCAATTGTGTGAAATTTATCATGCATGTAGAAATTTTATTCAACTCTGGTTTAATAATATTGAGTATATTATTCAATAATCCATTAATCAGGCTCGTAATCAACTATTTATCTCGCATAATTCGGTATTGGTATTTCTGTTGGTTGGGAGGATGGCATTTTAATGTAATCGGATTTGTATTATGGAGTGATAATTAATTTATAATGGTTCTCTAAGACTTCGTTTTCACATATGCAGCTTCTAGATTAGAATATAGTTTTATCGATTACCCATCGGTATAAACAGGTCTATTTTTAAACTATTTTCTGATTAGAATCAGTCAGTCATTTAATCCTTTAACCGACGTGACTAGTGATTTATTTAAACTTAGGAACTTTCACTTTTTTATGTTGAATTACTTAAAGATGGTATCATTTGTCACCAGAAATATTAGTAAAATGTCCCCTAGATCTGTCATTGGTAGAGATCGGTCAGCGGCAGTGAACGGATGGACGGAAACGTTGATGGACGGAATATACGGAAGAAATTCGGAAAGTGAAAATATCAAAAATATCATGCGAGGAAAACGAGGAAAATGAAAGATGAATAAAGTAGTCCAGAAGGAACACCGGGAAGAAGTAAAATTGCAAAACGCATCAGAGATGGATGAAATCAAGAAAATGTTTGAAGGAAATAAAGACGTACCAACAGAAGAGTGAGGAAAAATAGAGGATCTATTAAGAGAGAAAAGAAAAATGACAGGTAAAATAGAAGTACTAGAGAGAAATAAGAAGAAAAATAATAGGATAGTATCGGGAATGTTTATGGATACTGATGATAATGACAAGATAAAAGAGACAATGAAAAACTTTATTAGGAAATAACTGGAGATTGAAACCAGGATAAGAAGTATCAAAAAAAAATGGTAACAACACATGCGTAATAAAAATGGAGAACATCGAAGAGAAGATTAAGATTTTACAGAATAAAATATACATAAATAACGATCTAACACTAAACTCGAAGAGATTTACCACTAAACACCAAATCACTTTTTGAAACTTCTAGACGCACGTTTCGCTAACCATGTCAGCATCATCAGGATATGATTAAATCTAATTTTTAAACTAAACTGTGTTCTATTTATCTGATAACCCTATCTAATAAAGCGTGTAAAAATCGGGAACCGTGAAGTTTACTTAGCCTTACATTAATAATTGAAAAATTGATTGTACGGAATAGGTCCTTTATCTCAAGATTTTTTCCCAGGTATTAAATTTAATCATCTCCTGATGATGCTAACATGGTTAGCGAAACGTGCGTCGAGAAGTTTTAAAAAGTGATTTTGTTTTTAGCGGTAAATCTCTTCGAATTTAGTGTTTCACACCGAAGGTACCAATAGAAGAATTGATCAACGATCTAACAAATAAGGAGAAGGATATACAAGGGAAAATTAGAAAAAGAGAAAAGGACGAAGGAATTAAAGGGAATAAGACCAAGGTGGAATATATGAAAATAATTATAAATGAAGAATTGTGGAGATGTGACAATAACAAATAGGAAAAAACTAGAGGTCAAAGAAAAGATTGAGATTGCGACCTTAGCAGTGAATATGACACGACTAACAAATTAACAAATTATACGACTAACAAATTACAAGATAAAGGGAGAAAAACAAGAGAAGAGAAGGAACGAAGGGATCAAATAATAGAGCGAGCAAAAAGCGAGCATTAAATGAGATGAGAAAATGTCTCATCGATATCCTGAGAATCATAGAAACAAAACTGAAGGGAAAAAGAAGAAAGGAGATACATATGGTATATTGGATGTTATGATCGGGGGTCGAGGTCTCTCCCCTTTGAAGTCGAAGGAGTAGGATTGATAATAACAACAGACATTTTGAAACATATTATAAAGGAGAAATATGTTAGTAGCAGAATAATGGCGATACATTTAAGGTTATTACGTGAGGAATTATGGACAGTAATCATAGCATATGGAGAAATTAAGAACGTAGGGAAAGAAGGAAAATATGCATTTTTTGAAAAAATATGGGATGAAATGGATGATGGGGTGGAATATGTGTTGATTATGGGTTACCTGAACGGACGTGTCGGTGATCAAAACAGGGGAGTGAAGGAATGAAGGGAAAGGGAAAGAGAAATGACAAGAAATAATAATGGATACAGAATATTAGAACTATGTATAGGAGAACAACCTGATAATATCAATCAAACACAGTTGGAATCTTGCGATGGTTTCTATTAAAAACGAAAAGGTAGCATAGTTATCTAAGTTGTAAATCGATAAAAACTGAAAACTGCTGTGACAGGGGCGAGTTTGGTTATACTACTATAAACTATCTAATAATAATGACTACTAATTTTGCTAGGATTTTATAGTACAGTCACTTAACCCCAAACAGAGGGTCAACCTCGGAATGAGAGATAATAAGCTGTAAAATTGTATAAATCTTTATTTTGGCATTTTAAAAGTTGTCACAAAAGGTTCATAAAGTCTCGCGCTTGCATCTTAAGATATTCAAGATCAAAGTACAAATAAATCGTTTTTTCGCAAATATCTCACTTCATATGACTTCAATTATATTTGCATTTATTACAAAAATTGTAGAGCATAAAATTCTCTACAAGTTTTGTTTCAAACATTTTTTTATACGCTCAACTGTATTTGAGATAGAGCGCAGCGTTCTGCCATACGGTAAATAATACGTCGTATAAAAGTAACTAATCACTAAAAAATCCATAATTATGAATAATTTACATTGTTTATTAATTAATACATTGTATTTAATAATATTTTTCATTTATCAAATATAATTGTTTAATAATACCTACTTCCTGTAATTAAAAAATCTTAAGTGAAATAGTTTGACCTTGAATATCTTAAAACGCGGACACGAGACTTTTGTGACAACTTTCAGAATGCTAAAATAAAGGTTTATACTAGTTTACAGCTTATTATATCTCAATCCGAAGTGAAATCCCTAATGTGACTGGACTATTTAAACAGGTCGTTGAGTGAATTTAGTTTAAATTATTTTATTAAGATTTAACTTATTTAGTTCACCCTGGTAGATAGAAATATTATACGTGTTATTGATTTAATAAAGCGTAATGGACTAAGGACGTCACTAAGATGGAAGAATTTCGCTTTATATGATGAGGTTGTGTTTGCTTGTGATTCTTAACCATATTAGTTATATAGTTTATTGTTCAATGCCTTTAATATAGCTATAGAATTTAAGGGGTATATTATAATAGTAATGTCAGTTATTTTTTACTTTATTGCAAACTGCAAACCTTTTCAATATCAAATAATATTATATTTCGTTGGAAATATATTCCCTCAATATATTTCGTTACAATTTTTTCTGACTTCTTCAGGATAAATAATAGCTAAAAAATGTCAACAAATAAAATTAAACAATAAATGTATAATGGCGGACTTATAATGTTTAAAATTCAGTTGAAATGTTAAAATATATATAATAAAACAAACAGAAAATATAGAACAACACTCACACGTAGAAAACAAACATTTCTAACGAAAATATATATAGTATACGATATTTTTTTTTCTTTCAATTTTACTTGAAGATAAAAATACTGTTAATTCCAAGTCTGACATAGAGGATCTGAGTGTCATCTATTGCAACATTTTGGGATACTGAAAAGGAAAGAAAAAAGAAAAAAAAGCGGAAAAAACAAAAATTAAAAAAAAAATTTAAAGAAAACAATATTTTTAATTCTTAATATCTTGATATTTCGACTGTGAATATGGTGTAAAAAAGATCATTATGTGGAGAAAAAAGAACATAATTGATTTTAACAGTATATATTTTTCTTAGAAACGTTTATTTCCTACGTGTGAATGTTGTTCTACATTTTCTGTTTGTTTTAAACATTGTAAGTCCGTCATTATATATTTCATTATATATTTATTGTTTAATTTTATTTGTAATATGACATTTTTGTAACCGCCAGAAAAAATTCTGACGAAATATTTTAAGGGTTATCAAATAATGAAATCTTTGTATTAGTTCATAAGAACAGACTGCATACTCGAGATTCTAGTCCTTTATATATTTATATATTATTCATAAATATAAATTCAATAAATTTTTTCAGTTTTAAAAAATGCTAATACAAACCATTATTCAAAAAACAGGTGGAGATATTTTGCCTGAGTGATGAATGTGTGTGTGTGTGCTTCTATTATCCTTACACTTCTTGTGAACGAATGTTATGTTTTTTTGTACTTAATGGTGTATGTATATTGCTATATTTTGACAAATTGAAATGACAAATTGTATTTTATGTCATCTTATTACTGTTATGCTTATAGAAAATCCTATTTCTTTACATATAGACCTGTCTATTTCTCAATATGAAATACTATTATAGTCAGCGTCTGGAAGCTCACCAGGATATTTTTTGTCCCTTTCATTTTTTTTCTACTGAGAATGGAATACTTACGAGACAAAAAAACCTTAATATTCTGCTTTCGTTCCTTTTCACGTAAAAGACTGATGTCTGCGAAAATTATGTTACAACTTTCCCTTTCATCTTATGGTTCTTCTTGTAGATTTATTATTATGTTTCTATTTTAATAAACGACATCGACATCGATAAATAGTTTTTTCATATATTTGATGAACGGAAAATAATAAAACAATAATTCCCCAAATCTTATGAGAAATAAGAGGAATCAAATTGGTTTCTAACTTTAGCATTACATCCCCGAAACCTTGACTGAAATGGTAGATTGAGAACAATCAAAATAATAATAATAATGTTTGTTTTGGTGGTGCTTAAATGCTATAAAAGAATGAAGCAATATTACAAACACAGATAATAATAACTTTAGTTCAGGCCACCTTATATATTGTTAATATATAAGTGTGAGTAACAGAGCTTTATTAATAAATTTTATTTACTCATTTTTACGTTACGTGGTATTAGTGGTATTATTTTATTCATAATAGTACCTTGATGCGATATTTTAGAAAAAATTACGTGATCAAAAAAGTAATTTTTATTATAAGTCGAAAACAAACTAAAAGGTGTAGTTCCCTAAAACAGTTTAGTTTATATAATAACCAAATCTTAGTACTTTGTGGCATGGCCGTTTATTCTTAATTATTGATTGACATCTTCTTAGCATATAGTCCATTAGATCATCATCATGCTTCTAGATGTGTTGAAAACCATTTGTTATTTTTTGCCAGCAAGACGTCGTTTAACTCTTTCGTCGTTTTTAACTCTTTCCAAAAGTTCTCAAGAATGCATCGCGTAGTTTCGAGATTGCGACCCGCCATTAACAGGGTCAGCTGACTTGGCTTGGCTCTGATCGTTTCTCATTAGTTGCCTCCTTGCGTTAGACTCGAAACCAGCTGACAACTGCTGTTAGGCCAGAAACCGGTCCTGGGAGATACTTGTCTGGACGCGATGACGACGTTGATTTGAAACGAGAAGTACGTGGAGTGTGTATGAAGGATTCCTGCTATTTTAATATCTCTCTTCATGGCCCCACTACGCTATCTTTAGAGTATATATATATATATATATATATATATATATATATATATATATATATATATATATATATATATATATATATATATATATGTATATATATATATATATATATATATATATATATATATATATATATATATATATATATATATATATGTATATATATATACATATATATATATATATATATATATATATATATATATATATATATATATATATATATATATATATATATATATATATGGGTTCATCTGTCGTCCCATCGCCACGCTATATCGCCCGCCTATCTGCATTTCAATTGCTTTACTCTTCCAATGATGTCACATACTTTCGTTTGTTCCCTGATCCATGCGCAGGATTTTCTGTATCGTCTTGTAATGCCAAGTATACTTCTTTCCATTCCCCTCTGTGCTACCCGAAGTTTCACTTCCGTATGTGCTAACGGCTAGAACGCACTGATCGAAGACTTTTCTTTTCAGGCAACGTGGGAGTCTGCTCTTAAACACTATGTTGAGCCTGCCAAATGCCTGCCAGCCACATTTAACACGCCCTTCAACCTCCCGGGCGGTATTCCCCTCCACTGATATCCTCTGCCCAAGATATATAAAGCTGTCCACAATCTCCAAATCCCTTCCTAAAACTGAAATTCTTCTGTCCTGAGCGAAGTTATTGAACATAACCTGACTCTTTTTCAGGTTTATTTTCAAGCCAAATGGTTCGCCTGGCTCTTTGCAGTTCTTGTATGTGTCTTTGCAGCTCCTCTGGGTCTTGTGAAAGCAGAACAATATCAGTCTAAGATGGTTTAAGTTTGTACCATTGATCTTTACATCATCCTGTTCCCAATCCAATTTACGGAATACTTCTTCAAGGCCAGCCGAGAAAAGAATAGGCGATATTGGGTCACCCTGTCGTACACCTCGTTCAACATTAATTCCCACTTCAAGATCATCAAGGTGAATTGTGGCTGAATAGGTTTACATATGCTTTATTTACCCCTTGGCTAAGCAGTGCATCCATTATCGCATGCTTTAGGTTGGAGTCAAATGCTTTTTCGTAGTCGATAAAAGCCAAGCACAGTAGCATGGTGTATTCGTTGTGCCATTCAATGGCCTGCTGTACAACCTGGATGTGATCCATTGTACTGAATTCACTTCTGAATCCTGCTTGTTCTCTTGGTTGTGCGTCATTCAGTTTTTTTAATATTCTTTTAGAAATTATCTTAGTGAAAATTTTGTACATTACTGATAGGAGGCTTATTGGACGGTAGTTCTTTAAATCTTCCTGTGCTCCTTTTTTATGTAAAAGGGTCACTTCTGAATTTTTCCATAAGTACTTTTTGTATATGTACTTTTTGTTCTTTGAGGTATTTTGAGTATAATTTTGCCAGTGTTTTATGTAACGTCCGACCACCAGCTTCTAGCATTTCGACAGTTAGACCATCCTTTCCTGGAGCCTTGCCGTTTTTTATCCATTCTATAGCATTTGTTACGTCCTCTACTAGGATATCTGGCATTTGTTCTTCCGTGGGTATTGTTGCCTTTGATTGGTTCTGATCTTCATATAACTGGGAATATAATTTTCTGACAGCCTCTAACAATTGCGTTCTTTTGTTTCTCAGCTTCTGTTTAGCCTTGGTATTTCCTTTGTTTTCTTCCAGGGTTTCTTGCATTAGCTGCATGTTGAATCGGAGCATGTCCTCTCTTATACATTTTCTTATAGTTTTGCAGAGCTCAGTGTACTTGACTCTGCCAAAAGGAGTAGCTGCATTTCTCATTGCCCGTCGTTTCTTCATTAAATCAATGATCTCATTGGAGATTTTTGTCTATTTGAGACATTTTTCTTCTGGTGCCATTGAAGCAGCCGTTTGAAGCACATTGTTGAAGCTTTCTTCATATTGAACTGATAGCTCCACTTCCTCGGGATCTTGTAACACAGCAAACCGGTTTAACAAAACAATCTCAAAATCGCTTCCTCTCTCCAGCAGTTTCCCAGAATCCACTCTGCTCTTCTTTGACCTTACCATTCTTTCGCGTTCACTTCGACAGTTAATCTTAACTTTTGCTCGTACCATTCAATGGTACATACTCGTACCATTCAATGGCAACTTCCAATATTAAAATTGTTAAGGACAGTGCAGTTACAAAATATTGTTTTATCGTTGGTCATGATTTAATCAATTTCATTTGTGAGTCCAAATGGACTTTTCCATGTCCATTTTCTGACTATATTTTTCTTATGGGGCGAATTCATAATATATAATTCTTATCCTTCAGCAAAATAAACACCCCTATTGTCTCGCTCACCAGTCCCATATGGGCCAGTTGCATTTTCGTCAGTTCTTGTTCCCAGGATTTTGTACCTGCATTTTTCCTTGTATAAAAGCTGGACCACATCATCATAAAATTTCTCAATTTTCTCATCCCTATGGCTTATAGTTGGTGCATAAGCTTGGACGATTTGAAGCCTAAACTTTTTATTCAGCTAAATGACGCATTGGGCTAGTCGGTCACATGTACTATCAAATTTTACTACACTGTCCTTCAGCTTTCGATTGATGTTGAATCCAATTCCGCCACATCGACCATTTTCCGTACAAAGCGTGTAGAGTACGTGTCCAGTTGGTTCGAGTTTGATTAACTCTTCGCCATTTCTTCATGTTTCACATAGCCCAATAATATTCCAATGTATGCTGTCAAGTTCGATTAACAGTTCTTGCAATCGAGCCTCCGTTTTTTTATTTAGCGTTGCAATGTCAAAAGTCCAATGGCAGCCTGATCTAACCCGGTGATTCTTAGCACCCTCTGCCTTAGGGCAGGTCTTCTCGCTGCAATAGGTAGTTGCCCCTTGGCCTCCGGGGAATGAGGGCCGTGGTTGAGGTTATACTGTCATATTGAAACATATTGAAATACTATTGGTCCAATGCGGGTTGGCAGATTTTGGATCATGTTAGTGAGGCCTCTGGCTTGACCTGTTCGCCAGGGGTGACCCTCCCAGGAGTATAGACTCCAGATGGCAGAGCTCAAAACTTCATTGCCATATCCAAACTCCTTTACCGTGTCAAGATCTGATCCACAAAGGTGATGCGGGTTGGCAGATTTTGGATCATGTTAGTGAGGCCTCTGGCTTGACCTGTTTGCCAGGGGTGACCCTCCTAGGAACATAGACTCCAGACGGCAGAGCTCAAAACTTCATTGCCATATCCAAACTTCTTTACCGTATCAAGATCTGATCCACAAAGGTTGCAACGTGGTATCGTAATTATAGTAGTATCGACTAACAGAGATGATTACCTCGTGTTTGCAGACCTAAGTTATTTCAGTGTATGTATTTGAATTTCATTTAAAACCAAAATTGTATTTTATACGCGAATTTAACTATGTCTCTTATTTACTGAGAAGCAGCAACCAGAAAGAAATGTACCAGGATTTGCGACGTATTTGGAAGAAAAGAGGAGAGAAAAAAATTGCAATTTAAAAGTGGTTGAGACTTCAATTCTTCTATTGGAACCCGGTGTGAAACCCTCGACGCACGTTCCCCTAACCATGTTAGCATCATCAGGAGATGATTTAATCTAATTTTAAAATGGTTGAGACTTAAAAAAAGGTTCACATAAAAGGTCTTTCACAGCAGAAAGATCGGCCTCTGCAGTCTCTGGCGGGGGATGCAAGAGATAAAAGAACAAAAAAGAAAAGTGCGAATATCGGAGTCAGGTTCCCACAAGAGTTGGGGGGAGGGAAGAGTAGAAAACCATAAGCAATGGGAAAATTATTCATCGCCCAGGAAAAAGTTATCAAAGAGAGGAACTAAATGTGAGGTTGCGAGGTGTGTGAAACGAACCGAATGGTACAATTCAGATGCTTAAATTCAATTAAAGGATTAAGAGATTTAAGATAGATATAGGATATAAATGCTAAATGCTAGAGATAATTCCGAAGTAATTAAATGAGATAATTACCAAAAGCAATACACTGGAAGGTTAAATAGTAATTACAGTCACCAAAAGTGTATTTCGACTAAAACGATTAAAACCGGTGCAACACATTAGCCACATGATATAGAAAGCGTAACTTGGCCAATGTGCGGATGGTAAAGTGGGCGCTTGTGAAGGTGCAGCGGAGGTTTCCCTTTTGCGTTGGCCACTTGTCGATGGGTTGTCGGTTTTGTTTACCATATCAAAAAAACTGGCGCCCGCTGGTTCATATGACAAGTCCCAATCCACATATTGGCCACATAGTGTGCTATGTTTTCAACGCATTGAGACAGTTTTTGCTTAGTTTTATCGGTGTGCTTTCAATGATGTTGACTTTGGCTCAGTTTCTTGTAAACTGATGATATGAAAAGTGGACAGGCAATGTGTGGATGCCTACTTGGAACATTGTAACATTGTGAACTTGCAACATGTGTAGGGTCGGCTTAAGTAAGTTTATAATTGAGGATGGTTCTAGACGCTTAAAATACTGGTCTCCTCTCTCCATTGTACACCACAGTTTTCGGAATACGCTCATGGTTACGAATGGGGGTCCTCAAGAACACAAATACAGGTATACTTACTTACGATGACGCTACAGTCCAAATCGGGCCATGACCTCCTGTATACTTCTCCTCCATTTTTCTCGGTTTTGTGCCCGCGTCCTTCAGTTTGATAATCTTAGCAGGGATTTGCTATTTGCGTCAGTAGAATCCTCCCATAACTTCAGTGGTTTTCCAACTGTTTTTGTCCATTGACTTTCCCCTTCAGTGTGCGTTTGGGAATTCTTCTGTCATCCATCCGCGCCACATGGCCAACCCTTTGTAGTTTTATGGCTTTTACGAGGGTCGACACTTCTGGATTATCGAGGATGGTATACAATTCTCTATTGCATCGTATTCTCCAGATCGAGTCCTCCTTCACATGTCTGAGGATTCTTCTTAGGGCCTTTCTTTCAAAGGCGTTAAGTAATATTTCGGACGCCTGAGTTAATATCCACGTTTCGCTGCCATAGCATAGCACAGGTCTTATAATCGTTTTATATAGTTTAAGCTTTATTTTCCTGTGCACGTTTTTGTTTTCAATTATTGGGCGTACCGATTAATACTACTTATTTGTCATCATTATTACATCAGAACTCGAAGAGATTTACCACTAAACACTAAATCACTTTTTCGACGCATGTTTCGCAAACCATGTTAGCATCATCAGAAGATGATTTAATCTAATTCTAAAAACTAAACTATGTTCTATTTATATGATAGCACTGCCTAATGAAGCGTGTACAAATCATGAACCGTGAAGTTTACTGAGTCTTACATTAATAATCAAAAAGTAGACTGAACGGAATAGGTCCTTTATCTCGGTTCATGATTTTCTTACATTTTTCTATTTGAAAGTCTTCATATACATCCAAAGCTCTATTGTTATTTACACTTTTAACCAGTCTTAAATTTCTAATATCTATATTGTGGTCATGTTCGGAACATGGAACATGACCACAATATAGATATTAGAAACAAGATATATAGACACAAGATTTTTCATTTCTCCCATATCCAATGTGGGCAATGTGTTCTTTAAACCTCGTTAATATGGATATTTTTGTTTGCCCAATATACATTCGATCACAATCTTGACAACTAATTTCGTAAATCCTCGACTTTTCATGTTGATCTACTTTATCCTTTGGATTACCCAGGACTTCTTTTAATTTATTATGTGGTTTGTACGTACCTAAACTTATGTTTTCTAATTAATTTACCTACAATGTTCTTATTATAACCGTTTACTTCGAATACCTCCCTAATAAATTTTAATTATAATAATAATTATCTTTGTTTAAAGGAAAATTGATTAATTTGTTTACCATAAACTTATTTTGGAAACTATGATTCGAATCATTAGGAATGTATCTCGAGGTAGTGGTGTTTTTCCTAAAAATATCAAAATCTAACATATTTTTATTGTTTCTACTGACTAAAAATTTACGCATGAATTAGAAAACAATGATAGTTTACCTTCTCTGGATGTTTTTGTCAGTAAGCCGAAGTAGTTTCGGTGGGATTCCAAACTCCAACATGATTTTATCGAGTAATGACCCCAAACCGACGGATGTCCATTGCTTAACGCTGAATAAGCTATAAGTTTATATTTAAATGTCCATTGCTTAACGCTGAATAAGCTATAAGTGTATATTTAAGGAGAACCTGTATTGTAGAGGTAATCAATATTGTAGAGTCAAAGCTCGCGCTGTTCACGATATTGTTCACTAGTTTTAAGTGTCCTTATTATAAAATAAAGTTTTTAAAAACGAAGTTTGTCGGTTTTCGTATTTAACTGGCGCTGTGAACAGGATAGTGTCATTCTGCCCTTTATCGGTTTACCGTTGTGTAGAAATGATTTCGAAATCTTTAGACACTACCGAGAAGAAGGTACGAACCCAGGATCCAGCCACCGTCTACCGTGTCGTCAGAGGAAGCTGCAGTCCTAGTCCGACCTACCAGAAGACCGACGTCAGACAAGCCAATTCAGCCACGTTTTTATAGGGAACCCTTTGGTTGTGTACTTATAAATATAAACTCTATGGAATCTTCATTGATTATAGTGTAAGTAAAACTGAATTGCCCTTTTTACGTATTTATATATGTAAATGTCTGATTCTTCAAAACGTCTGACAAAAATTTTATTGAATAATAAGGCAAAATTAGGGTTAAGTGAACCAAAAAGTAACACAGAAACAGATTCAACAAAAGAAATTTTAACAAATCAATCAATTAATTTAAGCTCAGAATTAGACTTAAGTTGGTTTAATCAAGTAGATATATTTAATACAATGGAAAACATCCGTTTTCACACATCACTTTTACCCACATTCTCCGGTGCACAAAATCATCTCGAGAGTTTCATAATTGCAATCGACGAATTCTTTTATCTTTATGCAAGTAATGATAATGAGAATATAAATAAAGTAATTCTGGCAGCTATAAAATTTAAATTAATAGACAACGCGAGAGAATTTCTCCTATCGAGACCAGACCTAACTAACTGGCTTACGATAAAAGTTGCTCTTAGAGAAAAATTTGGCGACCCTATAACTTATCAAATATTAATGCAACAGCTACAATATATAAAGATTAATAAAAACGAAACGATTTTAAATTTTGTAGACCGATTAAAAACATTCGTTCAAAGAATTATCTCGAAAAGTCAGTGCGAAGTTGAGGCTCAAACTTCAAAAGTAATATTATTTATTCAGGTACAGAAAACGTCTGTCCTAATATTAACGGCCAATTCTCCGCAGACATTAAAAACAATGCTAATGCTGCAAAATCCAAACACGCTTGACGACGCCTTTTCACACGTCGTTAATTTTAATATGATCGAGTCCCAGGTCAATTTTACAAATAATACAAATACACAATTTAATGACAATAATACATTTAATAGACCAGTATTCAAACCTTTCTCCCAACATCAAATGAATTTTCCTCAACCAAGACAACCGGCTTTTCCGAGTCAGTCGATTCACATCCAACCTCGACCAATGCCGCCGAGGCATTATCCAACAAATGCAGAAGTATTTGGGAAACCCCGAAATGTATTTGCCCCACAGACTAATAGACCTTTGAAATTAGACACCCCTACACCAATGTCTATTTCAACTGGAGGCAATTCGAAAATCTATCAAAATTGACAACCTCATAGATTCCCTAATGCATTTCAACAAACCGGTCCGAGAAATTTCACCACTAGAGAATTGACCAACGTTGAAACTTATACGGAACCGCATAACGAAGAGTATTTGGTGGAAGAACCTTCCGAGGACTATGATTATTCTTCATATTATCAAGATTCCTCTTCATACTATCCTCAAGAGGATCATTCTTCGTTCGAAATACCCAACCCTCAATTCTGCCGACCACCTTCTGCCGTCGGAAAGACTAATGAAAACATTTCGGAAAGGGCACCTGAAAATTTTCAAGAACTTCGCCCTCATCTCCCATCAACCTAAACAACCTAGCCCAGAAAATTGAATTACCATATTTCTATCTTCCTCAAATACAAATAACTGTCCTCATTGACTCTGGTGCTACTGACTCTATCATTTCTCCTAAAATTGCTAATCAATTTCCTGAAAAGATATTTTTCGAACCTTTCGAAGTAACTGCTTGTAAAAATACGTACAAAGAAAATAAAAATTTAACTATACCGTTATTAAAAGAATTAGGAATTAACGATAATTTAGATATGAGAGTTTTAAATTGGCATGACTTTGACGCACTGATAGGAACAAAGGATTTGAAACATCTTCATGCATTAATAGATTACGAGAACTTTTGACTCTTAGGAATATTAAAGTTCCTTTTTCTCTTGCTTATAATAAAGCTTTGACTCGACCTATTCAGAACCTTAATAACAACCATCTAGGCATTCCGGTAAATTACGAAAACGGCGTTGCTATTCTGCCTTCATTTACACTTGGAGACCATATTATACCCGACAGTCTAGTTGACGTACGAAATGGTTATTGTAAAATCCCTAATCCCGCTCCTGAAGTAGGTATCAATTTTCATAAAAGAATAAAAGTCATTCCGCACGATCAGTTTGAATTATTAGACCCTCCTAGTGAATCTATCAAAAAGAAATTTAATCCTTCAGAACTCCTACGATTGGATCATTTAACACCTTTGGAAAAATCGAAAATTGTTCCCCTTCTATACGATTTCAAAGAAATTATGTACCACGAAGGATGTGACCTTTCTTTCACTAGTCAAACTAAACATTATATCCGAACTAATAATGATCGTCCAATATATGTAAAATCCTATCGACACGCACCTTTTATGAACCAGGAAATACAGTCCCAAGTTCAAAAACTATTGGACAACAAAATTATCTAACCTTCCATCTCGCCTTATTCCGCCCCAGTCTGGATAGTTCCGAAAAAGGCAGATGCTTCCGGTAAGAAGAAGTACAGACTAGTAATCGACTACCGCCAGCTCAATGACGTAACCGTTGAAGAAAAATGGCCGCTTCCACGTATCGATGATATCCTAGATAACCCTAAAGGCAAATGCACCTATTTCACTACTCTCGATTTAGCTCAAGGCTTCCATCAAATCGAGATGAGTTCAGATTCCGTCGAAAAAACTGCGTTCACTGTGAACAATGGTCATTTTGAGTACCTTCGGATGCCCTTTGGCCTCAAAAATGTTCCAGCCACATTCCAAAGAATGATGGATGAAGTACTGAGGGAATATCTATATAAATTCTGCTTTGTTTACATGGACGATGTCGTCATATTTTCAAAATCACTATTAGAACATATTGACCACATACGAATAATATTCGAGAGATTAAAAAAAGTCAACCTAAAAGTTCAGCCGGACAAATCAGAATTCCTCTGCAAGGAAGTTTCCTTCCTAGGGCACGTCATCACTCCCGATGGGATAAAACCCAATCCAACTAAAGTTGAAGCCATTCAACGCTACCCCATTCCAAAAAGCCAGAAAGAAATCAAAGCATTCTTGGGATTAGTAGGTTATTATAGACGTTTCATCAAAAACTTCTCAAAAATTACCTTCCCATTGACCAAATGTCTTCGAAAAGGTAGTTCCGTTGATGCCGAAAATACCGAGTACAAAAATGCTTTCCAGAAATGCAAAGAATTAATTACAAATTGTCCTATCCTCCAATACCCTGACTACAACAAACCATTTAAGCTAATTACAGACGCTTCGAATGTAGCGATAGGGAGCGTCCTTTCACAAAATGAACACCCGATAGCATTTCATTCAAGAACCCTCAATACAGCCGAAAAGAACTATTCTACAATTGAGAGAGAACTGCTAGCTATAGTAGACTCCACTAAACACTTTCGCCCGTATTTGTATGGACAAAAGTTTATAATCGAAATAGATCACAACCCTCTTGTTTGGTTATCTAAGATCAGAGAACCCAATTCAAGATTAATTAGATGGAGACTCAAATTAGAAGAGTTCAATTTTGAAATAAAATATAAAAGAGGAAACGAAAATGTCGTCGCGGATGCTCTTTCCCGTATCGAGATCAATATTCACAAATCAAACGACACACAGAAATTAGTGTTCCTAATTTCGAGGATTCCGTTGCTAATCTCGCCGACTTTGATCTTGCAGATTTTGCTTTAGGCAACAAATACGAAGAAATCATCTCCGATCAAGTAAGAGATCTTAACAAGAGCGCAAGCAAAGAAAAACCTGCTGAAAATATAAGAAAGGAAGATGCAGATTCAAACATTACGGTACATTCTAATAATGATACCCAAGGCAAACACCTTCCAATATCAGAATCACCCGTCAATTACGCTACAAACCGTCTAATAATTGATTACGGAAACCAATTTAAACATGTATATTCGAAGCCATTTAAGAAAACCACCATTTTGTAGAGATTTCAAAAACCGAACGACAAGACCATATAGTGAAAATATTGAAAGAAATAATAAAACCAGATGCGACTTTTACTATTTATATTCCAGACAAAGAACTAAAGATAGAGTTTCAAAGAATAATTAACGCTAATCTAAATCCATCCGCGGGATTAGTCTTTTCTAATACTTTCTAATCTTACTGATATCACTGACGACGCGCAACAAAAAGAAATTGTTTCCAACTATCACCAGAATAATCATAATGGTATAACAGAAACCTCTAATTAACTTAAACAAAAATATTATTGGTCTAAATTAAGGGATTCCATTACCAACACGATAAACACTTGTGAAATCTGCTTACAGAACAAGTACGAAAGACACCCTTATAAAATAGCCTACGAAGGTCCTTTATTAGCGGAAAAACCTTTCAAGACCTTACATCTTGACCTAATCCAATTTTCAAACTGCCAATTTCTAACCATCATCGATTCTTTCTCCAAATACGCCCAAGCTTATTTCGTAACTGACAAAAACGCAGTTACCATTGTTGGAAAACTAAGGCATTACTTTTCTCATCATAATTCCCCTTCTAAAATTGTTGTTGATAATGGAGCTGAATTCAAAAACAATCTCTTCAAAGAGTTTTGCCAACTATTTTGCGTAGAAGAACATTATACTACCCCTGGAAATTCATCGTCCAACAGTCCTGCAGAAACATTACATTCTACATTGCTAGAGAAGTTGCGAATCCTTAAAACGCAAAACCCTGACGAAACTCCACAAAACTTAATGACCTCTGCTATCTTAATATATAATCAAAGCATCCATTCTACTACAGGTCATTCGCCATTTTCGATACTATATGGTCCCTATCTTAACGAGCCCAATATCAATAATGACCTAACCATTTTCGAACAATATAATCAAAGGAGGAAAAGTGAATTAATACCTTTTCACGAAACAATTTACAAAAACACTTATAAGAAACAGTCCGAAACCACACAAAAACGGAAAATAACAATATAGAACCACCCCCCGAATTGATCCCTGATCAGACTATTTACATAAAAAACACACTACGCAACAGAATGAATCCCCAATACATACCAACTAAAGTGACTAATATGAACAAAAACAAAATAACGGGTGTAACTAGAAAGAAACCTGTAACTACACACATACGGAAACTCAAAAGACTTAGAAAGACCATTACTTCCTTTCAGCCTCCTGACCCTGACAGTGCAGGACCCATCGACCCATTGCCAAGCACTTCGGGTACACAAGTTGCCAAATAATGGTTATTACACCGAGGATATTTCATCATCTTTAGTTGTAAGTCACTACCATACAACTTATATACCTTTTAACATAACAAAAATCAAACATACTGTATCTACCTTATTCCATAACATAGTAATTATAAGTCATATGATACAGAAACTAAATAATAATTTACTGGCAACTGAATTCCAATATATTTATGCCGAGTATAACGCCACATATGACGCTTTTTCAAATCTGAATGTATACCAGGGTAACAAACCAATCCGGAAAAAACGCGGTTTAATAAACCTTCTAGGAAGCAGTATCAAGTTCGTCACAGGAAATCTCGATAATAATGACCTAGAGACTATTATGCGAAATTTACAAATCTTGAAATATAACCAAATAAATGCAATGCATAAATTAAATGACGTCATCTCTCTTGCAGGAAGCGTCGTCGCCCGAGTAGAAAATAACATACACCTCGTAAACGAAAGCGCGAAAGCTATCCGTTCTGCAATTTTAAAATCCAACACCGAGATAATTTTAATGCTGATTGTGGAAAATCAACATTTACAAATCGTTAGATTAAAAGATTTCTTAGAAAAACTGTTACGCATAATATCCTTTGCGCACTTAAAAACATTAGATCTTGAAATATTAAATTAAAATGATATCGAAGAGATGTGGAATTATTTGGAAGTACACCATCCTAAAAATGCTCTATGGCCAATAAAACATTTGTCAGAACTTGCACTAATTTGTAAAACCGGCCTTTTAATATTAACTGAAATGGCAATCCTAGTTATTAAGATTCCTATTTCTGAAAAAAAAGTATGTAACTTAAGATTTATTTACCCTGTACCTAGTAACGATAGTCAAATATTAATTATACTTAGTAGATATCATTGTAACAACTTGTGGTATGAACAATATATAGAAATTAATACTAAGTGGATTTGCTCCAACCCTATCGCCAATGGATGTCTTTTCCCAAAAGATTGCCAGTATGCCGTTGTTCAGAACCAATTTCAAGTGCATACTCTAACGTATCACAGATCCCTTCTACTGTGTACAAAATCCCCTGAAACAATTTACGAGAATTGTTTTCAGTTTCAAAAAATTAATATCCAACATTGCAGTCTCATCCAAAGTAGCTGTGATGTGATAATAAATCAACATAAGTACTCCCTAGAAGTTAACAATATCTCAATACAACTTCCGAAGATTGATAAGATCCCAGATACTAATTTAACACTGGACTTACAAATCAAACACTTGGAAAACCCCTGGAAAATGAAAGAAGACTTGATGGAGCCTTTAATTATTCAGGATAGGTTCCCTCAACAAGTTCATCATTACGTCTTCACAATTGTGTGCCTCATTTTCCTTCTTGTAATAGCTATAATGATATATCTATGGCTAAAACAAAGAAGAAACAAATATATTCCGATGAAACTCTTACAAAAACTTGTCAACGAGGACGTTGAAAAAACTAAGGGTGGAGGAGTAATGACCCCAAACCGACGGATGTCCATTGCTTAACGCTGAATAAGCTATAAGTTTATATTTAAATGTCCATTGCTTAACGCTGAATAAGCTATAAGTGTATATTTAAGGAGAATCTGTATTGTAGAGGTAATCAATATTGTAGTGTCAAAGCTCGCGCTGTTCACGATATTGTTCATTAGTTTTAAGTGTCCTTATTATAAAATAAAGTTTTTAAAAACGAAGTTTGTCGGTTTTCGTATTTAACTCGCGCCTGTCGATACTGTCGTATGCCCGTTTGGAATTAATAAATACTGGATACATATCAATGTTATATTCCCAGAACTTTTTCTGCACCTGTTTAACTGAAAATATCTGGTCCATGGTCGATTGTCCAGCTCTAAGTCCGCCGTAACAGAGCTTGTCACCTTTTTATAAATTGGCCATATGATATTCCTGCGCCAATCTTCAGGAAATGTTTTTGTGTCGATATGTCGGTGATTAATATCTGTAGGAGATGTGCTATGCAAGTGTCACCGGCTTTTAGAAGCTCAGCAAGGTTGGTTTCTCAGAGCTGTTTATACTTCTTTGAATGTGGAAGGAACTCAAAGAGGATCCTTCATCAGCTGTTATACCAGTTGTCCCTGCTATTATGTCTGCTGCTGCAGTTCGTGTGGATGATGGGCTCGGATTGAGAAGATAATACTTATAATCTTGCCTTCTGCATCCTTACAGAGGGTCGTCTTTGATTGGTATCTCTCTTTCATCCTTTTAACTAGAGTATAAGTTGCTCGTGTTATGTAATTTAAAAGGTTTATCCATATTTTTAATTTCATCCTTATTGAACTTCCGTTTTTTCTGTCTGCAGATTTTGTTTGCGAATCGTCTAAGGTCATAATATTTTTCCTGTTTGGATGTTTGTAAGCTTCATTTATTTTTTCGTTTTAATGCATTTTATCATTCGTTGTCGAACCAAACATTTTTTTTGCGACGGTTGTTTTCCTATCACCTTCTTTGCGACGGATGTGATGCCATCTTTGAAGTTTTGCCATATTTCTTCTATTGACATGATGATGTTATTCAGATTGTCGCGAAATGCCTTTCCAAGGCTGATACGTATTTCGCAACTACTTCCTCATCCTTGAGTTTTCCAATGTCGAATTTAAGAACCGATTGTGTTTTTGAGTGTCCTCGGTTTGTTATTCTACATCGGAACTTCGTCTTTACTAAATAGTGATCTATGTAGCAATTAGCCCCTCGACATGTACACACGTCGAGAATGCTGAAAGCCGGCCTTTTCTCTATTTGAACGTGATCTATTTGGTCAGCCTCTGGCCGTTGAGGGAGGGCGTTGGCCGCCCCTCCAGCATTTATCACAGTAAACAATTCACTTCCGTTCAGTTTCTTTCCTTTAACTAATTTTCCTGGTTCACCTCCTGTATAAGGTATCAATAGTACGAAAAGTAACAAGGAGGAAGGAAAAAGCAACATCTTCAGCAGCACTATTTTCTTCTACGCCCTCCCACTTTAAAAACCCACGAGTCACCACTACATATATCTTGTCTTGATGCGGACTGCACACAAAACGTTTACGTTTAAAGTAATAAAATTTTATCTAACCGCTAAAATCGTTTATGTTACGTATATTGCATAGAACACTGTTCTCCTCTCGTCATTGTATACCCCAAATTTCGGCATACTCTTATGGTTATGAATGGGGATCCTCGAGAACACAAATACATATGTACAAATAGATACAATTGCTATGTATATGTTCTAGTTAAAGGTAGTAACTCCCTCCTATAATGATTTAATATAAAATAAAACCCTATTTCAAATGTAGTTACTTTGTACCGTTAGTCGAGAAATTATGTTAGAATCGTGTCGGGCTTACATAGATGCAACTGATGGACATTTTGATCATTTAATTTTATGCAACAATCAATCATGTATTTCTTAATGCGTAAATCATTTAAAATACGTTATGGTGTGAAAAATTTGTGATTTTAGTGAAATCTGGTTAATTTTTGACGTTAAACATTAAGTTAAACTTTGACATTAAAGACATCAACAAGTAATTTTTTTTATATAAAAGAACAAACCAAATCTATACCGAAACGTACGGACTAATTTACTATAAAATTATTACATTTTATTTTTAAATAATGGAAATGGTTGCATTTTAGACATGTTTTTAGACACATTTTAATCACAATCAGGTACATTTACGAAAGATATTTCTCTTACACCCTGTATCATAGTGCAAAATTTTTTTGGTTCTCTAGTGTAAGAAGAAAAGTATCAATCTTTTAGAACGTATAGTATAAAAGCATAAAAAATTATATTATGAAAATAAACATTCCTGTGACGAATGTAGAAAAATATTTTACGTATTAAGAAGCAGCAAAGATAAGAGGCATGCCGTTTTGCCGCTCGATTTTATTCAAGAATACGTTTCTCAAAAAACGCTCGGCATTTGGGGAATATATTTCTAAATGTATTATTTTTTCATAAACCTTTTCTTAAATATTCCGTCGTTTTTTACGGATATGCTACTTTCTGATACAAATCGGGGTTTATACAACTCGGTAATACACAGTTCCCCTTATAAAAAGCTACATTAAATATAATCAGATCTGGGAAATGTAGTGGATTAACGTCAAAGAATGTCTGACATAAATTGTCGTTCTCGCTTTTTAGATCTAGAAAGAAATAATTCCGCGCCGTATGATCGCAAAATTTAAAAAACTCGTTGAAAATTTAGTATAGTGTCCATTCCTTCGACGAAGTGAGCTATTACATTTTGCAGCATCTTCCCTATTGTTTAGAGATATTTTAGACAAAAGACGAAAACAAAAATGACTGAGTGGAGATTGATTAACTCGAAATTTGTTCAAAATTCAATTAAATATACATAGCATAAATACATTTTACAGCTAATACGTTTTTTACTTCACGGCCCATCACTCAGGCCCGAAATCTCGTACAATAAAAACCAAAATCCCAATATCAAAATCTCCATATCAAAAAATACGCATCATGAAAATTCTCCAGGCGGACTGGCGTGTGCTTCCATACATGGGGATTTCGCCTGTCCCGTTCAGTCTGCGCAGGTTTTTCTTTTCATTTCACATTGTTGTTCAACAGTTAGAATTGAAATTACCAAATTAGAAACTATAACGATGTTACGTCTAATATTTTTACGGATGGTAGATAATGTTTGTGTGTCGATCCGTTTATTCTGTGAAGAGTCACGACGTTTCGCCAAAATCTCGTTTGGCATTTTCAAATGTTGTCCGTTTCGATTGAAGAGTCCAATTAGCGTGCACGGGTCGTTGCGCTCGCTCTTATAGCTGGCCGGCGACTTCGAAGATTGTATCGAGGTAGTTCGGGACAATTCGCGGCGCTCGACAACGCTGTCGGGCGTTCGTTTATTGATTTTTCTTCCTCGTCGCCACGTTGTCGCGTTTCTTCTTTTTTCAGAAGGGATTTCCATACTTTTGGAATGTTGCGAGCGTCGTTTCGCGTATTTAGCTCACCCTTTTCTTCTATTTCAAGGGCTTCTCTGATTGTTCGGACCTTGTAGTTTTTACTATTCGCTATTTCTTTGACTCCTTCAACATTGATTTTATGTCTTGTTTGTAGATGGTGCTGGAACAGAGCGGAAGTGGTTTGTTTGTTTTTTAATTCGTAATTTATATTCGTCTGTTTGTTTGTCCTATGTATGTTTTGTTGCAGTCGGAACAAGATATACTGTACACCCCATGATTTTTCCCGTTTAACTTTGTCCTTGGGGTTTTTTTAGGATGTCTGCGACAGTTTTGTGCGGCTTGTAGGCTGCTCTCATCTTATGTTTCCTTAGTAGTCTGCCTATCTTATCTGTGATTCCTTTAATGTATGGGAGCAGGACCTTTGGTGTATTTGGTTCATGATCCTCTATTCGTCTTGGTGTTTGGGTTTCCTGTCGGCGAATGGCCTGCCCAATACAGTTTTCTGAATATCCATTTTGTCTAATGGCTGTGGAAATTTTTGGTAGTTCTACCAAAGGTAGAACTACATAAGGAAACATAAGATCAGAACAGCCTACAAGCCGCACAAAACTGTCGCAAACGTCCTAAAAAACCCCAAGGACAAAGTTAGACTGAAAAATCATGGGTTGTACAGTATATTTTGTTCCGACTGCAACAGGACATGCATAGGATAAACAAACAGACGAATATCGGCCAGAATACAAGAACATAAAAACAACTTAAAAAACAAACAAACCACTTCCGCTCTGTTCCAGCACCATCTACAAACAGAACATAAAATCAATTTTGAAGGAGCCAAAGAAACAGCTAATATTTTCTAATCGGACAACACTTGAAAATACGAAATGAAATTTTGGCAAAACGTCGTGACTCGTCACAGAATCAACGGATCGACACCCGGAATAATTTAGAAACACACACACACACACACACACACACACACACACACACACACACACACACACACACACACACACACACACACACACACACACACACACACACACACACACACATATATATATATATATATATATATATATATATATATATATATATATATATATATATATATATATATATATATATATATAATATTTTTTTAATAATAATAAGACTTTTAGTAATCATTGGTATAGTTTAAGAAATTTTAATTCTCCAGACACATTGTACAAATAAATTTTGGTCTTGGATAGGCAACGCAACCCTCATGCATCCATTGGAAACATTTGGTGCATCTTATCCATTTTTGTCCCTTTTTATCCGGAAAAAAGTTGTTATGACAAACAAGGCATCCTGCGTCATCATTGTCACTGTCTTCTTCATCAGTAGAGGTTTGTTGGGTCATAATTGAGTCATCATCAGACGTATCCTGATCAGAAGACTGTCTTTTTCGTCGCTTCTTGGTTCTATTTTTGTCGTTTCCTACTGTTTTGCCTGTTTTTACGTTTCTAGCTCTTTTTTCCTTCTTTTCTTTCGTCCTTTTCCTTCTGTTTCTTTTCTACATCTATGATTTATTTGTTTATGCGGTGAAGCCGTCTACTATCATGGCTTTGCCCCGTCTAATTGTCGTGGTAGGTTGCTCAACGATAGTAATTGGTTGCACATTAGCTGGAACTATTAATGGCGATGGAGTGTTTTCTAATCGTAGGAAGGTAGTTAAAGTTTTTGGAGTTGACCTTGTGGAGTCCGAAGGTAACGTGACATCATTTACTGAAAGTGTTGAACTGCTTGCACCAGGGGAAAAATGAGCATTGATGCTGAGAGTCGATATCGAAAATGTTTTCGTTAAGTGGAAATAATCATGTTTTCTGAAAGTCATTTAGAGTCGTATCGATTTTGCAGGCTTTTGAATAAGTTTTTTCAAATATTTCCCCAACTTGGTAGTGAGTATCAACCCGTCTTGGATGATTTATCAACCAATTCTCTATTTCTTGGGCATCAAATGTTTTTAAAGGAAACATAAATGAAACATCCAAAGGTTGCATATGATCAGTTGAATGAGGGGGGAAGCAGAACATAGATGCACCATTGTCAAGCGCAATGTATAATCACGCCTAAATTTCTTGTATGGCTGTAATGACCATCTAACACCAGCAAAACAGGGTCTTCTTTAGATGGTTTACATGGTTTAGACGACTCCACCAAGCAGTTCAGCTTTCATTTTTTTTTTTGGAAACACAATTAATGGAGGAATAAACTGACCAGAAGCTGACATACGAGTCACAATAGTTACTAATGCTCCCCTTTCAGGAGACGACAATTTGTGAACTTCTCTCTTGCCTTTCATAGTCAAGATTTTTCTATTCCATTGAATCTTTTATTAAGGTTGAAGTTAATCTTTTGCAATTCAGGTTTCAATATATCAAGAATTTTTAACATTTTCTGCATTAAAACCTTGTACACAAGTTCGTGATAATGACTTTGGTTTACGAAATGACAAGTCAGGATGACGTGCCATAAATAGCTTCATCCATGTTTTGCCTGCCTTTTTTTTGGTCTATGAAAATGGGGAAGGAATATTATTCCTGATAGCCCATTGGAAAGCCATTCGTTTTAAATCAGAAGCGGTGACACCATAATGATTATTCTCCGTTTACAAGCAATAGTTTACCAACTCTTCTTCTAATTTTACTGATAATACTGGTTTTCTTCCCATTTTCCCAGAAACTACATCTTCTGTAGGTTTTTCAGATTTTTTACTTAATCTTTCAAAGTAGCTCTCGGAACGTTAAATAATTTAACTGCCTTTTTATAACTCATTTCTTTCGTTCGTACAGCTTCAACAGCTTTTTTCATTGCTTCAGGATCCCACAGCATTCTTCTTGGCATCTAAAAATAAACTAAATAATATAGAAAGTAATAACATAGAATAATAATAATAATATATTATAGAAAGAAGTTACAGAAAATACTCTTGTGAGTAAGACGAAGTTTTAAATATCAGTGGGGGTTATATTAAGTAGTTGCTAGTGATATTAATAACATCCATTCAACAAAAAACACACCTTTTTTAAATACCTTGTCAAAGAAGTGGCGTCTCACTGTAAATTGTTTATAATGGCCGATTGAGGTCATTAACTTTAGTTCGGGTTATCAAAATTGGGCAACGTTAGTCAGAAAAACAGAAACCGACGGGGACGAAATTTGCCGACTGTACCTTAATATTTAAATGTTTATTTGCTGGACACCGAACCTGTACTCTTTCATCATTACCAAATAAATTCATTTTAATTTCATTGGAAATAAATAATAGTTTTGCAATATGTTCTATTTAAATTATTTGGTGCAAACTAGTTACGATGTTCTAAGTGTTTTTTTATTTAAATAGGAAACTTCCTTGTAATTCTGCCATTATAGCCAAATTGTTTCAAATGTCTCTTCTCGTACTCATAAGGTTTTTATACAGTTCGTGAATTAAACGAGCAACTTCTCGACTAGAACTTTTTCGTTTCCGGCCTCGGAACTTTGGTTTTTGCTCCATGTCATTTTCTTTTTATATTTTTAAAACAACGGAAGGGGATCTCCTTCCGTTGTTTTAAAAGGGGAAAGTTTGAGAAATAAATTTAAGATTTTTTTTGTCTTCGCAATGGCAAAATTTGCCAGCGCTCTTCGTCAGTACAATGTTTAGTGTCACCCATTGTTTATAAAAAGTTTGTATGCTCTGACAACTTACACTAACCATGTCAATCAAACAATAAAAACCAATTTCTAATAAAATCTGAACCAAAGGTATCAATATATTCCATACTTTTATTGACCATTATTTTTTAAATTATATTCTCGAATTTATTTTATCTTGCGATTATTTTTTGTTACAAATATTTATTTAAACGATGTATAATAAGAAAAGTATTTCTGTAGCATTCCACTTTGAAGCCAATATCAAGAGAATCTAGTTAATTTGCCTTGAGGACTCAATCTGCCAACTCCCCAGGGTTCACAACCAGCAAAGAACGTGGCCGGCGCGACCTCTCTCTTCATTTTTGGGATACGAGAAGATTTTTCACGAGGAATTAATTTTTTAGTCACCTGAAGGAAGACCTGGGGAGTAGACAGATTTAGGCCTCGAGGCCAATCAACTAGATTCTCTTGATAAGGGCTTCAAAGTGGAAGCCGAAACGTCGAGATTTTACAAACCTAAAACGCGGTTCCACCCGAGAACCAAGTAGTTTTGCATGCAATTTTCACACATACTGTCGAGAAAATATTTCTATTTTTTATTTGGAATATTATTATCGATTATTTAATTGTATATCACACCGAATCGTTTCTTTAAACTTTTTGCGCGTTCCGTTAATCATGTTAGCATCAGCAGGGTGGTTTTGACTAAACATACTTAGATTGAATCAACTCCGGATGATGGTTTACAAAAAAGCGCGTCGAGAAGTTTAAAAAATTGATTTGGTGTTTAGTGAAAAATCTCTTGGTGTTTAGTGTTTCGCACCAATAAAAGAATTCAGTTCAGTATTAATAGTGCAACACCAGATGCTTTAGAAACGAACAAACTTTTGAATTATAAATATAATAGCAAAAATTCCTGAATAAATCCTTCATCAGTCAATAGATCTTTCCATCAACTTTATTTTTGTCAATAACACAGGTCCATAAGATTTTTGTTGCGAATGCTTTTTTTGCGTTTTATATAGGTAACTAGCTGTACCCGCCCGCTTCGCTGGGTATTAAAAATTAACATTATTATTTATTGTCATTATTACAGTTTCTTTATAAAAAAATGTTTAGCTTCCCCTTCCCGTATTAAATCAAGCTTACATATAGTGCCCTCCAATATAGTATTTAATCTTCCTAACATTTAATCTTCATTGTCTATCTCATTTTCTTCGATGATAGTTTCGATTGGCCGCAAATCGTTCATGAGCCCCATATACTTATTAGTTAAAACGATCTTCTTCATTGCACCGAATGATGTCATTTGGAAAGCATTGTTGTAAGGTCTGATAGATTTTAAAAATGCATTTGATTTTACATGTGTTCCAAGCAGTAGCGATTTTAATAGCTCTGGAAGTTGTCGCAAAGGTTCTAGTTTTATTTTGCCAGCTAAACAGCATAAACCTTCACTTGCACCAATTCACTTTAATGCTTTACAATAACTACAAATTTTTGTCATTAAACTTAATTTTGATTCTTGTTTATAATCAACTGTAGGATCATACGAAAAACCACAATTTATTTTTACTTTTCAACGAATTTCATACGTCGTAAATCTTCTTTCCTTTTTTGTTCTTTTAATAATATATATATATATATATATATATATATATATATATATATATATATATATATATATATATATATATATATATATATATATATATATATATAAATAGATTTATAATTATATAGATAGATTAATAATTAATTTATTAAAATTAATAATAATAGTAGTTAATGTACATGATAATAATAATAATAATCAATAATAAGTTGATAAAAGTTGAAATTTTAAATTTAGCGTTTTTGATCATTAGCGCCCTTACAACCGCTTTAGGAGTTTGAACTCCGTTGCAGACGTTCTTAATTAGTCTTAATATAGCCCAAGAAAGAAAAAAATAATTTCAATTTCAATTCAATAACTTTATAAAAGCTATAAAATCAGATAATTAGCGATTCTCATCATTAACGCCCCCGCAACTGGTGTAGGGAGTTCAACATTCATATAAATATTAGCCTATCCATTAAGAACATGTATTTTCTACATGGATACCAAGTTTCAAGACAATCGGATGCATGGTTCAGTAGTTATAACGGAACATCCGTAATAACCATTGTAGATTTATATATTAGTATAGATTATTAAAACAGCTTTTCACAAAAATGGTCCAGCACATCCCATTTTCAAGCACCTGCTTCTTCTTTATATCCTCAGATTATTGAAAGTATTCGTACCTGACTTTGGACTAAACAATGTAGGAATTACCACAAGATCGTAGAGCGAGTATTTCTACAGTATTCTACGAACCTTTAGGAGCAGTTTTATTGTTTTCTTTAGTTTAATTTATTTCTGCCTAGTCTGTACTTACTCGTTTACTCCATAGTCAAGTATTTAAGTTGATTTTATATACAATGGCAAGTTCTAGTCGTGGATATTGCAAAAATTCAAAGAATAAGTTTTGTTATATTTATGTTTTTTGTGTCTATGGGATAGTAGAGCAACAAAAGAACATTACAGTAAGAAAAATTGTCTCATATTCTTCTTGAATTCATTCTTTTGAACCTGGTACTTCAAACATAAAATATGTCCCCCTTGTTAAGCCAAAATGGTGTTTCTTCTCCCTCTCCATATTAAGCATGGACAAACAAGGTAATCGTTTGAAGTATTTAAAAGAAATATTTCCTCAATTAAGTAAACTAAAAGAAGGTGTATTTATTGGACCTCAATTTTTTCCATTTTCAAGGAAAATTCAATGAAAAGGAATTGACAGCTTAGAACTGTTTTATTAGTGTGGTGGAAGGATTTCTGGACAAGAAGAACGAATGAAAACTATGAAAACCTCATAAATGAATTCTTAAAAGCCTACGAAGTAGGCTAAGGTGTTGTATGTTACTAAAATGCGTTTTTTACACTACCATTTGGATTTTTTTCCGGAAATTTTGGGTGCAATAAGCGACGAACAAGATACCAAGGAGGACACCGGAAGCCATCTATGTTGGGCAACTTCTGCTGGTTTTTAAAAAGAGATGATGCTACAGAAGACTAGAGGAAAAAGTGAAAGTGTTGGTCACTGTATGGCATCTCATGTTGTATATTTTTAATTCACTTACTCCTCAGTAATACCTTTGCATAGATTTAGTACCTTTTACATGTTTATATTAAATAAATATTGGATTGTAAAAATATGTCGTCTCTTTATTTTTCCCCACCATCGACCCCCTGTAACAAAAAAAATTGTACGTGTTATAGTAATTAACTTATCATTGTCGACTTTAGGAATACAAAATACTTCATATACACCTATTTTCATCAACGTTCCGACTCCAATTCATTGAGTCTACTGGCTGCATCGTGTACAGTTTGAATGTCGTTAGGTTACTAAATGAAACTTGCTTGTAATTCAAATCAATTCAATCTCTTTTATTTACATGAAATATAAATACAGTTCAGTGTAAAAGTTTCTGATAAACTACGATTTTTGATTTATTTTCCGGTGATGGTGGGTTTCCGATACCCGAATACGCGACATATAGTTGTTCATGCGTGAAACACGGAAACAAATGACTTGGTAACAAAAATTAATTGGTGGTGGGACCAATTGTGGCAATTTTACTTTTCCACCCGCACAACACAATCCAGGATAGTTACCTCTGTATTTCAACGCCTTACAATACGGACAAACGATTGACATTTCTCCAATTGTTAGTGATCTGTCCGCACCGTAATCGATTTCCGAATCGTAATAGAATGCCACTCGTTCCAAGTTCACGGGAGCACTGCGTCGGCGAAATCGCTCATGTTCATCATGGCGTGCTCGCTATTGTTGTGTTTGATGTGCACGAACTCGTTGCATTCTAAATATATCCACTTGTCGTTCATTTTCAGTTACTCCCGAACGCGATTCGGACATACCAATACGACTATTATCACTATCTGTTGCTCGCTGGTCATCAATGCGGTTTGCACGTGAGGTAGCTCGTCGCACATCTGACTGACTTCGACGACCTATGTTAGCTCGTCTTCTCCTCGGCATTGTAATGAACACTATAAAACAGTCACTCAAATCTGTCAATGAAAATTTTAAAATATTAAAAGTTCTCGAGTCACACAAAATTTAAGGTTATGTCTAGATATAAAGACAATAGACGATAGGTCCACCACGAACGCCATCTATTAACAGTTACCCGAAGTGGCGATTTACCCTTACTCTAAATTACCAATTTTAATTTATTCAATTTTTCAGCTGTTCTTTTGGGTCTTCCCTATTTTGTTTTAAACCATCCCTGTATCAGAGCGAAGAAAACAAAAAAAAAATATTCAAATCGGTCAAGCCGTTTGAGTTTTAGTGAGACTAACGAACAGTAATTGATTTATATATATATATATATATATATATATATATATATATATATATATATATATATATATATATATATATATATATATATATATATATATATATATATATATATATTGGTATTTACTATATGTTTTTATATCAATATATTTGAATTGAATTTGAAATTCATATAGAAGTAAATGTTGTTACCTTGTCTAACCATACATTTTTCTCGAAGAACATGACATTTAAACATATTCAGCTGTATCGTTAAATAGTTATTCATTATAATTCACTGGAGTATCCATGGCACACTGTATTACTTGATTTCAGGTGGAAGAAGCGGGGTTGAGAGATTTTCGGTAGGGGCAAAACTTATGGGTTCACGTCACCGACATGCTAGTGACGTGTTGCGCCATACTGATAACGCCAATTGTGTTTTAAATTAAATTGTGTTTTAGATAGATCATTATTTTAATGAGGTGAGTGAGTACAAGTGAGTCAACAAGAGTGAGTACTTAATATTTTAATATTTTTGTTATTTATTATTTATTATTATTATTTATGAAAAAAAAGCATTTATTTTCGAATATTTCCAATATTCATACCATAATTAATTTAAAAATTCAAAAAAAGTCATGGGGATTGCCGACAGAAGTGAAAATTTGAAACTTTGGAATAAATGTGTTTTTTGTAATTTTAAAATTAATTATGGAATGAATAATTAAAATTTTATTCCAATTATTATTAAAATTATTAAAATTCCAATTATTAACATTAGACTGGTTTTCACATCTATTTGCACTCTGAGCGTTAATTATATACATTTTCATATAGTTTATTTATTAATCAAAACATTAGTATTAATTTGATCAATCAAAACATATGATAGAGTCGAGTATATACAATGTATTAGTGTATACATGTATTCATGTACACGCCAAGTAAGTGCAGTTAGCTGACGCCTTAAGACCAGAAACCGGTATCGGGAAATACTTGCTGATGTTTGGCAGGCAGCTGAAGAAATGAGCAATTATTACGTAGATATTCCTTGCTTTTTGAACATTTTTATTGTATATGCTGGTGATGATGTAGTTATTGCAATACACATAAATTGTTTTCGGATATTTAGTGACCAAAAGAACTGATTTTAAAGATGTTTTTGCATTATGCGGCACACCGATTCTCAATAGACCCTGATCAAAGCAAATTAAGACTGGTTGAATATAACAAAAATGAGTCTGCCATTAAATATTTGATTCACAGTGATGAAGAAATAGTTGAAAAATTGATGCTTAACCAGGTGTGAGTCAGACGGTCAACAGAGTAAACAGAAGCAACAAAATCAGAGCTGTATCAGAGCAAACAAAACAAAAAAAAATATTCAAATCGGTATAGGCATTTTTGAGTTTTAGCGAGATTAACGAATATCAATTGATTTATATATATATATATATATATATATATATATATATATATATATATATATATATATATATATATATATATATTTATTAAAATTACCAGGTTCTCGGGTAGAACCGCGTTTTAGATTTATAACATCTCGACGTTTCGGCTTCCACTTTGAAGTAATTTTCAAGAGAATTTAGTTGATTTACTCCGAAGCCTCAATCTGCCTACTCCCCAGAGTTCAAGAGTTCACAACTAGAAAAAAAACCAAAAAAAGCGGAAAGTCGAGATTTTATAAATCTAAAACGCGGTTTTATCCGAGAACCTAGTAATTCTAATATTACCGACCGCGGAAGCCTTTCCGAACATATATATATATATATATATATATATATATATATATATATATATATATATATATATATATATATATATATATATATATATTTGTCATACATCCATGGTCAAACAACCAACAAAAGTGTTCATTTAGGCGTTCAGGTTCAAAAGGTTCAAAAGTGTTCAGGTCGGCGAAAACATGGGTTATTGGCTGTGGATAGGATCTCCCTATTCTTGATGGTATGGTATATGTCGGCGCCCTGAAGAGTCTGAACCTCGAGAGATGAAACATTCAGTTGAAGGGATAGGTGGGGCTCCTTCCCGGTCAAGCAACCAACAAATATATATATATATATATATATATATATATATATATATATATATATATATATATATATATATATATATATATATTTATATATATATATATATATATATATATATATATATATATATTATATATATATATATATATATATATATATATATATATATATATATATATATATATATATATATATATATTCTATAATTCTATAATTTCAAAATCCCCATCTAGCTCTAGTTTTAGTTACTTCTAAGTCATTTGCAAACTCACTCATAATCGCGGTTCACAGGTATGTAGTATGATCTTTATACAGAGGCTTTATTTAATCCTGTAATCCACGTGACTGGCGATTTATTTAAACTTGGGAACTTAAATTATTTTTGTTAGATTATTTAAAGGTAGTATCATTTGCTACCAAAAATATTACTAAAATTTCCTCTAGATCTGCCATCGAGATTTGTTAGATTTAGTCTTTTATGACTTTACTCGTTCATGGGTTTAGTCGTTCCTTCATCTGCTCTCCAGGCGTTCAGATTGATGATGGTTTAAGCCCAAAAACCAGTTTTGGGAGACGCGTGCTGGCGCTTTGAGTGGCGGATGAAGGAATGTCAAAGTACCCACGTGGAGCAGGGGTAAACTTTCATATATATATATATATATATATATATATATATATATATATATATATATATATATATATATATATATATATATATTATAGTACACCAGCTCTTATTTAGCCGCTTCGCTAAATTTCCAGTCCTACACTCACATGATACAGTCGAGTATATGCAATGAATTCGTGTATATATGTATACATGTACACAGTCGCTGCGCGCCGCCAGTCTGGCGAAGCACATCACTGGCATGTCAGTGATGCGAATCCATAAGTTTTGCCCGTACCAAAAATCGCTCAAGGCGGCTAAAAAAGTTTTCACCAAAAAAAACACATTTATTCCAAAGTTTTCACTTCTGTCGGCAGTCCCCATGACTGCCTACCTTTTTTTTTTTGTTTGTTTGATAGTATACAGGTTTGGTGTTGTCCCACTGTCTAATTCCCCACAATAAAGGTTTGGGTCGGTTTAGAATCAGCTTAAAGTTGATTACGTCATTGAAATTTCAGTAAATACACCACACCACACTCATCTTCAAATTTAGATTCATACCAACTTGTTTATCTTTATACCCCCATTGAATATCTAGTAACTAATTAATGGTGTTTAGATTTTTATTGGTCAGCATATTTGAAATAGTGAAGAATTGTCATTTATGTATGAAAGTGTACGTATAGTTTGTTTAACTTTTTTGTTTCGCAACTTTTTTTAGCGATTAAATACAGTTGTTTTCTTTTAAATGGATACGAAAATGAACAAAATGAACATATTGTTATCAAAGGATTTTAACGGTAAAGGGGTGAATATGTTTAACATGGTGAGAAGACGACATTAAAAAAGCATTTTGTTTAAAGCAAAATTTTTGAAAAACTCCGCATTTAAACATCGTTCATGGCCAACGTTTTAAGTTTTTAGGTTGTTTTAAAAATAAACTCCATATTTTATATAGACTGGAAAGCAAAATAAAGGTGTTAGATTTAGGATTTAAGTTTTAGATCTCTTGCAAAATGCATTGCTGGCTTACGTGATGGATATATTAATAATGCAGAAGAGAATATCGAAAATAAAGTGAAAATCCAACGACAACAAATTGCATCTGTTTTAGTTTTATGGAAAGAGAAGTAAAGTTCGTAATATTTGCTGATGTACATGTTTTGAAAATTTCATAGTAATCTGACTCCGTAACATTGTAAACACATAAGAAAATAAAGAGTATTTCCTTTATGATTTTTATCGTCGAAAATGAAAAAGTCAGTTCCGAATCTGGAAAACAAAATTATGCATGGAAAGTTGTATAGTGGGTCGGTGGAGAACATTGAACATATTCAAAAAGCAAGGAAAATTTGTTCTTGTTTCACGAAATCATTTTCAGAATCATTTCAGAATCATTTTTATGAAGTAATTTTTTCAGTCGCCCCTTAACGTCTTCAAGTGTGTTCCGAGATCGGTTTCTGATCTTTAGTGGCCAACAGTCGAACTCGAACTGAACGTTCGGAAAACAGTTGAAGAAATTACCGAAACTACGATTATATACATCAGCCTTGTTAGATGTAGGTTGTAATACAATTCAGCATACACCATCTTGTGGTGAACGTCCGGAACAGTCAGATTGTGCAAAATCGTTTGTGCCCATGCAGGTCCTGTTTAGTGGGCCGGTGGAAAATATTAAAAATATTCAAAAAGTAAAGAAAATTCATCCACATTCCACATAATGATTGCTCATTGCGTCAACCGCCCCCAAACGCCAGTAAGTGCAGACAGATGACGCCGTAAGACCAGAAACCGGTATCGGGAAACACTTGCTGACGTTTGGCAGGCAACTGAAGAAATGGGCAATTATTACGTAGATATTCCTTGCTTTTTAAACATTTTTAGTGTAAATGCTGGTGATGATGTAGTTATTGCAATATACATAAAGTGTTTTCAGATATTTAGTGACCAAAAGAACTGATTTTAAAGATGTTTTTGCTCTGTGCGGCACACCTATTCTCAACAGACCTTGATCAAATCAAATAAAGACTGGTTGAACATAACGACAATGAGCCTGCCATTGAATATTTGATTCATAGTTATGAAGAAATAATTGAAAAATTGATGCTTAACCAGGTGTGAGTCAGACGGTCAACAGAGATGATTTTTACTGAAAGGAAATTATTCATCTATAATTTCTAAATGCCCATCAAGCTCTAGTTTTAGTTACTTCTAAGTCATTTGCAAACTCACTCATAATCGCGGTTCACAGATATCTAACATGATCTTTATACAGAGGCTTTATTTAATGTTTTTATGTTAGATTATTTAAAGGTGGTATATTTGCTACCAAAAATATTACTAAAATTTCCCTTAGATCTGCCATCGAGATTTATTGGCTTCAGTCATTTATAACTTTAGTCGTTCCTTCATCTGCTCTCCTGGCATTCAGATTGAGCCCAACTGATGATGGCTTAAGGCCAGAAACCGGTCTTGGGAGAAGCGTACTGGCGCTTTGAGTGGCGGATGAAGGAATGGTAAAGTACCCACGTGGAGCACAGGTGAACCTTTTTATATATATATATATATCATATGTCCTATTTGTTGACATAATCGACTTCTATGCCAAATTTCATTAGAATCCTTCCATCCATTCGAACCTGATTGAATGACAAACATCCAAACACTTTCACATTTATAATATTGATGTGGCATATGGCATATATTGATATGGCATATATAATACGTAAAGTATGGGAGGTTGACTGTGGACAGGGTCTCCCTATTCTTGACGAGAGAGCATATATCGGTACCCTAATGAGCGAGAGGCGAAACATATACCCTCCAATTGAAGGGTTGGGTGGGGCTCGTCCCCAATCAAACATCTAACAACATGTTCATTTAGGCGGAGACGCAGGTTGTTGTGGGTTCCACATGAGATTGTGAAACCCGGCGGCTGGGTGTGTGTGAGATCAGGTCTTCATCCCTTGGGCTATCCATCAGCTCCCTTGGTGGAATCTTCTCCATTTCCCTCTGTCTTTGGCTATCACCATTGCTCCTTCCAAATTCCCCTCGTCAGGTTTTCAGCGATGGACTTGTTCCTCGGTCTTCCTCTCTTCCTCCCTCCATACACACCCATGGCCCACACTCTCTTCACCACTCGAATGTCTGGCATCCGCACGAGGTGCTCGATCCATCGCAACTTGTTTTTTCAATCAATCACCTCCAATATCCGTTTAACGCCAAATCTCTCTCTTATATCGGTATTTCTCAGTCTATCCTATAGTGTCACCCCTTTAATCCTTCGTAACACTCTCATATCGAATACTTGTAGTTTTGATTTTTGCTATTCAGGCAACACCCATGATTCACTTCCGTAAGTCGCCAGAGACAGTATCACCGAGTTACAAACTATAACTTTGGTCTCCTTAGTGATGTATCTTCTACATAAAATGGGTTAGTACATTGCATAATAAGCTCTAGTTGCACTATAGATTCTGTTTGTTAGATCACACTCTCCATATCTCTTCTGCCCCAAGGTGATCCCTAGATATTTAAATTTATCAATTTACTTTACATTTACGTTATTCAGTCTTATATGAATATCCACATTTATTCTTAGACCATTTCTTCAGAAAACCTTTTTCCACGCATTTAAAGACTTGTGCAATTGCGCTTCTTTTTGCCCCAGCAACACCAGATCATCCGCATAAATCAGTTCTTTTATTTCAACCGTTGCAAGTTTATGCACACCTACTCTAGCTCTTCGAATATTAAGATCCACTTCCTTGGGCAATTCATCGATAAGGATAATAAATAATAGCGGGCTTAAAACACCACCCTTACTTCGCTTAAGCTCATATTATTTGTTCTGACATAATTTCTACAATTTGATTACAGATATTTGATTTCCTCTATCAGGTGTTCATTCACTCCTTTATTATGTAAGATCCACAAAACACAAATGTAACTTGTTTTGTTTTTCCAAGGTCTTTGTTATAAGTTGTCGCAATGCAAAAATCAGATCCTGTGTGCTCCTGTCTACTGTAAATCCATGCTGACTATCATCAATTTTATTTTTCAGCTCTTCTCTTAATCTTCATTCTAGTAGGCGCTCATATGTTTTAGTCGCTGCACTCAATAGGGAAATCCCTCTGTAATTATGATACATTGAGCGGTCTCTTTTTTTAAAAATTGGCAAAATGATTGCTACTTCCCAGTCCCTCGGTATATCTATATTCTTCCATGCAGAGTTTAGTACTTTAAGGAGAAGATCTGTTCCCGCTTTTCCGATATTCTTGAGCAATTGCAATTCAACACCATCATTCTCCGCAGCCTTCCCATTCTTACATATATGAATTACACTATTAACTTCGTTATACTGGATAATATCACCAATGGATTTATGTTGGTTTTCCTTTGGTCTCTTCTTACTGTGATATCCTCACCCTCTAATAATTCTTTAAAGTATTCCAGCCAAACTTGCATTATCTCGTCGTTCTCAGATACCAACTGTCCTTCTTTATTTCTGATGTGTTACATTTACGCTTTGTTCATTTCTCACACTTTTTAAAACACAATAAAATAATTTTTGATTGTTCTTGAAGTCCGTTTCCATTCTGACACCAAATTCTTCCCATTCTTTTCTCATGGCCTCTTCAACACTCTTCTTGGCAGCAATTCTTTGATTTTTATATTTGCTCATAAGTTATTGTACTTTTATTGGCAAGGTACTTTTTCAAGAGTTCTTTTTTTTTAAATTTTGCTTCTAATGTCTTCCGATCATAACGAGGTATATTTTCTGTTATTTGCTATATTTTTCCTTCCGCAAACTTCTTCGGCAGCTTCTATACAAATTTGCCTAAATGGGACCCATAATTTATCAGTATCCTCTGACTGCCATTCTTTATAATGCTTCACTCTTAGTCGTATACTTTCCTCAAATTTCCTTTTGTAATTATCTAATTTTAGCTTTTGAAGATTTATGACCCACTTCTGTTTCTTATCGTTTTGACATTTCTGTATTGTTTCTTATGACCATGTTCTTTTGACACTTCCTCTGCTGCCTATCACAAATCTCCTTTTTACTCAGATGTGCTTTACTGTTTATATTATTATTAATAAACTATTATAATTAATTTTCATAGTAAAATAGTAATTAGGTAACTATGTTATGCACATGTAGTAAAAGATAATAATTGCAGAAGATTGGAATGGTTTTTAATACGTACAATCAACAAGAAAAGAGATATTCCACTAAAAATGTTCTATGTTCTATTATTCTACTATTCTATGAAAAAAATATATTAGTATAATACTTATAAATATCATCTCATCAACATCATCAGCATATGGAGCGTCTAATTATTCTTAGAAATGGAATAATCAGATGCACCCGACGAATTATCCTAAAATTTTTTTCGCGGAAACTCTTACAACAAGCGTCAAACAAAAACCTATTAACCCTTATTGAAAGAAGCGTTTTTCTTTCAAGTAATGTGAATAATTGATTAGTTAAAATTACGAAGCTTATTCCCCTTACACCCTATAAGATAAGTAAAATCTCATGTGGATAGTCACTAGAGTGTCCGTTATTTCCCAAATTGATTTTTTTCCCTTGGGTATCCTCTAAATTATTTCTTTATTGCCTTTATAAACTTAACTTACACTTACTTAAATTAAGATAAAATATTAATTTTTTCGTATTAAAAAATTGTTTTTAGTTACTATTGCGAGTGCAAAATAAAATATATAACATTTAAATGAATAAAACTCAATATGTAGTAAATTTGAAAATATTAGATAATTATCGAAAAAAACGGTATAAATAAATTTTAACCTTCGGAAGATGTAGAAAATCCTGTATCATCATATGGAGCGTTTAATTATTCTCAGAAATCGACTAATCAGATGCACCCGACGAATTATCCTGTAATTTTTTTCGCGGAAACTCTTACAACAAGCGTCAAACACAGGTCGTTTACCTCTTATTGAAAGTGGCGTTTTTCTTTCAAGTAATGTGAAGAATTGATTAGTTAAAATTACGAAGCTTATTCCCCTTACACCCTATAAGATAAGTAAAATCTCATGTGCATAGTCACTAGAGTGTCCGTGATTTCCCAAATGGACTTTTTTCACTTGGGTGTCCTCCAAATTATTTCTTTATTGCCTTTATAAACTTAACTTACACTTACTTAAATTAAGATAAAATATTAATTTTTTCGTATTAAAAATTTGTTTTTAGTTACTATTGCGAGTGCAAAATAAAATATATAACATTTAAATGAATAAAACTCAATATGTAGTAAATTTGAAAATATTAGATAATTATCGAAAAAAACGGTATAAATAAATTTTAACCTTCGGAAGATGTAGAAAATCCTGTATCATCATATGGAGCGTTTAATTATTCTCAGAAATCGACTAATCAGATGCACCCGACGAATTATCCTGTAATTTTTTTCGCGGAAACTCTTACAACAAGCGTCAAACACAGGTCGTTTACCTCTTATTGAAAGTGGCGTTTTTCTTTCAAGTAATGTGAAGAATTGATTAGTTAAAATTACGAAGCTTATTCCCCTTACACCCTATAAGATAAGTAAAATCTCATGTGCATAGTCACTAGAGTGTCCGTGATTTCCCAAATGGACTTTTTTCACTTGGGTGTCCTCCAAATTATTTCTTTATTGCCTTTATAAACTTAACTTACACTTACTTAAATTAAGATAAAATATTAATTTTTTCGTATTAAAAATTTGTTTTTAGTTACTATTGCGAGTGCAAAATAAAATATATAACATTTAAATGAATAAAACTCAATATGTAGTAAATTTGAAAATATTAGATAATTATCGAAAAAAACGGTATAAATAAATTTTAACCTTCGGAAGATGTAGAAAATCCTGTATCATCATATGGAGCGTTTAATTATTCTCAGAAATCGACTAATCAGATGCACCCGACGAATTATCCTGTAATTTTTTTCGCGGAAACTCTTACAACAAGCGTCAAACACAGGTCGTTTACCTCTTATTGAAAGTGGCGTTTTTCTTTCAAGTAATGTGAAGAATTCATTAGTTAAAATTACGAAGCTTATTCCCCTTACACCCTATAAGATAAGTAAAATCTCATGTGCATAGTCACTAGAGTGTCCGTGATTTCCCAAATGGACTTTTTTCACTTGGGTGTCCTCCAAATTATTTCTTTATTGCCTTTATAAACTTAACTTACACTTACTTAAATTAAGATAAAATATTAATTTTTTCGTATTAAAAATTTGTTTTTAGTTACTATTGCGAGTGCAAAATAAAATATATAACATTTAAATGAATAAAACTCAATATGTAGTAAATTTGAAAATATTAGATAATTATCGAAAAAAAACGGTATAAATAAATTTTAACCTTCGGAAGATGTAGAAAATCCTGTATCATCATATGGAGCGTTTAATTATTCTCAGAAATCGAATAATCAGATGCACCCGACGAATTATCCTGTAATTTTTTTCGCGGAAACTCTTACAACAAGCGTCAAACACAGGTCGTTTACCTCTTATTGAAAGTGGCGTTTTTCTTTCAAGTAATGTGAAGAATTCATTAGTTAAAATTACGAAGCTTATTCCCCTTACACCCTATAAGATAAGTAAAATCTCATGTGCATAGTCACTAGAGTGTCCGTGATTTCCCAAATGGACTTTTTTCACTTGGGTGTCCTCCAAATTATTTCTTTATTGCCTTTATAAACTTAACTTACACTTACTTAAATTAAGATAAAATATTAATTTTTTCGTATTAAAAATTTGTTTTTAGTTACTATTGCGAGTGCAAAATAAAATATATAACATTTAAATGAATAAAACTCAATATGTAGTAAATTTGAAAATATTAGATAATTATCGAAAAAAAACGGTATAAATAAATTTTAACCTTCGGAAGATGTAGAAAATCCTGTATCATCATATGGAGCGTTTAATTATTCTCAGAAATCGAATAATCAGATGCACCCGACGAATTATCCTGTAATTTTTTTCGCGGAAACTCTTACAACAAGCGTCAAACACAGGTCTTTTACCTCTTATTGAAAGTGGCGTTTTTCTTTCAAGTAATGTGAAGAATTGATTAGTTAAAATTACGAAGCTTATTCCCCTTACACCCTATAAGATAAGTAAAATCTCATGTGTATAGTCACTAGAGTATCCGTTATTTCCCAAATTAACTTTTTTCACTTGGGTGTCCTCTGAATTATTTCTTTATTGATTTTATAAACTTAACTTACACTTACTTAAATTAAGATAAAATATTAATTTTTTTTGTATTAAAAAATTGTTTTTAGTTACTATTGCGAGTGCAAAATAATATATATAATATTTAAATGAATAAAACTCAGTATGTAGTAAATATTGAAAATATTAGATAATTATCGAAAAAAAACGGAATAAATACATTTTAACCTTTGGAAGATGTATAAAATCCTGTATCATCATATGGAGCGTCTAATTATTCTCAGAAATCGAATAATCAGATGCATCCGACGAATTATTCTGTAATTTTTTTCGCGGAAACTCTTACAACAAGCGTCAAACACAGGTCTTTTACCTCTTATTGAAAGTGGCGTTTTTCTTTCAAGTAATGTGAAGAATTGATTAGTTAAAATTACGAAGCTTATTCCCCTTACACCCTATAAGATAAGTAAAATCTCATGTGTATAGTCACTAGAGTATCCGTTATTTCCCAAATTAACTTTTTTCACTTGGGTGTCCTCTGAATTATTTCTTTATTGATTTTATAAACTTAACTTACACTTACTTAAATTAAGATAAAATATTAATTTTTTTGTATTAAAAAATTGTTTTTAGTTACTATTGCGAGTGCAAAATAATATATATAATATTTAAATGAATAAAACTCAGTATGTAGTAAATATTGAAAATATTAGATAATTATCGAAAAAAAACGGAATAAATACATTTTAACCTTTGGAAGATGTATAAAATCCTGTATCATCATATGGAGCGTCTAATTATTCTCAGAAATCGAATAATCAGATGCATCCGACGAATTATTCTGTAATTTTTTTCGCGGAAACTCTTACAACAAGCGTCAAGCACAGGTCTTTTAACTCTTATTGAAAGTAGCGTTTTTTTTTCAAGTAATGTGAAGAATTGATTAGTTAAAATTACGAAGCTTATTCCCCTTATACCCTATAAGATAAGCAAAATCTCATGTGCTTTATCACTAGGGTGTCCGTTATTTCCCAAATTGACTTTTTTCCCTTGGGTATCCTCTAAATTATTTCTTTATTACCTTTATAAACTTAACTTACACTTACTTAAATAAAGAGAAAATATTAATTTTTTCGTATTAAAAAATTGTTTTTAGTTACTATTGCGAGTGCAAAATAAAATATATAACATTTAAATGAATAAAACGCAGTATATAGTAAATTTGAAAATATTAGATAATTATCGAGAATAACGGTATAAATATATTTTAACCTTTTGAAAACGTATAAAATACTCCAATATAAAAATTTGTGCTTCTGAAAAGATTACAACAGAAGCAGTATCAAGAATGTTTAGTAAGATAATCAATATAATAAGGGAGAAAAAAATTAATATTAAAGAAGTGCAAAAATCCCATTTTTAATGAATGGGAAAAGTATCGTTATTTAGGCAGGGTTAAACGGCAACGGATTTTTTTTCTAAATTGTTTTAAGTCTATAAAAAAATATGTATAGGATACCCAATTGAAAAAGTCAATTTGGGAAATAACGGACTCCCTAATGGCCATGGGGCCATATCCATTGGCATTATCTCTGTACATCGGTCATAAAACATTCCCAGAAGCTATCCACCTCAAATCCTAACAAAAAACATATGCTTTAAGTATACAAGATTAAATTTTACTATGCTATTACTATGCTATTACTATAATTAATGTTACTTTGTGATAGTTCATTTTTTAAAAAGGAATAAAACAATATTTTACTTATAAAGTGATAAATAACAAAGTAAAAAATTGTTTTATTCCTTTTTAAAAAAAGATTCAATTAATTCAGGAACCAAGGCAAGCCAAGTTAAGTACCAGTGGCGGTTCGTGAGGGAAAAACAGGTGGGGTATGTATAACCAAATTTTGGAATGGGGATAGGGAAATGTGTCGCAACCAAAAATTTTACATTTCTTAGTATCATACACACACTTTGCTGTGTAGAAATACGAGTGTAACTGTCAGACATCAAATTTCATGACAATTAAATCTATTTGTAGTTGAAGTCCATTCTTCTAAATTTCTGAGCAGCAAAAATTAACATTTGAAATTGACTTAACAAGTTTCTTTTAAATAGCATTGTTAACGCGCACAGCCCTGGCCTATAGTGTTTCTTAGAAATGTTTTGATTCGTTTGACGGTAGAGAAACATCTTTCGCTTTCCACAGTCGTCATAGGGATGGTGCACAAAACAGTCAGCAATTCTACAGCTTCACTAAATATTGATGTTAAATTGTTTTGGATAAACATTTGTAACAGCGGCACAGCCCCACTGTGTTTCATAAAATCGTCCCGTGCGTACATTACCGAGAGTTAATTTTTTTATTTTAAGTAATTTACGTTTGCAAACAGGTTACACACAATTTTAATGTCTTCATTTGGAAAGACGGCTGGAGATTCACCAAATTTTTCAGTTTTAAATCAATTTGCAACAGTTAGGTATATATTGAAACTAAACAGTTCCTGAACCTGTATGGTTAAGGTATCACAGATTTCCTTGTATATCCTGACATTCGGATTGGGGTCCTCCTTCTTAGTAAATTTCCGTTTCCTTCTGCGATTTTCTATGATCATTGTAGATTATTCACCAGTTAAGTTACCAAATTCTTGATTAATTTGTATTTCTATAGTGTCTCTGATATTTTGAATGATTGTTGGAAAATTTATCAAATTCTTCTTAACTTTAAGTGCATGTAGTTGCATGTAGTTTAAAGTGCATGTAGTTTAAAGTAGCATGTGTAAGTGCATGTAGTTTAAAATTATCCACCAAATAATGTATTAACCCCTGAATTAATTTATAACGGCTGAGATTAATAAAATTTTTATCCGACTCGGTGTCCATAATTTCTTCAAAGCATGTTGCAATTCTTCTTTGTAAATGTAAACAGTATTCACATTTAGATGTAAAGTTCCATCTGGTAGGGGCCGCACGGGGTAGACACTGTCCAGAACAGTTGCCCTTTTGGATGATCGAGAAAGATTTGAAAAAAAACTTGTTTACAACTTTTTCTCTTGTACAACACCATTCAATTATTAGATTTAATTGGTGATTTTGAAGAACATTCGGTCCTCAGATGTTAATGTGACATTATATCTATTCATATATAGCACTGAATTTATTTTCACTAATGTAATCTTTCAAAACATTCACTTTGCAACCACTCGAAAAGTCGAAAAGCGCGATGGCTAATAACACCGGACTATTGAGAATGGGGCAGAGCCCAAGATATGCCTTTGTTTGTTACGGCACAAACTTGTCTGTGCCCAAAGCACGTATTCCTTAATCGGTGCGCTTCGGCAACCCACGACCTATTGCGCTATCGCGAATGACATTATGAATGTTAGACTATAGAAGTCGCTAGAAGCGTGATCATAGACAGAACAGAGAATAAATTAATATAAAATCTGAAATTATTTTTTTCACCCCATTTTTTAATTTTTTAGGTAGGGCACGTGCCCACGTGCCCTTATGGGCCAACCGCCACTGTTAAGTACTAGAATTCGTTACATTTCCAAAACGTGATATTTTTCAATTATATGCCATTTCTCCACTCTTTCTTGCGATTTTTTTTAACTTTCCAACGAAGCGACGCTTAATTTGTGATTTCAGATGTGAAATCTAGAACGTAATTAATGGGATTGATCCACACATGTGTACGAAAATCATTCAGACATCCAGACGCTTTGATAAAAAATTAGTGGCAATGTCTACTGTAAGATAAATTAAAATTATCGTTGCTTCTCCAAAAAAATATGGCTTTAATTTTAATATTAAATTGTGCGTTACTAATGGGACACCATTTACGTACCGTTCATTCAAGAAGCCAACAGACCGAGAAATGTTAATTACATATAAGAAATACTACCCCTAACTATAAATTAAAAATTATCTGGCAAACTACCCGTATAATTTTAGTTAAAATGTTTGATTCAACAGAAAATATATTCGACTTCTAAAAAGGTTAACGGCTAATTCAAAGTTTAAATTAAAATTAAAATATTATCCTTTTGGTTGCGATAATATAAAAGGATATTTCTATACAACTATACAATTTTGTAATATGAGTATTAGAGAATGAAAAAAAAATACGGAAAAGAAATTTTTCCTAATTCAGTGGTAAGATTATTCAAAATATAATAAAATAATTAATTTGTTGCTTTGCAACAATTACATCTCTTTGCACTAAAAGTTATAAAAGTATTAAATAAACAAACTACGATTTTATCTAAATTTCCACTATATTTAAAATGTGCATGTATTACAATTGTTTCAACACACAGGGCCTTTTTCAAATACGAATTATATTAAACTGCCAGGAAGAAAAGTAGTTACAACCAAAACTGTCTCTCGACCAGTGGCAGCTCATGGGTTTTTATAGTGGGAGGGCGCAGAAGAAAATAGTACTGCTGAAAATTTTTTTTGCTTTCCCCTTCTTCCTTTTTACTTTTCGTGCTATTGAAATCTTATACAGAAGGTGAACCAGGAAAATGAGTTAAAGGAAAGAAACTGAACGGAAATAAAATATGGTGTTTTTCTCTAAAAAATTTTTTAGTATGATAAATGCTGAAGGAGCGGCCTCCATCCGAGCCGCCACTGCTCTAGACCTAATTATACATTAAATTACTGTAGCTGGGAACTCGATCATTTCAATGTCTAGATGTGCAATATAAATTTAACAACAGTGAAGCATTGAACACATCCAATTTTTCCTTTTGTTAATTTTATAAGTTTTATATAACATTTTACTTTGAAACACCATTCCAAATGGCACTTTCCATTAAAACCATAAAACTTAGTGAAGTAAGGCTATGATTCATTGAAACCTCAACCCAAAAAAAAGTCCAGGATTATAACTGGGCAAGTTGTTAAACAATAACCGGTAAAAGCATTAGTTGTCCTTACATAAATTTATAATGCAACACTTAGAGCCGGCCAGTATATTTAAATTAAAATCCAATTAAACAAAGAAAAATTAATTTTAAAACGCTGAGTGTAATAAAAATATCAAGCTTGAAATGCAAAAGTTAAATTAAAATGCTCTAATTAAAAATATTTTTTAAGGCGTACAACCTGTAATTTCTCAGAAACCTTTTAATATATTATGAAACACATTTAGCGAAGTGCACAGTGTAATCTGACACTAATTCCAAAATATACTGAGCTAAATGAAAAATTGTAGTAATCCATGTACCGGATAATGAAAATTGTTATGGTAGTAATATTTTATTATTATTATTATTCACGTATGGGCCCTGGTAGACCACGCGAAGTATAGTTAGAGGTGTTTATTGTTGTTAGCCTTCCTTTGCACCCATACTCATTTCATTCTTTCACTATGAACTTTTTTCTTTTCATCAGAACAAGTTGTTCTGGTCTTCCTACATTTTTCTCTCTGGCCAACCTCCCAAACATTAACCTTGTGTTTGAAACAGTTTCCATCCTGAATTTCACCTTGTGTAATATTGATTGATCTTAGGTCATCTTTAATTGCAGCATTTCATTTAATTGTTTCTATTTTAGCTCTACTCCTATTTGCATAAAATTGAACTATTTGTCTAGTTAGCCTACTCGGATTTATCCGTTTTATGTGTCCGAAAAGCTTAAGCCATCTTTTTCTCATATCGCTATCTATATCTGTGTATTGTTTGATTTTTTTGTGCTATTTATTTGTTTGGTGCCTAAGATTTTTCTTTCTTTGTTTTCAATCTCCTTGATGTCTTTCTTTTTATTCAAAATCAGCGTTTCTGCGCCATATAGACATTCTGGCTTAATAACTGTGTTGTAATGTCTCAGTTTTATGCTTTTAATATGTATTTTTTGTTGTAAATATTTTGTCTAAGTCTCAATGTAGTTTCCATTTTTTGATATCTATCCTTATTGGCGTTTTTTGCAACCCATTTTCCATGATTATTTCACCCAAATATTTAAATTGAGAGACTTGTCTGATGTTACCATATTTTGTTTTTAGAAATGGTGTTCTTAGTCTGTTGCAGGTTATGTATTGTGTCTTTTCAAAGGAAATTTGGAGTCCTACATTTTCTGCTGTTTCTTTCAGGATTTCAATTTGTTTTTGTGCTGTTAATAAATCTTGAGCTAAAATTACTAGATCATCAGCAAACGCCAGACAATCTATTTTGATGTTGGTTCTCCCCAGTTTAATGGGCTGGTTAATATTCAGGACCGATTTTTTTACAACCCTCTTCTGTATTACTTTTTCTAGAACATAGTTAAATAAGAGTGGCGAGAGTTTTCCAGTTTTAATTTCAAAAGGCTCTAAGATGTCACACATGAATTTAATTTTTGACCTTGTGTTAGTAACCTCCAGCATTTTCAGATCTAGTCCTTGTTCTTTCAATATTTGGAATAAAGATTCGCGGTCAATAGAATCATATGCTTTTTTTAAATCCACAAATGTACAGAAGATATTTTTGAAGTCTGATGTCTGATTTGATTTGATGTCTGATGATTTGATGTTGAGTTTTTGATGTCTTAGGATCAACTTTAAATTCAGGATCTGTTCCGGGTAGAATATGCCCGGCTGAAAACGTGCTTGATATTCACCCATTTTAGGTTCTAACTGTCCCTGTGCTCTGTCTAGTAGACATTGATATAGAATATTGTAACAAACTGGGAGAAGATATATTTCTCTGTAGTTGTTTACATCCATTCTATCTCCTTTGTTATGTAGTAGATGGATTAGAGCATCTTTGCAATAGTCTGGAATCCGTTCGGTTCGCCAAACTGCTTGTAGAATTTTGGTTATTTCCTTGATTGTACCTGGATCAGAGGATTTTAAAAGTTCAGCAGTGATTCCATCTTCACCAGAAGCCTTGTTATTTTTAAGTCGTTTGATTTGCCTCAGTATTTCATCTTCATTCGGTGGTAATGAATCTGGGTTTGTTTGTTTAGGGTTTAGTGTTGGGTTGGGGGTAATCTGTTTAAGGGCTCAGAACAGTTTAGTAGTTGTTCAAAATATTTCGCAAGTTCTTTGCAATTGTCTTGGTTATTTAGAGCTAATTGTCCGTTTTCCTTTCAGAAGCAAATACTTAGGGGTTGATAGCCTGTTAATTTAGTTTTAAATGTTTTGTAAAAATATCGGGTGTTATTTTTCTGAAATCTTTTTCTATTTCAATAAGTTGATAGTTTTCATATTTTCTTTTAGTTTGTCTAATTAGCTTCGATGTTTATTTTCTTTCTTCCAAAAATATGTTATATTTATTTCTGTTTTTTGAGTGTTCCACTCTTTGAATGCTTTATTTCGGGTTAATACTGCTTGCTTGTAAAGGTTAGGTGTAGGACTGACAGTTTACTTTTTAGCATGATGGTTTTTCATGAATTTTTAGCCTCCATGAGTTTCTGTCCAGTGCCAATCTTCTAGCTTCATTCCAATGAATTCCTCGATTTTCAACTTGTTTTTCCTATCTTAGTTTCGGACGTGCAACTTTATTTTTTCCTCGTGTTTTCGCTTCATATTTTTGTTTTTCTAATCTTTCTTCATCCATTCTGTAGATGTGTCCCAGCCAGCTCAGGTGTCTCTCTTCTATAAGTCTTTCTGCTGGTTTCGTTTACTGTCGTATTTTTCACTCTGTTTGTTCTTGTAATTCCCTCTATTTTGCGTAGACATCTTATTTCTGTAGCTTTAATTCTACTTTTTTCTCTTTGTTTTGCTGCCGTAAATACTGATAGTCTTACTACTTTCTAATATACCTGTGCTTTTACCTTTTTCGGTATCTCTCTCTTTCCAAGGAATGTTGTTTTAGGGTGTAATTTGCATGCTTTTCACTTTTTTTCGTTCATTTTACCGTCCATTTTTCCATTAGCATTTATTATTGTGCGTAAACACTTAGAGTTTATGGCTTGTTCCATTGCATTGCCATCGTTTTACTTTTGTCGATATTTATTTCCGTGTTTACATTTCTTAGCTCTTCGTTATATATCATTAAGTTATGTTGTAGTTTCTCTTCAGAACCGGCTATTAGGACCAAATCGCCAGCGAACAGTAATTCGTTTGTTGTCACTGTTTTAATTTTTATAAAACCTATTTTTGTATTGGTTCATTTGGCTTTGCTGTTCTTTATAACCGTTTAGCCCAATGGGTCATTCAGTTGAATAAAAAGTTTAAGCTTCAAATCGTCCAAGCTTATGCACCAACTATAAGCCGTAGAGATAAGGAAATTGAGAAATTTTATGATTATGTGGCTCAACTTTTGGACAAAGGGAGGTGTAGGTATAAAATCCTGATGGTTGACTTTAATGCCAGAATCGAAAAAGCAAGAACTGATGAAAATGCAACTGGCCCATATGGAAATGGTGAGCGGGACAATAGAGGTGACAGATTGGTTGACTTTGCTGAAGGACAAGAACTCATTTGACTCAATCTTATAGCAGGCCATAATGGATGCACTGCTGAACCAAGGTGTAGAGAAAACCTATGTAAACCTACTACAGCTACAGCGACAGTCCACTTTGACGATCTTGAGGTTGAAATAAATGTAGAGCGGAGCTTACGGCAGCCTGGACAAAGTGATTCGTAATCTGGATTCAGAGCAGGATGGAATAAGGATCAATGGTCATACTTAAACCATTTTAGATTCACAGATGATTTTGTTCTTCCTTCACAAGGCCCAGAGGAGCTGCAAAGAGTTGGAGAACCAATTGGTTTGAAATTAAACCAGATATATACAACTCAATCTACTACGAATTCACAAATAAGGTCAATTCTGAATCTTTTGCTTCGCGTTAGAAATATCGAAAATGGTTATTAGAAAAAGTTGTTCGGAATATTATTTTAACCCCATATACCAAGTTTCATGATAAAATTCGCATTTTAATTTTTTCATTATTTTAGTCTACACACAAAATTATTACAAGTTTATTTGTTTAATTTGATAATTAGTGTGCCGTGGTGAGTAAACATTTGATACATTGTCAATTTTATAGTGTCATGTATTCAAATATTTCAGTAAAATAAATAGCACTTACAAAGGAATAATTATTTTATTATTATTGGAAAACAATTTTTTGTAATTGATCAAATTTAGGAAAAAGTATATAACCATAATTTTCATAATACAAATAATTAACTATCAATGAACTATTTTTCGATTCTTTTACGATTCTGTTGTAATAATTTTGTGTATAGACCAAAATAATGACAAAATTAAAAATGCTAATTTTGTCATGAAACTTGGTATATGGGGTTAGAATATAATCCTGAACAACTTTTTCTAATAACTTTTTTCGATATATCTAACGCGAAGCAAAATATCGAGAATTGACTCTGTTTGTGAATTCGTAGTAGGCTTAGTTTAAAGTTCAGATTTCAGTTGAGTATCTCAAAAAACGTCACCCATCAATCTGTCTGACTGTGCAAAAATTCAAATTTGTATTTTTTCAAATAGAGAAAATGTGGGGGTGTCTTCATCTTAAATGCGACACACTGTATATGTTCAAATATTTATTTTGGTTATTTTTTTTATTAAAAAATAAATTTCTAGAAGAAAATTAAAATAATTAGAAATTTTACACTTATGATAAATATGAAAAAACAACATTCCCAAGCTCTTGTTTGCACTAGTTTGTCTCTGTTCATTAATAAATATTATTATTAGGTGCGTACAGACCCGGTTGGATCACGCAAAGCATTGTGACTCATTTTCGAGTGTTCTTTCTGATCCTCCACTCGTCTCTCATACTTTCTCCGTGGATTCTCTTTCTCTCCTCCGTCCACTTTGTTCCTGATCTCCTCGAAACTTCGCTCTCTGATGCCACGTTCCACATATGTATTTTGTATCTGTACGTTCTTCTATCCTCAATTTCTGTCGGACCCATTTGTGCCTTTCCCATATAAGCTCTGACTTTTGCAATCCATGGTACTGTTGACTTGACTCCTTGTATGTACATAAGAATTTTGTTGGTGAGTTTTGTCGGTGGAGGTTCAACCTTATTTTTCTTATGTCCGCCGCTACGTTGGATATTCTCTATGTGATCTTTCTAGAATGTAGTCTGTATCCTTCCTCTGTCAGTTTTGGGCCGAGAATTTTCCTCATAATTTTGCGTTCTCCTTTTAGTATGGTTTCTATGCCGCTTTTCGTATGGAGTGTAAGTGTCTCGCTTGCGTATAGTACCTCTGGTTTGATTACTGTGTTGTAGTGTCTTATTTTTCCGTATGTGGATAGGCGTTTCTTATTGTAGATATTGTGTGTCTTGCCGTATGCCCTCTTCATGTTCTGCAATCGAGTCTTCTGTGCTATCTTCTCTCCTCCTGTGGGTTCGAGGATCTCGCCCAGGTATTTGAAGTGAGTGACTCTATTTGTTTTGGCGTATTTTTTGTTCAAATTTTGGACATTTAATTTTGAGCAGAAGAATTCGGGTTTTTGAAAGGATAGTTGTAGGCTACCTTTCTCTGCACATTCCTTGAGGACTTCGATCTGTTTGGTGGCCCTTTTTTCATTGTCTGCGAGTATGGCTAGATCGTCTGCGAAGGCTAGGCATGATATTTATATGTTATTTTTGGTTCATCCGAGTCGTATTGGTTTTCAGTGCCCTTGATTTTTTAGTTCCTTTTCCCATTCCCATATGACTTTCTCCTGGACCAGGTTGAAAAAGAGTGGGGATAACCCATCTCCTTGGAGTACTCCAGTTATTCAGGAAGGGTTCGGAAATTTCTCCTATAAATTTCACTTTAGAGATTGTGTCGGTCAGTGTCTGCTTGATCAATCGTAGTGTTTTGGGGTCGAGTTCATGTTCTTCTAGGATACTGAACAGAGATTTTCGGTCAATGTAGTGGTATGCTTTCTTGAAGTCAACGAACGTGCAGATAATTGGGGCGTTCCTGATAGCTTTGTATTTCAGTATTGTTTTTAAGTTAAAGATTTGTTCAGTGCATGAGCGACCAGGGTGAAAGCCTGCCTGGTACTCGCCAATTTTGTGTTTTAGTTGTTGCTGTGTTCTCTGGAGAAGGCAAGCTGAGAAGATTTTGTAAGTGACTTGTAGTAGGGAGATTCCTCTGTAGTAGTTTGTCTCCTTTCTTGTGCAGCGGGTGTATAAAAGCACATTTCCATTCATCTGGTAATTTTTCTGTTTGCCAGATGTTCGTGATAATTTGCGTGAGTTCCCGCAGTGAGTTTGGTCCGGGGTTTTTCAATAGTTCCGCGGTGATACCATCTTCACCGGATGTCCTGTTATTCTTCAGTGTTTGTATGTTCCTGTGAATCTCTTCCTGTGTAGGTGGTGGTGATTCTGACTGGGTATAGATACAATTTTCCTTGGGGAATCTTGTGTAGCGTTCGGGGCAATTGAGGAGATCAGATAAATAGTGTGCCAGCTCCTGTTAATTCTCCTGATTGTTTAGCGCTAATCTCCCATTCCGCTTTCTAAAGCAAAGATGTTGTGGTGTGTACCCACGGATTTTTCTTGCTAAAGTCCTATAAAAGTCTCTCGTGTTATAATTGTTCCTGTTGAGTCTAGTTGTTCCTTCATTTACTTCCTCTTAGTTTGTCTAATAACTTTGGCGGTCTGTTTTCTAGTCTCGTTAAAAAGCTGTTGGCTTTCTGGGGATTTTTTACTGTTATACTCCTGAAATGCTCGTTTAAGTCGCTGCAATGCACTTTCGCATTCCGAGTCCCACCATGGGTGTTTTGTGTTCTTTTTCAATGGGATCAGTTCCTGTGCTTTTTGTGTATTTTTTTGTATCTGCCTGTTCTTTTTCTTCTGGATTCCTTGATCCTTTTCGTGTCGAATTTCTGTAGGTGTGCCTTCTTCTGATGAATTCTCCTTGGGATGAATTTTAATTTGATTCGTGTTAGGTAGTGGTCTGAGTCAATGTTTGCACCCCTGCGAACTTGAACATCATAGATCTCTCTTTGTTGTGGGTATGAGACCGCAACATGGTCTATCTGGAATTCACCAATCTGTTGTATAGGCCATCTCCACGTCTTCTGTTTTCGTGGAGATTTTCTGAGGGATGTTGTCATGATCTTCAGGTTATTCTGTTGGCATAGTTCGATGAGGCTTATGCTGTTTTTGTTGGTGAATTTGTGACCGGGAAATTTGCCTACGGTTTTCTGATGGATTTTTTCCCTACCGATTTGTGCGTTAAAGTCGCCCAGTAAAATTATGACGTCATCCTTTGGGACCTTTGCTATTATCTTTTCTAGTGTGGCCCAGAATTTCTCTGTAGACGTGGGGTCTTTCTTGTTGTCCCCGTTTGTGAGGGCATGTATGTTGATCATGGTGTATTTTTTATTGGCGCATTCTATGCGCATTGTCATCAGTCTATTTTTTATGGGGGTAATTTGTTTAATAGAGTTAACTATCCCTTTGTATACCACAAAGGCCATGTCCAGTAGCGGAGCACCCCTGGCGACCCGTTTGTCTGTCCTGCTTTTGAATATGCGATAGTTCCCGTAGTCTACCGTGTCCTCATCTGCGATGTGTGTTTCTTGTAGGGCAAGCACAAGTATCTTTTGTCTGTTAAGTTCTGAGGTTAGGTTGTGAAGTTTACCTGGTTGGATTAGCGTGTTGATGTTGAAGGTGCCACTGTATGTAGGAGTTTTATGTGGAGATTTGCCGGAAAGCTCCGACTTTTTATGAAATCGTGAAAGTCCAGGTTCCCCAGAATCCGAGCACCCGGTTGCCATCTATCGACGGGTGGATTGGTTACCACCTGGGGTATTATTGCTGTTACTTGCACGAGTCATGATTGCTTATAAGTTCATTAATAAATAGTTATTGACAAAAATCTTCTAGTTCAAATACTACTTTATCCACTCTAGAGTCTTGGAATGTAACTCAATTGGGTTAGTTTTTCAGTGGGTTTTGGTTGTCATGATGGATATGGAAGGGTCAGACATCATATACAGTTATCAGCATATAGATATCAGTCCAGCAATTATCAATGGCATTATATGATGTTATTATATGATTAGGAAGCTGGTTAGCCTTAGTGTCCATCAAAGGACGCTTTAACGCAGCCTGTTATGTAACCCAAAAACAGTTGATCGTCATTAAATCGTATTTTCAAGATTGTCCAAATCCATTCTTTCAGCAAGGTAAAGTCAGAAAGCATATAACTCGTGAAATAGTAAAAATTTTATATAAATAAGCTATAGCGATACTGAACAGACTGGTAAGATCCCCCTGTTCGACTTGGTTTGGTCGAACTCCTGAGACTAGACCCCCAAAAACTATAAACAAACTTGAAACATGAGGAGAATGCCTCTCGAACAAGGCATATATCATCAAATTCGGTCTATGCGTTGCAGAGTATTATAATATCCGTGGTAGGCCTCCTTATTATTCAATTTTTCTATTGAAACCTTTGGTGTAAACCACTAAACACCAAATCACTTTTTTTACAACTAAATACCAAATTTCTTTAAACGAAATCATCTCCTGATGATGCTAACATGGTTAGCCAAACGAGCGACGCAAGAGGTTTAAAGCAATGATTTGGCCTTTACTGATATCTTTTTCAGGTTAGTACTTCTCATTTTTATTTTTTTTTGTATAAAATATAAATTAAATTTCTTAATGGTGTAAATAAAAATTACAAATTTTGTAATGTTTTACCCTCTGCTGTTTCCACTCTGCAATTTATTTAATTATAATTTAACGTTTTTTACCGCAATATTTGGATGAAAGAATGACTTTTGATGACATTTTAACTCAGTTCTATAGTAAAATGTTTCTATATGTTAAATTTCAGCTTAAAATGTAATTAGATCATCGTTATTTTATATTTTATACGAAAACGTATTAACGTTGACGAGGGTGCTAAGTCATTTGAAAATTGTATTCCTTTCAGCCTTAGATTTAAATTTGTTAAATTATTCGTTACTTTGTAATAAATCAATGTGTCTTAGCTCTGATTCATAACAAACAGTACAGATAATCACTCAAATAATATTCGTTAAAACTATACTATAAAGATTCTAATTATTTTACCTTTGAGAATAGAGCTAATACGAGGCTGCTAAGTTGTCTGCTAATACGAGCTTTGACGAGGGTGCTAAGTTGTCTGGAAATCTACTCCTTTTAGATCAATTCTTCTACTAGTACAAACTAGTAGAGCAAAAGCCCGTGACATGTATAAAATTCAGCTTTTATGCTATAACGTAAGTACAGTTACAATTTATTAAAGTTTAAGAGTGTCTGGCAAGAGGTTGTCACGATAATAAGTGTCTGGCAATAGATTATGTGATTTCTAATAATATTCCGAAGGAAATATAAGAAAATTACGCTTTGTTATGAGATAAATTTTAGTTGGTATTTTATTTGGTAATTAAAACGTTTAGTATTTTATTAAGAACGGCTACTTCCGGCTATGATATTAATTTTATCGAATTTGATTTTTTTTTCTCTGAAATCAGAATCCTTTATCTAAATCTATATTCGTGGTATTACATGTCTATTACAGTGCATGCAAACATGCATTCTTACAATTGGGCAGCTCTCTGAAGAATCTCAAGAGGCCCGAAATAAAGATTGTTGTAGATTTCACGAGCACCATACGAGGAAACAGTCACGTATTTTTACGAATATAAATTTGCTGAATATGTTTTTGATAACGCCCGATCCTGTAATGAACTCACTCAGAGAATCTCACTCAGTAGTATTTAAAACAAACAATAGTTTGGGTAAATATATCAAAAATAACAAAGATAAAATCCCAAGTGAAAATAAGTCAGGAGTTTATATATTAATTTATTCTGATTGTCCAAAAACTTGTGTTGGTCAGACTGGCAGAATGTTCATAAAATGAATATCAGAACACAAAAAATCACCCAGATATTTCCTACATTCTGCAACCTGGAGCCATTTTGTAATGAGAGTACAAAGCCTATCGAGAATTATCTCCCTCTACCGAATTTCAAAGGAATCGGCAGTCAGCATTCAATACTATGCATGTGTTTGTGTTTTACGAATGTTTCTTGTAGTTTTCCTTGAGTTTTCCTAAAGAGAATTTTTTTTATATTAGTACCGGTAAGTACTTTATATATTGTACGTATTAGGGATACATTGTTAGCAACATTCTCACCTATTTTAAATATTGAATTATTAGTTTTAAATAAATGAGGTTAATTGTAAATGAATTGTTCGGTGGTTCCCAAATTGAACCCATTTACGTTTCGGAAATTGAACCGGTTGAATTTATGAGACATGTTTCAGGCAAACCTTGAAAATGCCAAAGAGAGGTAAATATGGCCTTTGGACGGAAGTTGAAATGGCCATGACCATTCGGACATATAAAGAGGAAGGTGTAGGATTGAACGAATGCGCCCGGCGGTAGCATTAATAAATCTACCCTTTTAAGACACATTAGAGAAACTAATAAACAAACCACTGTTTTTTTCGAATGAAACTAAAATCGTCGAATGAAACACTAGTTGAGCACATTATTTAATTTGAAGAAATGCTTTATGGTTTCACTATAAGAGATATACGACGTCTTGCATTTCAATTAGTGGAAAAACACCAACTATGACATTCATTTAACAAAGAGAACAAGGTTGCTGGCAAGAAATGGTTTTATGCATTTATGCGCAGACATCCGAACTTATCAGTACGTAAGCCAGAATCCACATCACTAGCGCGAGCACGAGGCTTTGAAAAAGGAAAGGTAATGTAAGTTTTCGATATTTTAGAGTAACTTGTTGACAAACACCATAACACCGCAAATGTATTAACGTTGATTAATCTGGCTACACGACAGTCCAGAAAAAAAATAATAAAAAAGGTGATAACACAAAAAACTAAGCGCCAAGTGAATCAAATTGCTAGCGGAGAAAGAGGTTTAAACACCACAATGGTTTGTTGCTGCAATGCCGCAGGTGTTTATATTCCGCCTATGATTATCTTTAAACCAAAGAGATTTGCCCCTAAACTTGCACGAGGAGCTCCAACAGGAAGTATCGTTGAAATATCTGACACTGGATAGAAAAAATAGCGACATTTTCTTTAAGTGGCTGAAACATTTTCACCATATGGTTCAGTCAAGTTCAGATAAGGCAGTAATTCTGTTACTAGATGGTCATTCCACACACAGCAAAAATCTTGTAGCTCTAGATTTTGCTCGTCAGCGTTTCATTCATCTTTTGCAACTACCTGGTCATACTACCCACTGTTTACAGCCGTTAGATGTTGTTTTTTTTAAACCCATACAAAACTATTACGCCCAGGAGCAAGATTCGTGGCTACGAGCACACTTTGGACAACCGATTACAGTTTATAACGTGTCCGAATTATTGAGTAGAGCATATGGAAAAGCTGGTACTGTCGGTATTGCGGAAAACGCCTTTAAAGAAGCTGGAATTTGGCCAGTCGACCGTACTAGGTTGGGGGATCACTTATTTACCCCATCAACTGCCGTAACACCTTAGGTTCATGTAAACCCAGAGAATGGTAATATCTCTTCAGAGCCACCTGTCGAACCTGAGGCTGACACGGAGGATATCTCACTTCAGAATCAACCCAACAGTTCTTCTAATGGTGCTGGATGGTTTACAGCAACTTGATTCTGCTTGTTTGTCTTTAGTCACGGTTCATTTGAGAAAAGTACTTGGAGAAATCACTCCACAGAAACTTAATTAAAGTCTAAATGAGCTAGCACCTGTTCCTAAAACAAGTAAAATTGTTCAAAAGCGTAAGAATATAACAATAGCTTCTGCAGAATGCATACTAGTACCCCATACAAAGAAGATCTTAAAGAAAAAAGAGAACAATACAGAGAACAAGCATGCAAAATCCAGAAACAGTAAAGCGAAGAAAGACGCCCGTAGAAAACGTAACTATGAATTTATTTTCCGGCATTGAAAAGAAACCAAAAATACAAATGAGAAATCCACTACCAAGCTCAAGTGATTCAAAAGATAGCACGGATGATAAAAACAGTAACGGATTGTTCTTATACTGCAGTGACAGCTACTTTAATTCTAAACCAAATGAAGGTTGGGCTAGATGCCAGGCATGTTGTAGGTGGTCACATGAAGAGTGTACCGGTATTGAAGAAAACGAAGAGTTTTGTGAATTTTGTTTATGTACCGGTTAGACCGATCAGCTTTTAATCCTTAAAAGTTGAAACTAATATTCCTTAATCGGTTTTTGGTTTTTTACTTGTTTAGAGTTTATAGTTTATTTGTTCATTTTGTTATACTACCGAAGCGACGTTTAGTTAAAATAAAACATGTATATTCAACTGGAATTCATTTTTGGACATCGATTTCGTAAATTGAACCGATAGCAGGGTCTTTAAAAAAACAAAGTTGATACTTAACATGACATGATTAAATATTTTTGTAATCATTGAAAGATTCGCTATAGTTTAGTGAATAGGTGCCTAATTTATTAAATAAAATATTCGTTCGTACTTGGATATTGCAGCAGATTTTCGAAAAATAGTTCAATATAGGCAACTCTCCCCTATATACATAAAAAAAAACTGATTCAGTTTATTCGGAACACCTCCTAAGTAATGCCCACAAGTTCGGTGATAATTTTAGAATGCTACATGTAGAAGATAAAAATAAAAAAACTGTCGTTGTTGGAATAGTTAGAAATTAATAAATTAAAAAAGTTTAATTAAAAGTGGTTATTAAATAAGAACAATAGGGTTTCAGTTTGTCTACTTTACATGAGTGGATTCGTTCTTTTGAGTGCTTGTTACATATTAGCTAGCGTTTGGATATGAAAAAATGGCAAGATAGATGGTGACGACGATAAATCTAGTATTCAACAGCGTTCGGAAGAAATCCAGCAAAAGTTTAAAAACCAGATCGGGCTTATTGTAGATAAACCAAAACGTGGTTATGGGAGCACAAATGACGGGAAGACAGCTCAGGTTCTTGATGAATTCGGATCTGAGTGGAGAGGTTACAAGATTGGATGCTGATCTAATTAAAACGTTTATTTATTGTATTATAAACGTTTATTTTTTTTAAATTTATTTAGTTAAGAACTCTTCAGAAGTTCTTAAGAACTCTGAAACCAGAATCCTTTATCTTCATCTGTATTTGTGGTATTACATGCCTGCAAACATGCATTCTTCAAGTCGGGCAGCTCTCTGAAGAATCTCAAGAGGCCCGAAATAAAGATTGTTGTAGATTTCACGAGCACCGTACGAGGAAACAGTCACGTATTTTTACTAATATAGATTTGCTGAATATTTTTTGATAACGTCCGGTCCAGTAATCAACACACTCAGAGAATTGCCTAGAAAGAGAATCGCGAAACTACCGGTGGAAGTTCTGAATTTAATTGTCCCGCCTTCAATACCAACACATCGGGTAGCAAGTGATGTTCATCCCTGTGACGATGAATATTACTTAGTACCTGTTTCGTTTGATTGTAAGATTGATGATGTCATGTGATGATTATTATTAGTCTTCTGTATAATTTGATAATTTAATTTTGTGTTGTTTATTTTTATACTTGTAAATTATAAGTAGTATGAGTAAATGTTATTGTATAACTTAAGTGTTAAATTATTTAGAGTAGGGAGGTGTAAGATGACGCTGGCGATAAGTTGGCGCATTGGCGATGGGCTGAGTTTTTTTAATATAAATATTCCCCAAACTTCTAAATTATGAAAAAAAAAGCGTAATTATTCAATAAAAGAACAAAATATTATTTATTATAACCAGAACAATCAAATCGTAAAAGTGAATCTTATGAAGCACTAAACTCGAAGAGATTTATCACTAAACACCAAATATCATTATTAGCTTCTATGTAATCTCGCTAACTATGTATCATTAGGATATGATTCAATCTAATTCTAAACTATTTTCCATTTATATTAACAAGTTTTTAAGCCCAAATTACCAACTTTTGTAAGCTACCATAAAATAATTTTGAGAAAGCATTAAAAACCATTCAAAGTGGTATTAATTGCATGCTCTGGTTAGTTCAGGTTTTTTCTGGATATCAATAACAAGATTTATAACCTCGTTAAGGATTTATTTAAATTAATAAATGTTAGTAATTTTAAAAATGAGAAGTTGAAGTGCTTCCTCTTTTATGATTACTTTTATAATGTCTAATAATAACCTGCTAGCACAGGGGTCTCCAAACTAGGGCCCGCTGGCCAAATCCGGCCCGCCAGTGTCATCAATCCGCCCCGCGACTAGTGAACTTAGCAAGCGTATGCTCGTTTAGGCCGCGTACTCGGCGACTAGTTTAGAAATTATAGATAACGGCAGGAAAATTAAAACCGTTTTGACCCTTGGAGTTTACTAGAGTAATCAGTATGGCCCTAAGGATGGAAAGTTTGGAACAGGCCTCCACTTTCCTTGATAGCGTCGTTCCATACCCAATATATCTTGGTGGAAGCACTGACCATGCTCACCGCTAACGTATCTCACATTTAGAGGAAAAAAATCTAAATGTGAGTCAAAATGTGTATTTTAACATGGCCCAGACGGCGACAAAGGATTGTCCATTGCCGTTTCTTCTTGTTCGTAGAACCTATTCAGCTGAAAACAATGTAGCTTCATGCATAATTTTGTTAGGGAATTGTATTCTTATACATTCTTCTTATTGAAACCCTTTAAGTCGAGTAACTCCCTCAGGTGTTTTAAGGTATGAGGAATCGGTACACTCGGAAATAATGATGATACTTCAACGGACACCAAGATCTTATCTTTCTGTAAAGCGTGTTCTTCACTTTTTTATGAATTTTATTGAATTTATCACAGAAAAGGAAAGCAGTTGGTCCTTTTTATATATAACAGCTGGTCTTTTTTATTTATGAAACCTTTCTTACAACTTCAGAAGAGGTATTAAGCATTGATTTAGGAGGCGTTAACGGGGAAATTATGAAAAATATTATTGTGAAAAATGAAAGTAACAATTTTGAGGTTAGAAGTCTACACTGTTTTTCGAAAAATGGTTTCTGAAACCGATTTCGCTCAAATGAAAGGTGTGATTAGCGAGGAAGACTTTGAAAACTTTCGGAACTATACTGCTAATGGTGGTGTCAGTGGAAATCCTCAATTTAGGAATTTAGTAAGCACGCTGTTACAATAAAATACACAGATGCTGCAGATGCTTCAGCTTCAAGAAAACTTTATTTTTTGACTAAAATCTTGAATTAAGAAATTATTGTGTCATTTATCATATCTCTTTTTTAAGAAACTCTTGTCTTATATTATTACTTATATATATGTATATATATATATATATATATATATATATATATATATATATATATATATATATATATATATATATATATATATATATTTTATGGCTATTGCTTATGTTAATAATTATGTCTGATTTCAAGTTGTTAGATTTATGAGAGGTATTCTGTACGCCTTTATGTGAACTTATTTTATGCGTAAGAAATTACGACTTTATGCTGTACGTGTGGTTAAGAGTCTATACTGTTATTTAGACTGTGTTGAGCGAGGGCGCTCTTGGTGTCAGGGATGGCCGAGTTGTAAGAGTTTATAACGTTATTTCGTATTTCGTGCTTGTATCAAACGCCAGTTAATGTTGACAGGTTAGGTTAAGAAAACAAGAAGAAGGTTAAGAATTTAGTAGTTGAGCACACTTTAAGAATAAAATTGTTGTTTTCTGTAAATCAGAAGTTTTTTAAATTTATGATACCATCAAAAAAAGGTAACAAACGAACAAAACTTTTTTCATATTGAAATAAAAAAATAAACTGGAACTTTTTGTTAAAAAACATCAAATAAGTTACTTAATAATTAATATAATTATTATAATTAATATAATAATGTTAATTATACAATTTGTGGCTTTAATTTGGTAATTGGTAGGCTACTTTTCTAAACAGTATTTGGAAATATTGGTCACCATTATTTATAAAAAATATTCGAAATAAGTCTCGAATAACAATTACTAATAATTAATGTGGAAAAAGAATAACGAATTGTCCGAATAACGAATGATTCGAATAACAAATAAACTAATGGGGACGAATAACGAATACAAAATTATTCATTATTTGTTTTTCAGCTACGTTTTATTCGAATAATGCACACCACTGAGGCGTGGTAAGGTTGAAGTATACCATCCCAGGCTTTTGCGCTTCAATTCCAGGTTGAAATTAAAAATACATCCCTCCTGTTGTCCTTTTGATCTTGCTAAAGGTTTTTTGTAGCCATTTTGATGATTGTGAGAGTCAAATTCAACTCTTCCCCAATAAATTTCCCTGTCAACCAACGATCAGAAAGCACAAGAGTCCGTATTCTGTAGACATTTTCATCACTGATCAAGGCCTTCCGCTGCGAGGTTTATCTTCAAGCGTCAGAGAATGCCTTAAACCACCTGAAAACCTGTGTTCTTGACAAAATGTTGTTTCCATAGGCCTGTTGAAACAAATTGAGTTCGAAACAAACTTTTTAGCGTAACGTTGCTCTTAATTGTTGTCACTCATTTTCAGAACGCATTAGAAAAGGTGAAACGAAAGAAATAGCTATGGATCACCAAGTGGATCACCAAGGGAGTTAAGACTAGTACTGAAAATGCATGAGATGTCGGCCTGTTTCCCCTTCGAAGGATAAGCCAACAGTGTCACCAAAGTAGTCGCAAAAACTTAAGGGTCCACTCTAATATTACTCCATTTGGTGTTACAGTGAAGCAAAAGGTGATAAAATTAAAAAGTAAACTAAATCGCAATGTACCTTTAAATCTATTGAAATAAATTCGTTCCAGCTGAAAAGGATTTTTATGCAACTATAAATATCTCACTAATAATTAGCTTGCACTAAAAATTCGCTTAAAACTCTTAATACTATGAAAACTATTAAATGAAAATGAAGTATTATTTTTTTTTTTAATTTAAATTTTAAATTTCAGTACCCAACAAAACTGATTTAAATTCTATTTTGCGTTCGTTCTATATTTTTCTGTCCAAAATATAATTAAAACTACCCACGTTCTTTTTAATCATCCGTTCAACAATTTATTGAAATTTTGGTGCTTTCGATAGCTCCTACTCAAAAATGTCGTCGGTGGTTTTATAATATCCCTTCTACGAATTGTCACATATATCATATTACCCCAGGCGTACGTGATAGTTTTAATTATTAGGGGAGGATAACATATTGACGATGGTAACTGAATTTTTCCTTTTTATTTTCTTCTTTATTTAAGTGATGTACTGGGCTAAAAATTTATGGAGCTCGTGAGGGGGGGCGTTGAGGCGCCACCTTTCCAGCATTTATCGCAGTAAACAATTTTTCAGAGCAAACACCATATTTTATTTCCGTTCAGTTTATTTTCTTTAACTCATTTTAAGATATCATTAAAAATTAAAATCTCCAAATGTAGAAGAACCTCTGTCGACCCATTACACCAAATAATGCGGATAAAAATTCGATTCTCTCGCGACAATTTTTACATCGTTGGTCGGACGTTTACCTCCAGCGACCGTACGCCACGTCATCATATCTCGTCGTTGGTACACGTTTTGTTGGTTGCCAGAATTCGGGGGTTTAACTGCTTTTTAAAACATGCGATTTGGACGTAAATTCCCTGCGCCCGAGCGTATCGGTAATTAGTTTAAAACGCTGAGTTGACGGGTACGGAGCGTTTGATATGTCTCGTGCCGCGTATTTCGTTCGCCTCGTAAATACTTGTTTTGATTTGGGATTTGCTATGTGTGTACACACCGAGTAGTACTTTTTAAATAAAACTAATTAACTTTTAATTGCAAACATAAATGTGACTGATTTAAAACAGTTAATAATGACTAATTTAAATTTGGAGAAGAAAGTTTAATTAAAAAGAAACGGTCGTCCCACGCATGTGTTGAATTTGAGTCACGTTCAAAATAAATGTAAAAATACGGCAAGTTTTACGAGAAAATTTGACAGTAAACTATATGTGAAAGTTTTCCGACGATAGAAAAAGAACCAAAAAAAATTTTCAGCAGCACTATTTTCTTCTTGTCACCAATGTGATCCTTATCCTAATCTAACTAACTATTTTCTTCTACGCCCTCCCACTTTAAAAACCCACGACCCTGCTTTAAAGACCCACTGCTTTATTTCTCCGTATATTCTCCCTTAAGCTCAATATTTTTTTTCCAGCAGTTCTCCAATTCATTCATTCCATCTCTGAAGTAATTTTCAGAAGTGAACTTCTTCATTTGATAAACAACTCTTGCAACGTAGGCATTTTTTGAGATTTGGATTTTTTAATTCTTTCAATTAGGTTATTGCAACAACTCAATCTCAAGTCTCATCCATAGAGCCGGAGCATTATCTTGATAAAACATGATTTTTTTCTTCGCTAAACCAGGGATTTTCTCACGAATTTTTACATCCAATTGGTCCAAAAGGTTTGAGTAATATTGTCTTGTTATTATTTTACCAGTTTGAAGGTAATCAATTAACTAAATGCCTTTTGAATTCCAGTACACTATGCGGTTTGTTGTCACAGTTCAGGATTATAGTGGTAAACCCAAGTCCCAACCGTAGTTACAAAACGAACATTAAAAATCTACTTTATTCTTTCGAAAATGATCCAAATATTGGTTTGGAAGGTTTTACTCGTTTTTGATCAGAATTAACAAATGCGGCATCCATCTTACACATAGCTTTCTCAAGCCTAATTCCTTTTTCCAAATGTGAAACACCCATTCAGTTGAAATGTCCATGACCTTAGCAATTTTGCTCAAAGTCAGTTGTCTGTCATCCATACCATATCATGTGTAGAATTAATTATTTGTTCAGTAGTTACACTTATTGGACGTCCAGAGCGAGGATCATCATCCAGGCTGAAAAGTATCATCCATCGATTTACATAATGCCACAAGATCCTTATCGAGACCCACCATTGCTGGAGATCCATCTGTTGTCAAACCTACCATTTTAAAAATTGGTATTTTCTCAGACAAAATGACATTTTTCAAATAAGAAAACTGGTCCTGCCCAGTAGTATATTCTTTTAGTGGAATAATCTTCAAAAGGTCTTCTTTAGTCATAAAATTGGTAAAGATCATCCGGACGAAAACAGCCATATGGGCGGTAGCAACCACATCTGTGGATTCATCAAGTTATAGTGAAAAATAACTACAGTTATCTAAGCCACGTGTTAACTATAAATATATATCACTACTCATTACTTTTCCTCGTCTCATTCAAGAATTGGTAGAAAGTTGCATTGTCAACTTCTTTTCTTCTTTTTCATAAAGCTGCTTATTTTGTACAATTATCTGCGACACGCGATAGGAAGCTTCAGTTGCAACATTATTTTTCTCAAATATCTTTAAAAATGTTGATTGTTGTCCAATTAACTGATTTTTAAATTGTCTCAATTTTTCCTTTCTAGCGGTAGAATGTAAAGGATATGATTTTTCAAAAGTCGAATGAACAGTTTTATGGTGTTTTTCAATATTCCTCTTTTTAGCAACGGATACAGAAGCGTTACACAACAAACACAAACTTTTGCTTTTAATTTCTGTAAAGAAGTATTGTTCTTCCTACTCAGAATTGAAGTGGCATGTCTTAATTTTTTACTACTGCTTGCCCTACTTGTAATTGTAATTGTAATGATCGATTGGTCGCTACCATTTTCTCGGCGGTTTCGTGGATTCTAGGGTCGTAACCTCAGCGACCGATCTTCGGCGCCCACGATGTGCTGATCAGGCCAAAATCCATAACAGTATTATAATTTCGATATTTTCGTTTAAAAAAATTATGAGTTGGAGGTCAGAGGATTGCTCATAGCCGTGAGCTACCGAATTGTCCACGTAGCTCGCGATCGACGGATTGCGACCCCTGTTCTATACAATGGGTAATTGTAAATTAAATTCCTCACCCGTATCCTCTCTAGGAATCATTACGCTATACATGTCAGGATTTTTAAATAAGAAGCGTAGATGTTCCTGAATAAAAATTGCCTTAAGACTCAACAAGCCGCGTTTCAAAATTTTCCCCTGCATTACTCTCGATACCTCATATTCAACCTGATGCATAATGCTCTTTACCCAAATATGAAAAGTTGCTGTATATTTCAGAAACAACGCAACAACTTTCGACAGAAGTTCAAGACAAGAAAAAACATAAAAAATCATATCTTTTAAAATTTGCAGTTTACTTTTTGAGGTTAAAATATCCATATACGTCTCGTAAGAATAGTGAAGTTAAAAGCAGGCTGGAAAATGTTGAGATTCGTTTTTCCTCAGAATCTCTGAGATTTTTATGCTTTAACGGAAATATATTTAATGAACTTCGTATCGATTTACAAAGAGCTTTCTAGGCGAGAGGAAAATAATTCATCTTTAAAATGATTTTAAATAATAGACGAGAACTGAATTGGATTTTACGGGATTTTATTAGATTTTACTAAATGGTTTTCCGATAAGAAGAAATTTACAAATAAGGTACATTGATAACTACAATGGATAATTCTGTAATTTTTATGTTATATTGATGAACAAATAATGGCATTATGTTCTGGAAAAAGTGTCTTTTAAAAGTCCTCCTCGGCTTCTTCTAGTCGAATGCATTTTGGAGAACCAATTTTTGATTTTTTTTTTTGGCACATCGCGTGGTATAATTTTAATGGTGACCTGAATGTGAACCTTTGTTTAAGGTCAAGGATTGTTCGGGTTTTATTTCTGTAAACCAGAGATTTAACATAATCCCACAAAAATAATCCAAGGTCGTTAGATCACATGATCTACGTGGCCAGTTGACTTTATCAAGTAGAACTCTTCACTCGAAGCGAACTCATCACTTAAGAATGCTAAATGATATTTTGGCGACGTATATATATATATATATATATATATATATATATATATATATATATATATATATATATATATATATATATATATACAGACCATGCGCATACAGTGCGCCAATAAAAATATACCATGATCAACGTACATGCCCCCACCTACGGAGACAACAAGAAAAACCACAAGTCCACAAAGAAATTCTGGGCGGCAACACTATATAAGGTAATGGCAAAGGTCCCAAAGGATCACGTCAAAATTTTACTAGGCGACTTTAACGCACAAATCGGTAGAGAAAAAATCCATCAGAAAACAGTAGGTAAATTCCCCGGTCACAAATTTACCAATAAAAACGGTACAAGACTCATCGAACTATGCGAACAGAATAATCTTAAGATCATGTCAACATCCCTAAGAAAATCTCCACGAAGACAGAAGACATGGAGATCGCCTATACAAAAGATTGAAGAATTCCATATAGACCACGTTGCGATCTCATACCCACAACAAAAAGAAATCCAAGATATCCAAGTTCGCAGGGGCGCGAACATTGACTCAGACCACTACCTAACACGAATCAAAGACAAGTTCACCCCAAGGAGAATTCATCACAAGAAAGTATATCTACAGAAATTCGACACAAAAAAAATCAAGGAATCCAACATAACAGAGGAATGGGAAAAGCAACACGCAGATATATGGAAAAAATCCACAAAAAACACACAAAAAGCACAGGAACTGATCCAATTGAAAAAGAACACAAAACACCCTTGGTGGGACTCGGAATACGAAAGTGTATTGCAGCGACGCAAACGAGCATTTCAAGAGTACACTAAAAAAAAATTAAAAAGTAACACTAAAAAATCTCCAGAAAGTCAATAGCTTTTTGACGTGACTAGAAAACAGACGGTAAAGCTTATCAGGCAAACTAAGAGGAAGTACATGAAGGAACAACTAGACTCTATAGAGGAGAATTTCCGCAATTATAACACGAGAGACTTTTATAGCATTTTTTGCAAGAGAAATCCGTGGATACACACGACAAAATCTTTGCTTCAGAAAGCGGAATGAGAGATTAGCGCTAACCAATTAGGATAATTGTCAAGAGCTGGCACACTATTTCTCTGATCTCCTCAATTGCCGCGAACACGACACAAGATTCTCCAAGGAAAATTGTATCTATACCCACTCAGAATAACTACCACCAACACAGGAAGAATTCCACAGGAACATACGCAAACTAAAGAATAACAGGTCATCCGGTGAAGATGATATCACCGCGGAACAAGAAGGGAGACAGAACAGATGTGAACAACTACAAAGGAATCTCCTTACTACAAGTCACTTACAAAATCCTCTCAGCATGCCTTCTCCTGAGAACACAAGAACAATTAGAACACAAAATTGGCGAGTACTAGGCAGGCTTTCGCCCTGGTCGCTCATGTACTGAACAAACATTTAACTTAAAAACAATATTGAAATACAAAGCTATCAATAATACATCTCAATCATTTGTACGTTCGTGGACTTCAAGAAAGCATACGACTGCATTGACCGAAAATATCTGTTCAACATCCTAGAAGAACAAGGTCTCGACCCCAAAACACTACGATTGATCAAGTAGATACTGACTGGCACAACCTCTAAAGTGAAATTTATGGGAGAAATTTCCGAACCTTTCCTGATTAAAACTTGAGTATGCCAAGGAGATAGGTTATCCCCACTCCTCTTCAACCTGGTCCTGGACAAAGTCATAAAGGAATGGGAAAAAGAAGATTAAAAGAATGGGAAAAGAAAATCAAGGACGCTGAAAACCAATACGACTAGGACGATCCAAGAACAATATAGAAATATCATGCCTGGCCTTCGCAGACGACCTAGCCATACTCGCAGACAATGAAAAAAGGGCAACCAAACAGATCGAAGTCCTCAAGGAATGTGCAGAGAGAAAGTTGGCCTACAAATCTCCTTTCAAAAAACCGAATTCTTCTGCTCAAAATTAGATGTCCAAAATTTGAACCCCAAATACGGCAAAATAAATAGGGTCACTCACTTGAAATACCTGGGTGAGATCCCCGAACCCACAGGAGGAGAGAAGATAGGCAGCACAGAAGACTCGATTACAGAATATGAAGAGGGCATACGGCAAGACACACAATATCTACAATAAGAAATGCCTATCCACACACGCAAAAATAAGACACTACAACACAGTAATCAAACCAGAAGTACTATATGCAAGCGAGACACTTACACTTTATACAAAAAGCGGCATAGAAAACATACTAAAAGAAGAAAGCAAAATTATGAGGAAAATTCTCGACCCAAAACTGACAGAGGAAGGATACAGACTACATTCTCGAAAGACTACAGAGATAATGTCCAATGTAGCGGCGGACATAAGAGAAAGAGAAGGTTGAAATTCTATGGACATATCAGTAGACTCCCACCGACAAGACTCACCAACAGAATTCTTACATACATACAAGGAGTCAAGTCAACAGTATCATACAGTATCACACAGGTTCACACAAGTCAGAGCTGATCTGGGAAATACACAAATGGGTCCGACAGAGATTGAGGATAAAATAACGTACAGAAACAAAATACATATGTGGAACATTGCATCAAAGAGCGATGTTTCGAGAAGATCGGGAACAAAGTGGACGGAGGAGAAAAAGAGAATCCACGAAGAAAGGGCGAGAGAGATGTGGAGGATCAGAAAGAACATTCGAAAATGAGTCAGAATGCTTTCCGTGATCCAACCGGGTCTATACGCACCTAATAATATATGTATATATATATATATATATATATATATATATATATATATATATATATATATATATATATATATATATATTATATCTTTGAATCAACATTTTAAACATTTTGGTTTTCTCTGTGATCTAAGTAAATTAAAAATATATCAAAACAGTATATATTAAAAAACTGTCAAGAATTTCACGCAGTCCTGTGAGTTAGTGAGGGAAGTGACTTCTAACCTTACAAATTATATGAAGAATTACAAACAATGACCCCAAAATTTACCCAACTTCATTAAGGATGTGAAATAGCTGCTCCAATACATAACAGAAAATAACTTAAAAGAAAAATACCCAAATATTTATATTGTCATTCGAATTTTGTTAACAGTACCAGTAAGTTGAGCCTTAGCTGAAAGGAAATAAGGTACAGCATCAGCTTTTTAAAATTAAAACTAATAAAAAAATATTTATGAAGTACAATGGGTCAGCAAAGACTTCCAGCTTCGGCAATTTTTTTCCATTGAAGCAGACTCAGCATTTAAGCTGGATTACAATCCAGTTATTTAGGAGTTCAGTAAGACTAAAAGCAAGAAATTTCTGTTTCTTTAATTCTATAATGTTAGTTATTACTTAATAAGTTTAGTTAAAGTAAAGATATTTGTATGTTTATGAATCAAAATTTGATAGATTAAAAATATATTTTCTCTATATACAATCCGTCCTCTTGCGCTATCAGAGAGCCTCGCAAAATGTGTCTTGCCTACATCAAATTTACGTCTTGCCCCGCCTCCGTGTGTGAGTATATGGTATAAACATAATATTTCATTTTGTTGCGATAAATTCGACAATTTTTAGTTTTTACAATGGGTGATTGCAAAAGAAAGTAAAGCAACAAGAAAGAGCATTTTGCTGGAAACTAAAATGCAGGTGCAGATCACCGGCAATCTGATCAGCACTGTCATTAAATTTGTTGATTTCAATAATATGGACTATTTTATAAACTAAAATATAGCTACAACAACAATGACTACAAGAATTACCCGTTTCAGAAGCAATGTGTTTGAGGAAATGAAAAATTGACATCTGAATTGACGTTGAAGTTCATCGCAATATGTCATTAAATCAAGCAATTATAATGGAAAAAGCGATAACAATTTTTAAGTATATGTAGAAAGTAGAGTAAAAACTTTGTAGTTCGAAAAATCATAACTGAAAAATCAAAATCGTTTAACTCTGCAACTGGGAGGTAACGCTAGTGGAAACTTTAAATTAAAACTACTGCTTGCTTATCATTCCAATACTCCAAAAGTAATGAAAGGATTTTTTTAAATCATCATCAAAATCATCTTTATCAGTAATTTTGGAGTCCAATAAAAAAACTACGAAAATTTTCCAGAATAATAAAAAATCGATATTAGCAATAATATTAGCAAGTCAATGAATAATGTAATAAAAATGTATTTACCGATAAATATTATAAAATGAAATAAAAAAGCTGATAAATTTTCTTATTCTATATTCTGTTTCACAAATCCACGTTATTTGCCTGCTAATATGACCTGATTTAACGCTGTTTCGTTTAGAGCTGGAACTTATCAGTACGCATTTCCAGCGTTAAGCCGGGACTGCATGTGATTTTATTTATACGCACTGTGCATTTATTCTGACTTTTCCAAATGTTTTTTCTTTGAGATATACAACATGATTTGATTTTACTTGAATTCTGGGTTGATTGTTCTATAACAATCACAAACATTTAAGTGTGGATATATGTGTGCGCGTGTGTGCATGTATGTGTAAGTGTATATGTATTCACCCATATACATATACCCATACATATACATATACCCTATATACATATGGCTTGAAAACAATACAATATTCCTAAAGAAAGGCAAGTGGGCTGAGTGCAAGAACTGAGGAGGTACAACATTGCTTGATACCATAAATATCACATTAGTCTCCATTCGATAACAACGAATAAAGCAATAGCGGAGCTATGGTTATCACAGCTAGTTTCAGACCACACATACAATACAATACAAAACAATACAAACAAACTGAAAGCTGGAAGCCAACCAACTACCGCCCCAACTGTGGCGAGATGCCACGACCTTAGGCCTCGTACACACGATCCGATTTCGCTTTTATAATCGTTTCAGTTTTGTCGTTTCGTTTTCAGTAAACTATTTTGTTTTGTATGTTCATGTATCTTTTGTACGAATGCAGCTTTTTGTTGACACAGAAACTATTATGAAACTGAAACCTTACTGTCGCACCAACGTGACCGGCAAAGTTTAAAATACTCAATGCGCTCAATGAACTTGTTAATGGTTCATATTTCATAACAATACTGGAAAAACTAAGGTTTTTGCTATCTGTTTTTTTGTGTTTTGTGTAACGTCCCTATGCCTCTAGATCTTTTGTAAAATTGCCTTTTCACATCTATCTCATTATATTCTCATCTCAAATATAGTACTACCTCTGTTCGATATTAAAACCCAAAGAAAGACGAATTGACCCACTACCTTAAATTGCCCTATTTGATTGATGTTATTGTTTTAAATAATGCAATCAATATATATGCTGGAATCGATCAATATTTTGCTCACAATCCGGTGACAAAAAACAATAAGCAACTATTGATCTGCCCATCTCACTTACACCGGTGAAGTCGATCTTTTGAGCACACAAAAATATTTTTGAGTATGAGTTTTTTGAAATGTGGTTCTTTTGCAAACAAATAAGTAATAATATTTTTTGTGGAAAGAAAAGTGGCAGTTGTTGTATCATTTTGAAAGTGTATCTAAATGGGCCATCTTTAGAAAAAACTTGCCCAAGATATTGTAATATTTTTTTTTTATAGAAGTGTCAAAGTTAGTTGACTTTATTTTTAAACCACGATTCAATCAAACTATTTTTTTGAAAAATTAACAACGTTCATTGTTTGATTTGTGACTGCGATTAATAGCATGGTTATTTATTATCACGTTATAAAAAATAACACTGAAAAATTGGGAAATTTGTGATCATAGTACCTGCCAACCCGCACTGGAATAGCGTGGCAGATTACGGTACAAACTTTCAACATGGTATTTCAATATGATAGTACAACCTCAAGCACGGCCCTCATTCCCCGGAGGCCAAGGGGCAAATACCTAGGGCAACGGGAAGACCTGCACCAAGGAAGACTACGGTACTAAGGTACCAAGGTACTAAGAATCACCGGGTTAGATCAGTTTGGCATTGGACTTTTGATATTGCAACGTTAAATATACGGATTATGAAAACGGAGGCCCGATTGCAAGAACTGTTAATCGAACTTGATAACATGCATTGGGGTATTATTGGGCTCTGTGCAACAAGAAGAAAAGGCGAAGAGTTAATTAAACTGGAACCAACTGGACACGCACTCTACACCTGAGGTACGGAATTTGAAAGTACATCTGACCGACTAACCCAATGCATCATACAGCTGAATAAAAAGTTTAGGCTTCAAATCGTCCTTATGCACCAACTATGCGCCATCGGGATGAGGAAATAGCTGAACTTTATGATGATATGGCCCAGCTTTTATACAAGGAGAAATGTAGATACAAAATCCTGATGGGTGATTTTGAATGCCAGAATTGGAACAACAAGAACTCACGAAAATGCAACTGACGCGCCCATATCGAACTGGTGAGCGAGACAATAGAGGTGACATCTTGGTTGATTTTGCTGAAGGACAAGAACTATATATTATAAATTCGTTCTATAAGAAGAATATCAGCAGAAAATGGACATGGAAAAGTCCATCTGGACTCACAAGTGAAATTGATTACATCATGACCAACGATAAAAAATATTTTGCAATTGTACTGTCCTTAACAATTTTAATGTTGGAAGTGACCACCTAATGGTACGAGCAAAAGTTAGGATTAACTGTCGAAGAAAACGCGAAAGAATGGTAAGATCAAAGAAGGGCAAAGTGGATTCTGGGAAACTGCTGGAGAGAGGAAGCGATTTTGAGATTGTTTTGTCAAACCGGTTTGCTGTGTTACAAGATCCGGAGGAGGTGGAAATATCAGTTCAATATGAAGAAATCGCCAACAATGTGCTTCAAACGCCAGAAGAAATATGTCTCAAATAGACAAAAATGTCCAGTGAGACCATTGATTTAATGAAGAAACGGTGGGTAATGAGAAATGCAGGTAATCCTTTTGGCAGGGTCGAGAACACTGAGCTCTGTAAAACTATAAGAAAACGTATCAGATAGGACACGCGCCGATACAACATGCAGCTAGTTCAAAAAACCCTGGAAGAAAACAAAGGAATTAACAAGGCTAAACAGAAACTGAGAAACAAAAGAACGCAAATATATGCCTTACAGCATGAGCATGGCACAGTGTGCAGGGCGTGTACGCAAATGTTGGAGGTTGTCAGAAAATCTTATTCTCTGTTATATGAAGATCAGAACCAATCAAAGACAATAATACACACGGAATGACAAATGCCAGATATCCTAGTGGAGGAAGTAACAAATGCTATAAAATCGATGAAAAATGGCAAGGCTCCAGGAAAGGATCGTGTAACTGTCGAAATGCTAAAAGCTGGTGGTCGGACGTTACATAAAACACTGCCAAATTATACTCAAAATGCCTCAAAGAACAAAAAGTACCTGACTGATCGTTTTACATGAAGAAGGAGCACAGGAATGTATAAAGATTTCACTAAGATAATTTCTAAAAGAATATTAAAAAAAACTGAATTACGCACAACCAAGAGAACAAGCAGGACTCAGAAGTGGATTCAGTAAAATGGATCACATCCAGGTTGCACATCAGGTCATAGAAAGACACAACGAATACACCATGCCACTGAGCTTGTCTTTTATCGACTACGAAAAAGCATTTCACTCCATCTCAAAGCATGTGATGATGGATACACTGCTTAGCCAAGGGGTAAATATAGCATATGTAAACCTATTCAGCCACAATTCACCTTGATGATCTTGAAGTGGGAATTAATGTTGAACGAGGCGTACGTCAGGGTGACGCAATATTGCCTATTATTTTCTCGGCTGGCCTTGAAGAAGTATTCCGTAAACTGGATTGGGAACAGGATGGTGTAAAGATCAATGGTGCAAACTTAAACCATCTTAGATTTGCAGATGATATCGTTATTCTTTTACAAGACCCAGAGGAGCTGCAAAGACCCGTACAAGAACTACAAAGTGCTAGCAAACAATTTGGCTTTAAAATAGACCTGAAAAAGGGTCAGCTTATGTTCAATAACTTAGGACAGCTTAAGGCAGAAGAATTTCAGTTTTATGAAGCGATTTGGAGAGTGTGGACAGCTTTATATATCTTGGGCAGAGGATTCAAATGGCGGGGAATACCGCCGGGGAGGTGGGACGGAGGAAATGTGACTGGCATGCATTTGGCAGGCTCAACATGGTGTTTAAGAGCAGACTCCCACTTTGCCTAAAGAGAAAAGTCTTCGATCAGTGCGTTGTACCCGTTAAGACATACGGAAGTGAAACCTGGACACTCACATCGCAATCATTTCAAAAACTTCGGGTAGCACGGAGGGGAATGGAAATATGTATGCTTGGCGTTACAAGATGAGATAGAAAGTTCTGCGCATGGATCAGGGAACAAACGAAAGTCTGTGACACCATTGAAAGAGTAAAGCAATTGAAATGAAGATAGACAGGCTATATAGCGAGGCGATGAGACGACAGATGGACCAAGGCAATCCTGGAGTAGATACCGCTTGATCGCAAACGTCCGCGAAGAAGATCGAAAGCACGATGGATTGATGACATCGTTAAGTATATTGGACCCGAGTGGCAGAGGAAAGCCCAGGACCGCGAAGGTTGGAAGCATGCTGAAGAGGCCTTCATCCTGCAGTGGATCGATACGGGCTGATGATGATGTAAATAGAGTCATGAAAAAAAAAATTATATATATATATATATATATATATATATATATATATATATATATATATATATATATATATATATATATATATATATATATATATATATATATATATATATTTCCCCATTCCAATTTATTGGGACTTTCGGTCAGTTAATAATTTTTAATTTTTTTATTGTTTTATTGACGTTTCGGTTCAATAACAAACCATCCTCAGAACATTCCTACAATAAACATTATTTTTTATTATAAACACAAATTTACATTTAAAAACCTACGAATATCTAATTAATTAATTTTTCAAATTTTTTAATTAAAATGTGATTTTTTTAAATTTTAAAACCTAGAACCAAACGTAACTACCCTCTAAAAACATGCTATAGATATTAAACACAATTTTAATTTAAACGACATAAAAATTCTAGATGTGAAAAAAGATATAAAAAAAGGAATATAAAGGAAATGATTTATATAAAAAAAACATATAATACCATTTATTTCAGAAATGATACAGATAATTTAATTTGTATATATAATAACATTATTAAATAATAAATTTTAATTTTTTTTTATTTTCGCATCTAATACCATTTCACATAACAAATCCAAAAAAGTTGGTTAAAATAAAAAACAAAAATTTAAAGGTGGATGATCTGTTAAATATGTCAGTGATAAATATATGTCATTTAAAAATTTTAAAAAAGGTCGGTAACATATTAATTAAAAAAATTGAAAAATTAAATGTTTAATTAGATATTGGTAGGTTTTTAAACATACATTTTTGTTTTTTATAAAAATAATGTTTATCGTAGAAATGTTCTGAGGATGGTTCGTTATTGAACCGAAACGTCAATAAAACAATAAAAAAATTAAAAGTTATTAACTGACCGAAAGTCCCAATAAATAAAAAATAATTATAATATTAAATGGTCGGATTTATAGCGGAATCCGTTCGGTTCGCCAAACTTCTTGTAGAATTTTGGTTATTTCCTTGATTGTACCTGGACCAGCGGATTTCAAAAGTTCAGCAGTGATTCCATCTTCACCAGAAGCTTTGTTATTTTTAAGCCGCTTAAATTGCTTAATTATTTCCTCTTCATTCGGTGGTAATGAATCTGGGTTTGTTTGTTTAGGGTTTAGTGTTGCTAATTTGTTTAAGGGCTCAGGACAGTTTAGTATTTGTTCAAAATATTTCGCAAGTTCTTTGCAATTGTCTTGGTTATTTAGAGCTAATTGTCCGTTTTCCTTTTGAAAGCATAAGCTCTGCGGTTGATAGCCTGATAAGGTAGGTTTTAAATGTTTTGTAAAGCTTTCCGGTGTTATTTTTTTGGAAATCTTTTTCTATTTCATTAAGTTGATTGTTTTCATATTTTCTTTTAGTTTGTCTAATTAGCTTCGATGTTTCTTTTCTTACTTCCAAAAAGATGTTATAGTTTATTGCTGTTTTTTGACTGTTCCAATCTTTGAATGCTTTACTTCGACTTAATACTGCTTGCTCGTAAACTTCATCCCACCACGGATGTTTTCTACGTTTTTGTAAAGGGACCAACTTTAAGTTTGCTGTTTTAATAATTTTTTGTTTTAATTCTTGCCAGTTCTGTTCAGGTTGTTTATCAAACTCTTCTGTTAGGGCTGGTTTTATTTTCGTTGGGTCAAACTTTGGTATTAGCAGCCTCTTTTGAATGAGTTTTCGAGGTTTTAAGTTAAGTTTGATTCTAGTCAAGTAGTGATCCGTGTCTATATTTGCTCCTTTCCTGACTTGAACATTCAAAATCGCCTTATAATTGGGGTACGAAATGGCAACATGGTCAATCTGAAATTCACCCATGTACGTGTTTGGGCACCTCCAGGTCTTTTGTTTTGTTATTTTTTTCTTAAAATGGGTTGACATTATTTTTAGATTAAACTGCGAACATAGTTCAACCAATCTTCTACCATTATATATATATATATATATATATATATATATATATATATATATATATATATATATATATATATATATATATATATATATATATATATCATTCTTTTTTCATGACTCTATTTACACACCTGGTATAACTATATATTGGTGGTATATAACCCTTACATTCACAATTCAAAATCACAATCGTTAGTAGAATATTTAAAACGTCTTATAGCACGATTTTTAGGACAGATATTTGTTTTATTGTTTGGACATCTGTGCTAACAATAAATTTGTAACAAAGACTGTGTTATTGCTTTATGAAATACATAAAACTTTAACTAGATCATCGTAGACCTCTAGATAAATTAATATACCCTATCTTCAATTGCGTTATATTTCAGAAACTGAATAAAATATGCATAATTTTCCTTTTGGTTTTGTTCTGCAATTAAGTTCAAAAAACTAAATTAGGGCCATCCACGTCCTTTTAATCGTCCCTTTGTAGCATCATGCTTAAATTCTGGCGCCTTCCTGTTCACCATTTCCTTGATAATTTTCAAATATCCCTTTACTTAATTAACATAGATTTAATTTGATATTTCCTACAAGTAAAAGAGGCAATATGAGTATATGATGAATTTTGTATTATGAAAGGGTGTTGACAAAATTTGACGAGGGTTACAGATGATTAAATGAATATACCTACTTTATATCTCCATGATTTATAACAAAAATGTAAATGCTACGTTATTTAAAAGCAATGTTAAATATACATTTACATAGATGTTTAATCTTTTATTGTACCAACAAAAATAATATACAAAGTGTATTAAAAAGTACTTTTTAACAAAAGTAAATTTAACCAACAATTCGCGCACTCCGACTATCATTTATATCTCGTCAAACCAGCTTAGATAATTAAGGAGGTAAAAACTTTGATGCCTTTGAAGACTTTAAAGATCACCCGGATCACTTCTCTAACCAGAAACCTCAAAATGTCTATAGGTACAGGATTATGCAGCTACGGGAGATAGAGAAAGGTCATGAACAGAACGAAAATACTCTATTGATTATATATAATTTTAGTAAATATTTTTTTCCAAAAAATGGGACGAATTTTTACACGAACTCAATAGTATTGATAAAATATTTTAAGTAATTAACAAAACATGGCTACAGTTAATAATATTGGGAGTGAAAATACGAAAACATCAATTCAGAATTGAACATAACAATGAAATACTTCGAGAGGCTCTCTATATTGAAACCTAACAAAATACTTGTCCAGTTACGAGTATAAAAATCAATAAAAGTAAGATCTCAAGTTTGCCAACATCGAGAATTCGCTCTGTTGATTTTGGAACAGTAAAATATAGACGACAATTTTGAATAGAAAAATATTTTTAGTGATAAGATTCATTTTAAGTTGCATAGTTGTATTTACAATTAAAATCCATCAAATTATGAATAGATTCATCAACGAGACCGTTAGTAGATGTTGGTGGCTCATCGCTATAAGCTATCCTCATCATTAATTAGGAAGGTTGTAGAGAGTACTACCAAAAAAAGTTGGATAAATTCGATTAACCATGTTATTAAAAGAGAAAATTTCTATATATTATTAATTAATAATATAGAACCATGTTATAATTTTTATTGTACTAATAGATACATTTATTTATTCATTTATATTTATTGTACTAATAAATTTAAAATACACAAACCAATAAACAATGTTTTAGTCGTACATAATAATAATTTAACAATATTTTATTATTTCCAAAATTATTTAGGTCAACCACTCTGACTTTGGCGCCTTTGAAAAACTAGGAATTTTTTTATTGAAATTAATTGGAGCAATTAACATTTTGCCGAAAAGCAACGAAATATCTTGAACTGGACTATAGTAAGGGCACATGGCATCTGCGAGATAAACAGGATTACAAAGAAACATAATTGTAATTAGCGCTGGACCGGGTAAAAAGATAAAGTGAGGCACTTGTGTAAAACTCAAAATAAAGAAAAATAACAGGAGCAGATGGTTTTTTGTAGTTTATCATGTAAGCAGGGATACTTAGCCCCTTCGGACTAACCACTTATATTGATTGATGCAGCATGGACTTTTAGAGCAAAACTTACCTAAGTGAAAATTTAGCTTGATGAAGGGTTGGACTCAAAAAACTAAAAGTTTTCCATTCCGAGGAATCCATTTTTTGACAGAAGACATTTAAAAGTCATAGCTACCGATGGCCAATAGTTTGAATATTATGGTAACTTATTTTGTTATAGAAAGAAATCCTCAAATGTTGCGTAAAAATCGACATAAATAACCTATTAAATATTTCCATTAAAAAAAAATGTTTTTTTCTAAAAAATCAAACGATTTGTTTAAGGATAACTATTGCAGATTTCATTTAAACAACATAACAGAGAACGAAAACTAGAGTTAACAAATAACAAAATACATAAAAAAAGTCGAAATTAAAGAGGGAGTTTGTCAATGGAATCCACTTTCGTCAATCTTAGATAGTATTAAAACAGTTATAAAGGATGCAAATATTAATAGAACTGATCTTTATTATCAAAAAGACATCATTTTGTAGCTTACGCCGGTACCCTTGTTATAGCAAGAAGTAAAGAGAGACTAAGGAAAATTACGAAGAAGATAGAGGAAAGTGTAGGAAAGAAAGAATTCTACATAAACCAATAAAAAATTTAAAGACATAATAGAAAATTCAAAAGCAGAATAGGAAAGCTCAGGCTGTGAGTTTTGTTATGGAGCAAAAGTGTAAACTTATATGTAGATTTGAAGTGAAGAATCACAGCAGTCGAATTCGTATTGAAGACGTATCAGATGAGGACCTGCCTCCCCTCCAAAGGGGAAGCCAACAGTATTGTCCGAACGAACGCTACATCATCAGTTTTATTACTTTATTTACCCATCTGTTATTTTATTACAATTCGAAAATAACTTAATACGGATTCATCTAAAAGGGGTTATAATTAAAGAGTTAGTGCGAAATATATTCTCCATATCGCTTTGGCAAGGCCGCATAATAGAATAATTATTACATTTGAGAGCGATTTTAAAATATTTTGTTGTAATAAAATATCGAGGAGGAAATAAAGTAGATCAATTTCATTAATAACTTAGAGCCGTCAGCAAAAGTGTGTCAACTCACCCTCATAAAAGATCCATCATGCACCCTTATATTTTATTATATTGGAGAAAATATGCTCGTTTTGTTCATTAGAGAATAATGAAATACTTTTTCCAATGTATGTAAAATGATCTGAATTTAAAATTGAAATGAAACTACAATCAAATTTGATGCTTTGAAACTATTTATTTTATGCGAAATAACATTCAATTGCATTAATGTTTGAAAACAATTTCGGACAAATGTCCGCCGCGGTTACCTCCGACAAAGCGAATTTTGTCAATTCAATTTCCGATTATTTTTCAAGCAATTGGGGCTTATGTTCGCAACTGTGTGTTATGTAGGCTTCCAATGCGCCAATATGTGATGATTTATCGGCATAGACCAAAGAATTAACATAATCTCAAAGAAAATAATCAAAAGGCCTTGATGGCCAATTAACAGGTCCCTTCTACGATGTAATTTTCTCACCGAATTCTTCTCTTAATAAATAGATTGTTATGTTGACTGGATCACATCAGGAGCCGTCCTGTTAGAACTACATACAATATCATTCAAATTCGAAATGAAATCATCATTGATCGTCGCTTTGTAACATTCACCATTAAAGGTAACGTGTTTTCAAGCTTGATTTTTAAAGAAATACGACCCAATGATTCCACCAGCGTATAATCGGCACCATAGGGTATATTTTTCTGGATATATCGCTGAACATTGCATTTCATCATTGAACAAAATTGTTCAAATTCTTAATTGATTCAAAATGTTACATCTAATATTTATTATTAATATTACAAAAATTAATTATCTTTTGCTTCGTAATAACTGCCTGGACTTGGTACCGGATTCGGTACGTTAAAACTTTAGATACGTAATAAGCGTGCACGTTATAAGTGACCTTTACTGTATTACTGTATATATATATATATATATATATATATATATATATATATATATATATATATATATATATATATATATATATATATATATATATATATATATATATATATATATATATATATATATATATATATATATATATATATATATATATATATATATATATATATATAGTGTTAGATTTTCTTGGACGGCGTCCAATGAGACAGCAATAGCTGAGTGTCAGCACACACCTCATTGGACACAGTCCAAGAAAATCTAACACTCCATATATACGCCATCCGACGAGAAGTCGGCGACAACATGGGTTGTTGGCTGTGGATAGGGTCTCCCTATTCTTGATGGTATGGTATATGTCGGCGCCCTGATGAATCTGAACTTCGAGAGACGAAACATATGTCGGCCAGTTGAAGGGATAGGTGGAGCTCCTTCCCGGGCAAGCAACCAACAAAAAAATGCACATATATATATATATATATATATATAGGTATATATATATATATATATATATATATAGGTATATATATATATATATATATATATATATATATATATATATATATATATATATATATATATATATATATATATATATATATATAGTGTTAGATTTTCTTGGACGGCGTCCAATGAGACAGCAATAGCTGAGTATCAGCACACACCTCATTGGACGCAGTCCAAGAAAATCTAACACTACATATATACGCCATCCGACGGGAAGTCGGCGACAACATGGGTTGTTGGCTGTGGATAGGGTCTCCCTATTCTTGATGGTATGGTATATGTCGGCGCCCTGATGAATCTGAACTTCGAGAGACGAAACATATGTCGTCCAGTTGAAGGGATAGGTGGGGCTCCTTCCCGGGCAAGCAACCAACAAAAAAATGCACACATATATATATATATATATATATATATATATATATATATATATATATATATATATATATAGAACGTCAACAAGTACCTCCCTTATAGCATTCTTCAACTGAGCTCGAGTCGAAAATCTGAGAGCAAGGAACAACCAGAACCTGAGATCGTATATTTCAACATTTTCATAAGGTGGGGGGTTATCGTCAAAACCCAGCGCCAATATTAAGGCATAAACATCTACGGCAGAAATCTAGTTTATCTTTGGTTTGCGAAATATGTCATTCTAATCGCTGTACCGTTCCAAGAACTGCAAGATGTAACGGAACCGGCTAAAGCGAATGATATAGGAGTGACAATAAATTTCAAAAAGACCAAAATAATTACAAATACGGCAGATATAAGAAATGTAAAATATTGCATTATGGAAACGGTGGACGAGTGTAATACTCTTAAAACTGATAAATTCAATAAACTGTCAAAGCTCAAAAACGAAAATCAGTATCAGACAGCTGAAGTTACCAGAAAAAGGCGAGTAGCATAGAGAGAATTTGGCAAGGTGAAGTGGATACTTAGAAATAACAACATACCCCAAAAGGCATATTATTCAATCAATAGATGCAATTATTACAAACGGTATCAAACTTGGATGATTATTAGTGCCAACCTGGACAAACAAAGTATTCGGGGGAAGAGCAATTATATCAAGATGTATCACAAGGTTAAAGTTAAATTATGAAGAACACAGCGCGGGACAGAGAGATGAGATATGGAACACAACTATCGAAGAAATTATGGAGGGGGTATGAAACAAGAGGATGGCCTCAAATGAGATGGGAAGCTAATGTCAGGCAAATAGTTGGACTAAACTGATAATAAACACCACATAACAAAGATCTCTGGCAAAATTAGATCTATATCTAAAGTTAGATTACAAATTGTTACTAAATACCGACTCCATACCGACTAAATTCCTAAACACAGCCGCATACACACACACACACACACACACACACAGCCTCACAGCATTCCACAGTTGTTGCGCTTGGGCAGTGAGCTAATGACAAAGAAACTTTCATATAGGACACCTTGTTCAATTTTTTCAGCAAATTTGTAAAAAATCGAATAGTTTTCGCCAAATTTCGTTCAAATATTAATTGGCCATTAGGTCATAATCGTAATCAAATAAAGCCGAATATTTGGGCTCATTTTCTTTACATAAAATGTCAAACGACTGATTTAGTCTCAGAAATGAAAAGACTCAATGAAACAGCAACTTTACTATTTTGTTCATTAATGCAATTTGAGGCAGTACTGTTGACAGTTTCTAAATGTTTCTAAATGAAAAGAAAAATTATCTTAACAAATATACAGAAAATACTCCGGCAACTTTATCTAATGGATACCATTAGTTAAAAATTCTGAAGTCTAATATATATACGAGGTGTGTAAATGAAGAAATAGTACTGGCGGTGTAGCGTTCGACCTGGCAACACTGTTGCTGCTTCATTTTAACATTGTTGCACCTTTCGCTGCAAAGTTCATCTTCAATAGAGCCTCGGTTTTCTGAAAATGCCTTAAACCATCCGGAAACTTAGGGTCCTTGGCAAAACACTGTTTCCATAGGCCTTTTGAAGTTTTGTTAAAATTTGAAACAAAACTTGATAGCATATCGTTACTTGAAATTATCACTCATTATCAGAACACACTAGTGACTCTATGGACTTCGAATTCGTACTGAAGATGCATTGGATATTGACCTGTCTTCTTTCCAGAGGAGAAGTCAAGTTTATTGCAAGATCGACCGCTACACCACCAGTCTCATTACTTTATTTATAAACCTCGTACGGGATCTACTGACATATAAAGTAAAGAAAATCGAATAGTTGGTTAAGGATAGTCGAAAGATTAGAGAAAGCAGTCTAAAATAAGAATTTATACTACAAGACATACATATTAATAGTAGAGTAACAAAGAAAGTAACAGAACTACCCCCCTGCCATTTTGAGGAAACTTTGTATGCAGGTTTAGTATCAGCAAATAGCGGATACGTATTTTTTTACATGCCCTAATTCGTTTTAAAGGAGTGTAAATGCCATCTGAAATTTACCCCAAAAACCACATTTTAGGGTATATCTCGGAAACTACTGGAAATAACGACACGAATAGAAACCGTAACATATTATGTAAAAAGGGACTTTGGACTTACTCGAAAATTGAAAATATATCTTGAATAAGATGGAGTGGAAACAGCTTCTTATCACTTTTTCGTCTCTTCCGATAACATCATTTATTTGTTGAGGGTGACGATTTGACCTATATATACACACACATATATATATATATATAGAACTGGCAAGAATTAAAACAAAAAAATATTAAAACAGCCTTAAAGTTGGTCCCTTTACACGTAGAAAACATCTGTGGTGGGATGAAGTTTACGAGCAAGCAGAGATTTAAAGAGTGGAACAATAAAAAAATAGCAATAAACTATAACATCTCTTTGGAAGTAAGAAAAGAAACATTAAAGCTAATTAGATAAACTAAAAGAAAATATGAAAACAAACAACTTAATGAAATAGAAAAACATTTCCAAAAAAATTACACCCGAAATTTTTACAAAACATTTAAAACTAAATTAACAGGCTATCAACCCAAAGTCTTTGCTTCCAAAAAGAAAACGGACAATAGCTCTAAATAACCAAGAAAATTGCAAAGAACTTGTGAAATATTTTGAACAACTACTAAACTATCCTGAGCCCTTAAACAGATTATCAACACTAAATCCTGGAAAAACAAATCCAGATTCATTATCACCCAATAAAGATGAAATAATTAGTCAAATCAAGCGACTTAAAAAACAACGAAGCTTCTGGTGAAGATGGAATCACTGTTGAACTTTTGAAATCCGCTTGTCCAGGTACAATCAAGGAAATAACCAAAATTCTACAAGAAATTTGGCGAACTGAACGGATTCCGGAAGATTGGAAAAATGCTCTAATCCACCCACTACACAAGAAAGGACATAGAGCGGATGTAAACAACTACAGAGGGATATCACTTCTCCCAGTTTGTTACAAGATTCTATCTCAATGTCTACTAGACAGAGCACAGGGACAGTTAGAACCTAAAATTGGTAAATATCAAGCAGGTTTTCGACCGGGCAGATCCTGCCCTGGACAGATCCAGAATCTAAAGATGATCCTAAGACATCAAAAATTGTACAATAAAAATATCGTCTGTACACTTGGGGATTTCAAAAAAGCATATGATTTTATTGACCGCGAATCTTTATTCCAAATCTTGAAAGAACAAGGATTAGATCTGAAAACGCTGGCATTTATTAAAGCCACACTAACTAACACAAGGTCAAAAGTTAAATTTATGAGTGACATCTCAGAGCTCTTCGAAATTAAAACTGGAGTAAGATCAGGGGATGGACTCTCACCACTCTTGTTTAACTGTGTTCTAGAAAAAGTAATACAGGAGTGGCGTGAAAAAAAGTCGGCCCTGAATATTGACCAGCTCATTAAACTGGGAAGAATTAACATCAAAATTGATTGTCTGGCGTTTGCTGATAATCTAGCAATTTTAGCTCAAGATTTATTAACGGCACAAAAACAGATTGAAATCCTAAAAGAAACAGCAGAAAAGGAAGAACTGCAAATTTCCTTTGAAAAGACACAATACATGACCTGCAACACCATTTCTAAAAATAAAATATGGTAACATCAGACGAGTCTCTCAATTCAAATGTTTGGGTGAAATAATCATGGAAAACGGGTTGAAAAAAGCGGCCAATAAGAGTAGATGTCAAAAAAATGAAAACTGTATTGAGACTTACACAAAATATTTACAACAATAATTGCATATCTAAAAACACAAAACTGAGACATTACAATACAGTTATTAAGCCCGAATGTCTGTATAGGGCAGAAACGCTCATTTTGAATAGAAAGAGAGGCATCGAGGGGATTGAAAAGAAGGAAATAAAACAAACAAACAAATAGCACAACATACCGACTTCGAGAAAACAAAGAAATCAAACAATACACAGATATACATAGCGATATGAGAAAAAGAAAACCTAAGTTTTACGGACACATAAAGCGGATTAATCCGAGTAGGCTAACTAGACAAGTAGTCGAATTTTATGAAAATAGGAGTAGAACTAAAGTAGAAATAATTAAATGGATTGTTTCAATCTATGCGCCCAAAGATCAGCAAATATTATACAAAGTGAAATTCAGGATAAAGGCTGTTTCAGACACAAGGTTAACGTTTGGGGGGTTTGGCCATAGAGAAAAATGTAGGAAGACTTGAACAACTTGATCTGACGAAAGAAAAAAAGCTCATAGCGAAAGAATGAAATCAGTATGGGCGCAAAGGAAGGCTGACAACAACAAACGCCTCTAACTGTACTTAGCGTGGTTCACCAGTGCCCATACCTGAATAATAATAATAATACGTAAAAAATCTCTGTCTTAATCAAGAAAATAGAATGAGAAAATACTTCATTGATTCAAACAGTATGTTAATGAAATTGGTTGTAAATGAGGATCGGGGTTTCACCCCACTGAACCTAAATGAACAAAATCGTATTGATAGCAGAACAACACTCACGGACTGCGTTCGAGAATGGAAAGGACAAATATTGCACGGAAGGTTTCCTAAATCACTCGAAGATGACACCATTGACGAACAATTGTCTCTGAAGTGGCTGACCGATGGACTCTTGTACCCAGAAACAGAAGGTTTCGCGATATCTATTCGAGATAGGGTAATAAGAACAAAAAACTATGAAAAGCACATACTGCATTTGGACGTAGTCGATAAGTGCAGCAAATGCGGTACTTGGGGAGAAACAATTGAGCACCTTACTGGCGGTTGTCCGGCCTTTGCTCCTAATTTAGCTGGCAAATGCAATGCAATGCTATATTCAGCTGGCAAAAATTATACATCAACAAATTGCAAAAAAATACTCGCTATTAGAAAGCACACCTCCTCCATATCATTTATAAACTAAATAATTTATCTCCCAGATTATCTGATTGTCCCAGCAATTGCCTTTTAAATGAATCCGAATTGAGGGAAATCGGTTTAGGCAAACGGACATTAGACGACTTTTTATCTAAATAGGTAAAACTCCCCCCCCCCCCCCCCCCCCCCATTTCTTTATTCGCGAAGTTACGACAAAATGTCATAAAACAAAGTTGTAGGAGACAGTTTGCTAATTATAACTCAGAATTTTTCTTACCCGGTTAACACTTGAAAATACACAAAAAAATGGTTTTTAAAAATGTTTAGCTCGTCACGCCCTCTTGCGGTCGTTTTAGAAGCTTAAAAATATTTTTGGTGAATTTCTCACGGTCAGTTTTAGTATAATATTTTTTTCCCCAAAGCTGTGGGATAAATAGTTTTCAAGATACGGCCGCGATCCGTCCTTAATGGGACACCTGGTATATATATATATATATATATATATATATATATATATATATATATATATATATATATATATATATATATATATATTTGCTGTTTCAAAAAAATCGACTATTTTTTTGTTCTTAAAGGTATCGGAAATATTACTAGAAATGACGAAAAAAAAATGATGTGAAAGTTAAAGCTCTTTCAATCGCAAATTTCTATTTCCTATTTAAATACAATAGGATTTTTTAAATTTTGTAATTGTATCGCTCTTCAGCGGAATATTGCTGTGGAAAGGCTATTACATATTTTTGTAGGAAATTGAACGTTCTTTAAAAAAGGTCTCTTATAAATTTTCGATAAATTTACTTTTTCAAAAGTTATTCGAGGCTAAATGTGAATGCATAATAAATTTTTAAACTTTTTCAATTCTTCGACGAAACTGTCAATTTTATCCAAAAATGTTATTCGACCTTTTTTGTAGATGATTGCATTTTCTGAACATTTTTATTAATATATTTTTCGAAACACGATAAGGATCGTGAGTTATTTAAATTGAAATGTGAATTGAATATTTTTTCAGCTGTTAATTTAGATTTGAAAATACGTCTACTATCTACGCATTTTTATTTGATATACCCTTAAATATTTTACCATATAGGAGCAATTAAGGACTTATAACTAATAAATTCTATCAAGCAAACTTTAGAATCTACCAAAAAAACCCATATCAACTTAACTTTAGGGTATAAATTATTTCGTATCTGTACATCTTCTTTCATTGGAACCACAATGCTTTTTTTTATTTGCTAGTAAATTATTGGAAAAGGTTACAGGTGATTTTGTGATATATTTCCAGCTCTTTGGCGAAGGGAAAAAAATAAAAGAAACATATGCTAAAAATTATATATAACGGGTTTTTCAAATTGAGCCATTTTTAAATTTTTGTTAAAACACATATAGCGTTGTGAATTTGCCTTGGTTTAGTTTCATTTCAGAAGTGTAATAAAAGCCTAAGATGGTCCAGTGTCTAACATGGCCCACATAAAAAAAAACTTGTTCAAATATTCTTAATTAATTTAAATTTCGTGCGAAGACGTGTTTATACCCATAGACAAAAATGCAACCCTACGCCAAGGTCAGCGCGTCGTCGTTTTGAAATTTTCCACCAGGATGTCATTAACGTGCCGGCTCTACAGCGTTTTATAACCTCTATCGCAGAGGTAAGTACCATTAAATATTGTATTTTTTTCAAAATCGATATTTCTTGTGTGACTATACAAGATGCCCTATGAAAGCCCTTAGTGCGGTTACTTAAGATGGTCCGGGCCTTACCCGGGACTATTAATACTAACATTTCTTTTTTCACGCTGAAATAAAAAGTTATAATTTACAATTTAATATAACATAATTGTTACATAAGGATAGTATACGTAAAATTGTGTATTTTTTTGCACACAGTATCAGTTAAACTGGAGCCATCTGTCAAAAAGAAGAGGGGTACATGGATAGAGAATCAGCTCTCGATGCTGTTAACAGCCGTCAATTGTCACAGAGAGCCGTTGCAGCAAGGTACAGTATTCCACGAAGAAATTTAAGAAATCATTTAAAATCTGGAAGCGATAAAAAGGTTACTGGTCAGCCAGCAACTTTAACTGAATCGCCAAAAATGGGATACCTTTACGACCTAAACTCGTTCGAAAACAGGCGTTTGCATTTTGTATGGAAAATGGAATAGAAAACAGGTTCAATGATAAAAGACGCACTGCGGGGAAAAGATGGCTTAAGAGTTTTTTTAAGCGAAATCCTGATGTTTCTATTTGCAAGGCTCAGTTTACGAATCCCGCGAGGGCACATAAATTAAATAAGGTCATCGTTCAAAAACATTTTCAGTCACTCAAGAATGTTTATGATGAACTGGATATCTTCAATCATCCAAAGCGTCTGTACAACATTGACGAGAAAGGCTGTCGACTTATATTGCACTATGATCATGAGAATGTTACAATTGTCATGTGTGTCAATGCAACTGGTAAGTCCATACCGCCTATAATACTTTTTATAGGAAAAAGATTCCGGCCTAAATATAATGATAACTTACCAGCTTGAAGCCTCGTGAAAATGAAAAACGAAAGGAAGCATGACAACCGAGCTGTTTGTTGACTTTATAAACCATTTAGCTTAATATAAATCCCCTAGACAATTTTTATTAATTTTTAACGGCGCTGCTTCTCACTTGGGTCCCCAGATTGTGTGATGAATTGCAACCACTCGATAAATCCGTAACTAAATCTTACGAGTATCACTGGGATGAATGGGTATTATTATTTTCGTATCAGCACCCTGACAAAAAAATTTCAAAGACAAGATTCAAGAATTTTTTTTTTCAAAAGTGTAGCTTAAATGTGTAACACCGACGAATATAATTAATTAATAATAATTCAGCGCAACAGGATTTTATCCTTTTGATCCAGACGTCATATCAGAAGAAGCCTATGCTCCATCATTGTTGACATATAAACTTGCTCCAAATGTAGAGGTACAACAACATAAAATGGACATTGACACTGGCGTTACTGACTGCGAAGAAAATGACAACTCGAGAACATGATCTTCTGTACTGGCCCAAGAAGCTCGTAATACAACCCCAAAACCTGTTCATGTAGAAATTGATGGAAGTATCATTTCACAGACCCGATCTTCTGTTAAGTTGGTTGACTACAGCTCTTCATCAGACTCCGTTCTCGAAGACCAGTCAATAATAAAGAATTTACAATATCAATCGCCAATTCCTTCTAGTTCTGGTACTTCAAGTAATGTCTTTCGACGATACTTGATACATTCTTCGACAGAAGAATCTGACGATGACGATGAACTTTTTGATATTCAAAAATCGTCTGGCACGTGTGGTTCAGTCATTCCCAAATGTTATATGTACAGCATGTTATGAAGGTCGATGAAACGCCGTGAGGAGGTGATAGGAGAGGTCATTTGAAGTGCATTAAGCCAAATACGCTTTAGTTTAAATTCTTATGATTTTCAAGTTATGGATCTTTCTTGAAAATATTCAAATTTTCATATTTCGACTCTATTAACCTATGGAAAGTTATCACCATATTTTTTTTTATTATTAAAAAATCTGCTTTGTTAAAGTCATTAACATACATCTACAGTGACATAAACATTGAATAATGCTCTTTAAGTTAGGAAGAAATATTCATACTGCAAATTGTGGGTTTTAGAATGTTTCATTTTTAAAATAAAGTGGTATCAGATGTTCAAATAGCTTTAAAACATATCTATTTTATGCCTTTGTCACACTTGTAATCAACTAGTATATTCTTGGAGCTACAATGTAAAAACTAGTAGTACGTATCGAGAATGTTTCAAATAAAAAACTTCCAAGGTGACCGCTGTATATTAAATCGAGACCTTTATTCATAGAACGGTTGATTACATGTGGAAACGTGTTTTTGGAGCCCTTTTAATCGAGTTTCGTGTAATTCTATCGTACCACGTAGCAGTTCCGTTGTTCGGGCATAGAACTAGTTCACTTTTCGAGTATTGTTTCATTTGGACTATTTTTTTGGTGAAATGGTTATTTTTACCAATGAAGAACACGCAGATATTTGGTATATGTATGGCAGAGCTGATGGTAATGGATAAGAAACACCCCGGCTGTTCCAGGAACGGTTTCCGAATAAAAGATTGCTCAATATTAGAGCCACATTCCACATATTATTGCATTTATGAAAGTGGAAGGGACCGTCATAGAGAGCCTGGGACTAATCCTGGTACCGCAGACGACAAGCACATTCTGGAAGCGTTTGAAAACTATCCCACCACCAGCATCAGGTGCAGTAGATCATAATCTTGGTTTGTCGACATGAAAAGTTTGGAACACCATGCATTTTGAAGGAATATATCCTTTTCATGGAATAAGTGTACAAGGCTTTGGAAAAGGCTACCCTGTACGTAGAATACGGTTTTGTCGTGTTTTGTTAGATAGTGATATTGAAGACGGATGCTTTCTGAAAAGTATCTTATGGATCAATGAATCGAAATTCTGTAACTAAGGACTTATGAACTTTCACAGTCTCCATGAATGGGTAGAAAAAATTATCTTTCCAGAAACAATTATCTTTCCAGCGCAAATTTTCAGTTAACGTGTGGGTGATGGCTATCCAGCCGATTACCGTCTCACCGTAAGAGAATATTTAAATAATACTTTTCACGATAGCTGAATTGGCAGTGGATTTCTGTGTTTGGGGAGGTATCAAGGAATTGGTCTACACTGAAGAATACAAACGATAGATTATTTTATAAGAAACCTTAAAAAATCTTTTGAACCCGAAAGAAGAGATGTCATTAGTTAATAAATTTAAGTCTGCGATATTGATATTCGACTGGTGTGATATTCTCGGATCTATTGCCGATAATGGAATATATATCACTGATATCGATCGACGAAATGGCAGTGGTCATAAACGCAGTGAAGATTAACAAAGAAAAGATCAGATTGCAATGGAAATTATTACGGAGGACAGGCAATATAAAAAGAACCTTACCAACTAATAAAGCATGCGTGGAAACAAGAAAAAATACCAAAAGTGGAAAATGGTAATAATCTAGATGATCTAATCTAGATGATTTAATCTTTCTCCAGATTAAATCATCTCCTGATGATGCTAACATGGTTAGCGAAACGTGCGTCGAGCAGTTTAAAAAAGTGTTTTGGTGTTTAGTGGTAAATCTCTTCAAGTTTAGTGCATCACACCAAGGGTTCCAATAGAAGAATTGATGTTGCATGTCCTTAAAGTGCATTTTTTACACTCCCATTTAGATTTTTTCTTAAAAAATTAGGTGCGGTAAGCGACGAATAACTAGAGAGGTTTCACCAGGATATCAGGATGATGTTAGCAAGATACCAAGGAGGCTGGAACTCATCTATGTTGGGCGATTACTGCTGGTCTTTCAAAAGAGATGATGCTACAGAACACAAGAAGAAAAAGTGAATGTTTTTGTCCCTGTATGACATCTCATGCAATATATTTTTTATTCACATAATCGTCAGTAATGTCTTTGCATAAATTTATCACGTTTTACAAGTTTATATTAAATAAATATTATATTGTAAAAATACGTCGTCTCTTCGTTTTTCCCCTCTAGTGACCCCCTGTAACAAAAAAACTGCACGTGTTACAGTAATTAGCTTATCAATTTCAGATTAGGACTACAAAATACTTCAAATACACCTATTTTTATCAATATTACCTGGGTAGAATGGCTCAGAAATGCGGACTCTAACGAAGAAAGACGAACTATAGAACGAATACATAACTATATACTATCCCATCAAATCGGAAGGAGGTTGGATAATTGGAGCAAATTAAGAACTGTCAACAATTTTTAATAGTTAAGATATAATGAAATAAATCCAGAATAAACGACTGTGTTGAAGGGAACTTATCGAGAGGGTGGGTAATGAAAGATCGTTCAAGAAAATATAGTGAAGGAGCATGTAGGGAAATACCAAGATAAAGATGGGCGGAGAGAACAAGGGAGATCCACAAGAGACGGGAATAACAGACTCAAAAGGGAAGGAAAGAGATAAAAAAGTGGGCAAGGATACCGGAAGAAGCAAAAACAATGAAACAAAATGGAGGCACTCTTTAAATGGATAAACTCTTTAACTGGATTATAGAGGTTATGGAAATGAATGGTCACTGCCCTATGTGAACAACAAAGATCTGGATAACCTTAGGCCAGACTAAGGTTCGAGATGGGCTATCAAGTTAAAGATAAGATAAATTGGTCGAACTCTTGACCTTAGCTATCAGAAACTTTAAAGAAACTTGAATAACGCGTTCAATGCGCTTGATATATTTTGGTACAAGAAGACTTAGATAACTTAATTCAATCCAAGCCTCGCAGAGTTACAAAGTGTTTTAATAACCGTGGTGGATCTACTCTACTCATTATTAATTATTTTACACACAAAAGTAACTAAACAATATATTCATATTGCATCATTTTTTGTACTGCAGTATATATGCATTTTTGTACTGCAGTGTATAATAGTGCACCATGCGCTTTATATACAGTTACTACAAACCTTGAGGAAGCACTTCTAATTAAATGTAAAACCTATTAAAACATTTTGTTTACACTCTTCATTACAATAGCTAATAAATTTTATAAAAAGAAAGTTCAGGTAGGGTTTCCTAACACTCCTTTCGAGATAAGTTTGGGCTCTAAAACCATCCAAAATATTGCAAGCGGATTGTCCAGATTCCCACAGTTAGCAGCACTAATTTAAAATGATGTAAAATTTATCGTTTCATGGTCTCGGCTTAAACTTTATTTGTGTTAAGCGTAATGTTACATGTACGCTTCTCAGTGTTTAAGAAATTTACGTTAGTTTAGAATTTATTCGTCTTTAAATTAAATGGACGATTTAACTACATATTTATTGTAAACTAAACTAAAACTAAACTGAATAGTTTTGACTTAAGCTATTAAAGTGGTTTAACCATCGTAAACCTTTGGTGTAATGGATTAAAAAAAAACCGAATGAATTTTTTGATAAAAATAATATATATATGACGAGACATATGTCATCCAGTTGAAGGGATGGGTGGGGCTCGTTCACAGTCAAGCAACAACAAACATATTCATATATATATATATATATATATATATATATATATATATATATATATATATATATATATATATATATATATATATATATATATATATATGTTTCAAAAAATCGACTATTTTTTTTTCTTAAAGGTATCGAAAATATTGTCAGTTAGACTCTTCAATAGAAGCGGACAACACTTGAGAATGTTAAATGAGATTTCGACGAAACGTTGTGACTCTTCACAGAATCAATGGATGGACACCCGAAATGATTTAGAAACATGTAGACGTTTGAGTGGAAGGGTTTCGGATGGGCAATTTGGAAATAAGGGTTTTCCATGTATTTGGAACTCTAAGACTATCGTCCCTCTTGTTTAGGTAGTCTGGGCGTTTTTTGATCTTAATTGCTTCACAAATTATGCAGGTTTTATAGGAATATATAGGTGCGATTATTTCGGCCTTGTCGAAATCTATTTTGTAAACCGTCTGGATGTTCTGCTAGATTTGAGGAGAGATCCGATTTTCGGACGGCGCGAGAATGCTCGTATATGCGATTTTGTATATGTCTGTTGGTTTGGTTTGACCGATATATGATTGGGAGCAGCCAGAAAAAGGAATCTCATAGCCGCCATGTGATTCTGTGGAATATTATCTTTTATTGGCCTAAGGAAACTGGATGTATTTCTTTCTGTTGTAAATATGATTTCGATGTTACGAGATCTGAATTCGCGACAAATCTTATCGGTAACTCCCTTGATGTATAACAGAAAAACTTTAGAGTTTTGGGACAATTCTCTAGTGGATTGGTGGACATGACTTGTTGCCTGAACTTTATCAATATGCCTTTTTATTTGACGCCTGCTATTTTGGATTAGTCCCATTTCTAGGGAGTTAAGTTCTGTTTGCCTGTGTTCCTTGTCCGACAGTCTAAAAAATCTTGTGACAAAAGTTTTGACCACCGAAATTAATTGGGATGGATAATGATGTAAATTCGCATTTAGATAACGATTTGTGTGGGTAGGTTTACTTTATACCGAATAAAATAAACTTTGGTTTAGTCTTTTTGATATTAGAATGTCAAGAAAAGGGAGGGTAGAATTGTTTTCGATCTCCATTGTAAATTGGATCTTAGGGTGTATACTGTTCAAATGTGAAAAGAACAGATTTAGAGATTGTATTCCTTATGGCCAAATGACGAAGGTGTCATCTACATTTCTGAACCAGCAAGTAGGTTTCAACGGACTGCTGATAATGGCTTGAATTTCAAACTGTTCCATAAAAATATTTGCTATGATTGGAGAAAGAGGGGAGCCTATAGAAGCTCCACAAATCTGTTTAAAGAATACTTTTTTTTAAGATAAAATATGAATTCGAGATGCAATGTTGAATAAGACTAAGAATATCCGTTGATATGTGGTGTTATTGTGTTCCAGAAAGTCTAGAGTCTCTGGAAGGGGGATATTTGTAAATAATGATACATTATCGAAACTGACAAGAATGTCACTTTGGCATATACTATGCCTATGAAGAAGCTTAATCAAGTGAGAGAAGTTTTTGATATAGGACGTTCATTTTTCTACGAGAGGTTATAGAGTTTTCGCGAAATATATTGCTAATTTGTGAGTTGGTAAATGATGTGCGCTGACAATTGATCGAAGAGGAATATCAGTTTTATGGATTTTTGGGATACCGTACATTTTTGGGATACGAGAAGATTTTTCGCGAGATATTAAAGTCTACACCCTCTAATAGATCAGACATTTTAATTTAATCTGAAGCAAGGCACGTTTTTCATCAGATGGAAGATTAAATCTAGGAAATTTGGAACGGCGAAGGATTCTAGCTATGTCTTGGCGGGTTTCTTCAGCTTTAAGAGAAGGTAGGTGGAATAAACGATTCAGATGCTGAAAGTTGTTTTAGTGACACCGAATAATTAAACTTTGTGTGAACTAAATGAAAAGCCCCTATGTTGACAAGCAGAAGTTTTGAAACAGATTTTTGATTAAAACTTTTAAAGAAAAAAATTTTCGTGTTACTTTTTCATTTACAGTTTTATCGATCATACAAATGCCAAATTCTGGGTATTTTGGTGTTGATGTTGCAACATTGTAACGTGAGTGCGTCATAATCATAATCATTAAAAAAATATTCATTAAGTATATCTGATAGCATTTTTCTCGACGTTAATTTTGTAATTTGAATATTTTGAATATGAAGTTAGGGTAAAAATATAAACAAAAAAACTTTTTTTAATATCTTCATTTTCGTAGCAGATCTCTTGTATTTTATTCTTTGCAGTCTGAAGTTCTGCTGTAAACTTGTGATGAAATCCGAAACATTTGGAAAATATCCAGCACGTACTATAAAACGACAAGTTAGAAACTTAATAGTTTGTACGTGTCTTTTAACTAAACTTTTAATATTAACGTCGACGATTGATATTAAGAGAAATTTTGTGGAACATTTTTCTGTGTAAATTTTTTTCAAACATTTTATTTCGAATATTCAACTAATTTCAGCTGAATATCTAAAAAATACACGCTTTTAACAGTGGCTGTCTTTATCATGTAAAGTGTAAGTTAAAAATTTTTTAAATAAAAATTTCTTTAGCCGTGTTGAGCGATTTTTGGTAGGGGCAAAACTTATGGGTTCGCGTCACCGACATGCTAGTGACGTGTTGCGCCAGACTGGCGACGCGCAGTGCATTGTTTACATGTATACACATATATACACTAATACATTGTATGTACTCGACTGTATTGCGTGCGTGTTGGACTCTTTTAGGATGGGTAAAATCTTGTGTGTTCGCGTCACTGACATGCTGTAGTAGCAGTAAGTGAAGTTGAATTGACCACGTGGAAAGTTTAATTTGTATATACTGTGCATTGTTTAAATGGTGTTTTAGATAATCATTATTTTAATTGAAGAATCACTGTGCAGTACAAGAGTGAGTACTTAATATGCTAATATTTTTATGTAGAAAAATGAATAACAAAAACAAAGCATTTATTTTAGAATATTTCCAATATTGGTATTGGAATTTAATTATATAATGAAATTTTAATAATAATAATAATAATAATAATGTTTATTGTGTAACAGGAACATATCCCAATAACAAGACAAATTAAATAAATAATTATGTTTTACAAAACTAAAAAAAAAAGGAAAAAATTAAATTGAGAATTGATTACAAATTAAGCATGAAATTATACTAATACATTAAACTGATGTCTATATATAATCATAACTATATCTATGTAAACCACTATTGCTAGAACAAGATAATCTATATTATTTGACAAGGTAACAAGTACATAACATAAGTATAAGTATAAGATTAGAAGTCGAAAAGATAGTACATCAATATTAAAAAACAACAAATATCATTCATTTATCAAATGTAGAGTGTCCTGCAGGGCCCGCACTAGTGAACAAGGGGAAACTGAGTACAGATCCACATCAGAATGAACACTCAAAAGATTGCAATATCTGCAAGCACAAAATAGTGGCGCCCTGCTCTCAAAATTAGTCAGGGCACGGGGCACTCTAAAGGCGTTAGACCTCCTAGCAAAGAATTGAGGTACAAGAAATGGCAATTGCTCCAATAGTTCAGGCCAATCGATAAGCCCGTTGATCAACTTGTAGAGGAATATTTGAGACATACATTCAGTCATTTAAACTACCCGATGATTATGCTCACTTTTCTAACCTCAGAAGAAGAATTAAAATAAAAGTTGAGTTTGCTTACCGTAACTATATTGAGCAGGTTCAGAATAATGTTGAATCTGATCCTAAGGAATTATGGAGGTTTATTCATGAAAAAAACGTACGTCTCGAATACCAGGCACCATGAAAGCTAATGGTAGCGAACTGAATGAGCCTCAGGACATAGTGAATGCTTTTGCTTCCTTTTTTGGTAGTGTATTTATACCTTCCGGGGATATGAATTATGTCAGGACCTTTGGTTCGGTTGACCCTAGATCAGTTGGTAGTTTGGAGGAGAAAGATGTCCTCAGAGCTTTAAAGAACGTTAAGTCAAAAATGACATCTGGCTTTGATCGCGTTCCTGCATTCTTATTGAGAGACTGTGCATATGCACTGGCAGGGCCTTTAGCAATACTTTTTAATACATCTTAAGACAATACCGTCTTCAAGTCTGGGGATACCTCTGATGTGTCCAACTATCGACCTATATCCATACTCTCAAATTTTTCGAAGGTGTTCGAGTCCGTATTACACGAAAAAATATTCAGCCAAGTCAAAAATAGGATAGTGTCTAGTCAGCATGGATTTTTCCATAAGAGATCCACAGTTACCAACTTGTCTTGTTTCTTTCAGAGTAGTTTTAGAGCTCTTGGATCAAAAGCACAGGTTGATACTGTGTATACCGATTTCTGCAAGGCTTTTGATAGGCTTGATCACTCCATTTTGGCAAGTAAGATGGATAGTGTGGGCTTCCATGATGAGTTGATAAAGTTCTTCATCTCCTATCTTACTCAACGCAGGCAGTTTGTTGAGAATAATGGCTTCAAATCTGATGAGTTTGTCGCAACCAGTGGTGCGCCCCAGGGTAGCAACCTGGCTCCTCTTATCTTCGCGATTTACATTAATGACATCACTCAGAATATAACAAGTCAAACTTTACTCTTTGCTGACAATCTGAAGATCTTCAGACCTATTAATTCTCAGCAAGATTGTGTTGAACTTCAACATGACCGGCACTTGCTGAGCGCCTGGTGTGACCAAAATGGACTCCCACTAAATACTCGGAAGTGTAAGCGCTTAACATTCTGCAGAAGCCGCAACCCGATTCAATTTGACTATATTATTGATGGTGTAGTGTTGGAAAACTGTGACTTGGTGAATGATCTTGGGGTAATGGAGGATGCAGAGTTGAGTTTTAATCAGCATGTACAGATGGTGACACGGACAGCATTACGAACCCTGGGATTTATAATCCGAGCTACAGGTGATTTTAGAAGTGTCTCATGTTTAACTACACTTTTCAATTCATTGGTTCGCTCAAGATTGGAGTATGCTTCGTTGATATGGTCGCCAATTTACCGGATTCATGTCATAAACTAGAGAGTGTGCAGCGTAGATTCCTCAAATACCTAGCATATAGGGTTGATGGTCACTATCCGGCTATTCATACCATAATTAATTTAAAAAATAAAAAAAAAGCAGTTATTCCAAAGTTTCTAGTTTTCACTTCTGTTTACAGTCCTCATGATAACCTATCTTTTTTTGTATTGTTTTATTTATGCAAAATTTAGTAGTAGTCTAATTAAAAATGATAAAAATTGTTACATTCATTGTAATAGATTTACAAAATGAACAAAACGAAGAAGAATTTAGAAACTGACCAAAGTTATTCCAGGAAATTTATTCCCTGTACGTAAAGGTATCTTAATGTATTTCTTGACTTACGACTTAATTAGAAAAACATATATTCACTGAAATAATATAACTTGGAATCACATTCACTCAAATGTATTAGACCATTGGAAGGAAATTAGATTTAACCTTAGAAACCAAACTTTTAATTTAAATATCCATAATAAAAGCTATATCGAAACTATTGAGCTGTTGGATCTAGTTAGCATGTCAAACGAGGCAATTGTCCAAAGATTTAGGACAAGTTTTTTAAAGCTATGGCTCCTTCATATTTTTCTAATATTGGAGTTCAATATGATTTAAAAGTGCTTAGAGTTAAAGAAGCAATTTATTGTGCCATATCGGGTAATATTGTGATATTTTTTTAATCGTACCCCAATGCTTCAATAAAAATATAGAAGTACCGTATGTAAAGTAACGCCTTTAGATTTAATACTTATTGTTTAAATAAAAAAAAAAATATGTAAAATATATAATAAATCCTATATAATAAAGCGGGGACTTACAGGCATTTCAACAAAATTTCATTTGGCATCTTCTGAGTTTACTGTCGCGATGTTCGAGAACTGTCGCAAGGTTCGTGAACCTCGCGATAGTAAGCACCGAAGATGCCAAATGAGATTTTGGCGAAACGTCTGCAAGCTCCCGAGAGGGATCAGTTCGACAACTGGATGTGCTCCCGTCTTGTATTGTCAAGTATACATTTTTCCACTCGTCTCTGTGGGAATCCGTTTAGTTTTCGTAAGTTTTCACTTCTGTATGTTATACGCACGTTTGTTATTTTTTCTGTTCGTTTGTTCTGTATGTCATACGTTTGATCGACGCACCGATCAAAGACTTTTCTGTTCAGGCAAAGTGGGAGACTCGATGCGCCTTTCGTTAAACATGTTAGCATGGTCAGGAGATTGAATTTAATTCTAAAACTAACATATGAAATATTAACATGACACCAATACCTAATGAAGCGTGTATCATCATGAATCGTGAAGTTAGCCAGGTGTTGCATTAATAAATAGACTGAATGAAATAGGCCCTTTATCCCGGTTCGTCATTTTCTTGCATTTTGAAAAACCCTATTATTATTTACACTTTTAATCTTAAATTCACTGCGGTTTCTGGAACCTTTGGCATTACACTATACAAACTTTTATTACAAAAATTTTTTCACAATACACCAGAACACTATTTTTATATTCTGGACGCACGTTTCGCTAACCATGTTAGCATCATCAGCAGATGATGAAAACTAAATTCTTATTCTAAAAACTCCTTACTTTATATAATGCTCTCTTAGCATTGTGGGCGGGGCGACAATGCTAATCAAGCGACCAATAGCAAGTGAGGACCTAGAGCAGTAGGAACAGAGAACTCGAAGGAATGATCAAAATGCCTTTTGATAAATTGACAGGTAATCTCTTCTTTCATTAAGCAGTGATCAATTCGGCGTGCTTGCTTCATACCCAGATATTTGTATGTATCTACAGCACGGGCGTAGCCAGGATTTAGGTAGGCCAGGGGGGTAAATAAAACAACAAAAATATACTTACATGAAATTTAATATCTATATATTCATCGGAAAAATTACGACATATTTATAAAGTTCTTAACTTTAAATGAAATGGTTAAATTAATTTCGTTCCTCTGCGCTAAATCTAAAACCATTAAAGAAGAAATCTTCGGCTTTTTCTTTTAAATATATCCACTACTTCATCTGCATGAATTTCTGTTCCATAGTGAATGTTCATGAGAGTCAAACCATTAAGTCTGTTTTCACTTGAAGTGTTTCGTAAATAGTTTTTCAGTCTCCTTGGGCTCGAGAAAGACCTTTCTGGGGTACCAGTGGATACAGGAATGGTAGCCAAGATTTGTAGTAATCTGTTAATTAGGATAAAGTTTTTTATCGCACATATCTAGGCATTCCGAACTAGATTTCGGGGTAGGCGAGATACTTGTTATCACTGTTTTCCATACTTCAAGTTTTGCTTTAACCACTGATATGTTGCTTTCGGGAAGCAGTGACGAGTACATGGAAATTGCTTCTTCAATTTTAGAACTGGCAGTAAAATTTGAAGGTAGCACACCAGATAATGCTGATACTACTTTACGATGTTTGGTAAACCTTTCAAACAATTGTTGAATTGTATGATCAAGAAATGGAATGAACAAATTCATTTTGTAATACGTGCATACATCCAATGCAGGAATGTTCGGTCTATTTAATTGTCTTCCGGCGACGCGTGGCATTCGCAGTATACCACCATTTTCTTCCAGTAAAACCTTTGCGTCTTTATAGAGATGAAGATATTCGACGTCAGTGTTGTTTCTCAGGAGTTGTAAGACATTAATAACATCATCTACATGTTTGAATGCCGTGATAAGATCGATGTGAATTGTCTGTAATTGTTTTGATAGCGACAATGTATAGCTCATAACTTTTTGAAGAATCACTAAACACATCACAAAATCCGAAGATCCTTATTGCTATATCCTATGCTTCCTTATTGTGATTAAATTCTTCTTATTAAGTTAGATTCGTTCTAGATTAAGTTCTTCGAGAGCATTCACAATCGCTGAATAAATTTCCCTGAATCTTATATTAGCTTCGTGTTTGTGGACCCACCGTATTTCACACATTGAGAGCAAGCTTTTTTGGTTACCGACGTGTAGTAGCTCTGGAATTTTTTCTTTCAACAAAGCAGTGCGTTGAGCAGAATGTCGAAAGCAGGAACCAACAGACTGCACAATCCCAATGCAATTTCGGACATTTTTTTGTTTGGTTTGAACCCCCGACCCCCCCCCCCCCCCCCGACTACGCCCGTGATCTACAGCACTCATTGTCTCGATTTTTTGTCCGTTCTATATCTCTAAAGCATTGTTCAGCAGTTTTCCTCTATTGATGTTTAATATACGATTCTTCTCCAGTCCAAATTGCATTGCGTATCATCATGCGTATATCACTGAAGAATTCTTCCACTATTTTTAACATTTGTTGTAGGTTGTAAGGACTGTTTGATGAGGTAAATAATTTCAGATCGTTCATGTAGAGCAAATGGTTTAGCCGCATAGGTTCACCATTGTTTTTCAAGTCAAAACCATATTTGGTGGAGTTCAGTCGGTTTGAAAGTGGGCTAATGTCGATACAGAACCAAAGTGAACTGAGCGAATCTCCTTGAAAAATACCTCTTCGGACTGGAATTTGTGTTGTTGTTATATTATGGTCACTCTCTCTAAGTTGGATTTTGGTTCTCCATACAATCCTGAAGCTCTTCAAGAGATTTATTATTGGTTGATTTATTTTACAGATATTTAAGATTTCTATAAACCACTTGTGTGGTCCAGAATCGAAAGCCTTTTTTAATCGATATATGCCATATTAATATTCCTTTTCTTGGCATACGCCTGATTGCAAACAACTGAATCAATAACTAATTGTTCCTATTATTGTTATTATTGTTATTAATGTTATCACAAACATGATTCATCGATTATCTCAGCCCAGGCCGGTCGGGCTTACAATGCCAAGATGAGAAAGCAGTTCAGCCCCTCCCATTCAGCTTAGTACCTTACGAATAATGTGGCCAGTTTGTAAGAGAAATGCTCGTTGTCCTACTGTGGTAATCGATTTTGAATCACCAAGAATTGCCAGGTTTTTGGAAAAGGTTTTGCTTACTAGGCCTTTGGCGTATATAACAAAAGGTAACACCTCCACTTTCTGGAGTTTTCATTGATTTTTCAAATCAAATGCAAGATTTTCATACTTCGTGATCTTTTCCATTTCAGTTTTTCTGATGTTGTAAGAGAGTGTTATCGCAATGTCAATTATGAAAGCTCTCCTCTGCTTTTTGTTAATTAGAGCAATATCCGTCCTATTAGAGTCAACCGTCCCATCTGTTGTAATTGGTCTATCCCAGTAAAGAATGGCAAAGGCTGATTCAAGTACGGGGGAAGGCGTGTACTTATGATGGAGGTATCCTATGAAATAGGGAGTGCTTTAAAGCGATTTGCTGGTGTTTAATTTTCGCCAGCTGATTATGCCTGCCTAGATAAGCATTAGGGGCAAGGACTGGATACCCTCCAATAATGTGTTCAATTGTTTCTCCCACACCACCGCACTTCCTGCACTTGTCGACAACATCCATGTGTGGTATATATCTTTCATAATTTTTTGTCCTTACTACCTTATCTTGAATAGCTGTCGCAAAGCCTTCTGTTTCTGGAGATAATAGTCCATCAGTAAGCCATTGTAGAGATAAATGTTTGTCAATGGAGTCATCCTCAAGTGATTTATGATATCTCCCATGTAATGTCTGTTGTTTCCATTCCTGAACGATATCCTTCAGTGCTGTTCTACTATCAACACGATTTTGTCTATTTAGATTCAGCGGGATGAAACCCTGGTCTTTCTTAACAACCAGTTTTATTAGTGTTCTATGTGAACTAATGAAGCGCTCTTTCATCATATTCTCCTCCTTTAATAAGGTTTCCACCGTTCTGTTTGGTATTTAGGAATTTTGTCAGACGTTTTTGGAACAAACTGGGAAAATTTTTTAATAGGCTGTGATCAAATTTATGGTTTTCAAGCATTCCTAAATATTTGTATCAGTCTTCTGATGTTAGTTCTTGTATACCGCAGACTATTGAATGTTGTTCTTTTATTATTTCCTTTTCTATGTTGATAGTGAAGCATTTTTCGAGTCTGAATGGCATTTTGATATCCTTACTAAATATTTCGACTTTTTTTTATTTAATTTAGTTTCTCTCTTGTTTCTCCATAGAGTTTTAAGTCGTCCATGTATAGCAAATGAGAGCGTTTTCTGAAATTTCTCATGTCAAGTTTGTAGCCAATATTGGTATTGTTAAGTAATGTGGACATGGATTCAACGCTAGACAAAACCAAACAGGGGAAAAGGAGTCTCCCTGAAATATTCCTTTCTCGATATTTGTTGTTTCAATGTACTGTTGGTGAACAAATAAATTAGATTTTATAGATTATAATTTTGTAGATGTTCAAAACTTCTAATAACCAGTGATGTGGGACACTATCGAAAGCCTTCTTGTAATCTATATTGCACATTGTTCTTTGCGTCCCATACTTGCCCTAATACACCTTTTTTGTTCGTCTTCAAATATGTTATTATAGTCACAATGTTGGTAAATTTTTTCGTTGAGCAGGGCTGTGAATAATTTATTCAACACGGATAAACATGTTATCGGTCTATAGTTACTGGGTTGGTGAGCATCACCCTGTTTTTATAACCCTCCATCAGAAAGTCGGGGAAAGTATCAGAATTCACCATTATTTCTTTAAATACATCAGCAAGTACCTGCTAAACAGCTGTGAAGTTTTTGATCCAGAAGTTGTGTAGTCCATCTGGCCCAGGCGTCTTCCAGCTTTGAGTTTCTTGATAGCAGTGTAGATGTCAATCGCTTCAAGACCGTTGAATTCCATTTGTGGAAGTGCATCAGTCTGTTTTCGAATTGTTGCAACCCACGGGGCCATTTTTTTATAACCATCAGATCTTTTCCTGACAGATTTCCAGTATTTTTCAAAAGTAGATACATTCACATTTTCAATTTTTGACTGGTTACCCTGAGCTTCTAGTTCTCTATAAAACTTCTTCTGGCTATTTTGAAACATTGCATTTTGGTGTTTCCGTTTTTCAATCCCATTGTATCTGGCTAGTCTGGCTCTTTTCGTTTTAGCTTTCTGTCTAAATCGATCTTTCGGGTCTAACAATTTTTTAGCGATTATTTTTGTTTTATTTCGTCACTTTGCTAGATGTATTTCCAGCAAAATACTCAGAAATAATGTCAACTTTCGTCTGAAAATCATTGATATCAGTTTCAAAGCGTTTTTCCAGGCAGGTGTATCTTTTTGGATATTACGTCTTGTCGCATTGAGGGTGTACATTTTTTGAACTGAAAGCTCGATTACAGTTACTGCTGCACAATACAACGCAAGACGTATGTCGCTAAGATTCATCATCTCCGCTAAGTGCGATTTCAAAACTTTATTATTATTAACTAAATATTATTCTCATCGACTTGGTATCACTCTCTCAGCTCAAAAAGCTGGAAACCATTAACAGATTCCTCGTATGCGATGTTGGAGTTCGGCTCGGAGCCTGGGGATAAATTCCATTATAACCCAATATTCCGTTGGCATTAAGATAAACATTTTCGAACGATGTGGCAGGTTTGCAACAATATAGTCCGTTGTCCCACTTTTATGATATTTCTATTTAGTCCGCAATTTGTTAAACTTTTGGAGAACCTGTGGCTCACCAATTCCTCTGCGGAAATTACAAAAGGTTCGATGTTCACTTTTTCAAGTTGCCAGATGTTCTTCAATTCATAAGAAAGATTCTCATACTTAGAAACCTTTTTATATTAATTTTATTTATATTTTTATATATATTTTTTATATCTATTTTATTATAATTTTATAAATATTATTATTATTAATATTATTATTATTATAACTATTCACTTTCGACATCTGTCTAATTATTTTTAGTTATAAAATTTTACTAATCATGCAGTTATGGAAGATATAATTTTAATAATTAGGAATGTATCTCGAAGTGGTGGTGTTTTTTCTAAAAATATTAAAATCTAACTAAGTTTTGTTATTTCTACTAGCCGGTCGCGTTGGTGCGGCGGTAAGAGCGTCTGCTTTGCCGAATCCACGCTGGAGCGGTAGCTGGTTCGATTCCAGCGCTCGGATGGTTATTTTTCTTTCTTCTGTCCGTTTATCTTTCCTAAATGTTTGTGATTGTTTCTAGGCAAGAGTGTAAAATCCGACTACGAATTACCCCTCAGTCACGCCAGTTAAAGGCTGCGTAAGGCCGGATGCCTTCTGAGAAGTGTTCTACGTTGGTCACTCGCCAGTCGGTAGGTTTCCTGATAGACTTATGGGTAGGCACATAACCAAGGGTTATGTGCCTGGGTTTGTCGGAAGCTGATGACCGTGGTTCGGAACCCACGTTAAGCTGTAGGTCCAGTCGCTAAATAGCCTAGTTGCTGATGCGCCTCTAACCCAAACACTTTACTTTTTTACTTTATTTCTACTAACTAAAATTTATCATACGATTAAAACTTTAGAAAGAAGAAAACTAATAGACTGCCTCCCATATGCCATCATATGATAGTAATAAAATGGGATATTTTAAAAAATCTTCGGCCTGCTACATGATCAAGGCATTTTTGACACACCAATTAAACATGTTTTCTCTTGTTAATAATTTCAGTTTACTTAAGCAATATGAGCATACCGCTAGGATATCGATAAATACTTTTAAACTACATCTCCAGATATGGAGATATAAGCGTCACTTTCAGCGTCAAATTTAACGATTTTTTTTTTCTGTTGGATGGATTAATTGGAGAGCAAGTTTTATGTGGACCCATAACGAAATTTAAAATTCAGAATTCAACAAGAAGTAATCTGATTTCCAGTAGATATCTTAGGCTGAGTAATGAGTACTGCACAGTTGAGATTGAAAGATAATTTACATAAAGGGGTAGGTCAGACGTTATCTTTAGAAAACAAAATGCTTTTTTCCTGTAGCACAGTAAATTTTTCCATTTTTTAAGTAAAGTATTTCGATTATTTACTGAGTTTTGCTAATTGCTCGCTTTTCTATCCTGCCTTATATAGTTAATTCAAGTTTATTTTATGTACCCTTAAAACTAATTTAAAAATCTCCTAAAATATTTCAGAACCAAATGAAATTTTCTTCTTATTCTCGCAGGATGCTAATGTTGTTCCCTCCTGTCATTAACTTATTTAATTTTAACTTGTGAATCGTCTTAAATTAGTCTCGATATAAAAAAAATATCTCCACTTTTACCGAAATTTAAACGTGTCTAGACTACTAAATAATTATATGTGTTTGTAAAGGCCAAATAATAAGTTTAAATTATTTCCAGAATTAATCAGTATGAATTTATGTTATCATAAAGAAAAATATATAAAGATGGTATATAAGTATTCAGCTACTTATATATTTAGATAATTTAGCCCTAAAAACTATGGAATTCTAAAAGTAATTTTAACCATAAATAATCATCTATTACTAAAATTTAAATAAGGCTCAGCGAAGCGGGTAGGTATCAGCTAATATATATATATATATATATATATATATATATATATATATATATATATATATATATATATATATATATATATTCTCCGTTCTAGACTTATTGAAGTATAAGGACTTGTTCATCGGCATAATGACTTAGGCAGCCTAATCTACCACAGGTATTCTCATTCTCACAGCATTTTTCTCAATTTAGCCAGGGCAGCATCGAAATACATAAGTCAGTAGCGGCTCGTGGATTTTTAAAGTGGGAGGGAATAGAAGAAAATAGTGCTGCTGAAGATTTTTTTTGATTTCCCCTTTCCCCATTTTACTTTTCGTGCTATTGAAATCCTATAGAGGTGGTGAACTTGAGTTATGGAAATAGTGGAAAACAAGTTAAAGGAAAGAAACTGAACGGAAATAAAATATGGTGTTTTGCTCTGAAAAATTGTTTACTGTGATAAATGCTGGAGGGGCGGCGCCTCAACGTCCTCCCTCACGAGCCGCCACTGACATAAGTATCTGAATACTTATATATCATCTTTATATATTATTCTGACTAATTAATCCTGAAAATTATTTAAACTTACTGACTCACAACTTAAAATTACAATAAGTTAATGACAAGAGGGAAAGACATTAGATATCCTGCGAGAATAAAAAGAAAAATTGATTTGGTTCTGATATATATTAAGAGATTTTTAGATTAGTTTCAAGAATACATAAAATAAATTTTAATCAAGCATATAGGGTACGGTAGAAAAGAGAGCAATTATTAAGACTCAGTAAATAATCGAAATACTTTACAGGAGATTGTAGAACGACGCTACAAGATAAGAGTAGCGTTTTATTTTTAAAGATAATGTCTTTTACCAGACCTCCATCTTTATGGAAATATTCTACCAAACTCAACTGTGCAATACTCATTATTCCGCTTAAGATATCTACTAGAATTCAGATTACTTCTTGTTGAATTCTGAATTTTAAATTCATTGATGGGTTCACGTAGAACTTGCTCTCCAAATAACCCATCCAACAGAAAAAAATATTCTGTGAAATTTTAAGTTGAAGACATCGTCACCTGAGTATTTGAGTGTGAAAGTTTAGGTTAACATAAATAACATTATTTCAATACAATCTTTTATTTTTCGAAGTATTAATCCCCAAGAGAAGCACTCTATGCTTCCCGATTCATGCGTATGTCACAGCACATGCGTATGTCACAGGTTAGGTCTTTGATTATTAATATCTTTTGATTAAGTTATCCAATTTAATATATTTTTTTTTTAATTTAAACCTCAATCAGTATAGAAAAATACTATATCTATAGAATGTTCCAAAAAATAATAGTATTCCTAATACCATCGAAAAAATCAGCAAAGATAAAAAAAAATGCTAAAATGAGGTGTTCTATTCAAACTATTTCAGCTAGGCGAAATTAATTATTAATTAAATTTAAAAAAAAATAAAAAAAAACTTTCTTCCAACGGCATTTAAAAGGGGACTTAATGAACTTTCAGATACTTGTCACATAATTCAGATGATGCTCTTCAAAAACCGATTCGGTCTCGCTTTCACTCTCTTAGTCGTCGAAAATATCAGCTGCTTCATATAACGCTTCTACTTCACACGCACAGCGAGTAAGAGAACGCGTGTTCATTTTGAGCTAAATAGAAAATTAAAGAAACCGATAAATAAATGTTAAAAAAAAATAAAAATAAAAGTTTTCAATAAAAATACTATATAAAATATAATATTTATGATTTACTTAAAGGTAATTTAAATAAATTGACATTGAAAAAAACACTGTCACAACAACAGCACTGGGTATACCCATACGGCGTATACTCATATGGCGTATACCCATTCAATTATATTTTTGTTAGTATTCACATCTTAAGATGGCTATGGTGGGGGATCTGTCGTTGGGATAGTAAAAATTTTTCCCCCACTCAAAGTCATCCCCTCAACGTGATCATTTATAATGGAAAAACACTTTTAATTCGCTCCTGGGTATCCATTATCCAGTGCTTCTCTCGAGGGTCAAACATTAACGGCAGACAGTTTAAAGATAATTATTATAGATTAAAAAAATATTTCGTTTTCTTCGAGATAAAATAAAAATATAATAAAAATAAAATAAAATAAAAATAAAAAATTAACAAAAAAATCTCACATCGTCAAAAATAGTCCATTTACATTTTAGAAAAAAAATTACATTTTTACTTCAAAAGAGAATTCATATAAATTTTATGTCGTTCCACCAAATATTTTAATATAGAAGCAATCTTTCTTGCTTGTTCCTTCTTTGTTGCTTGGACCATAACAGGTTTTCGCGATATAGAGCTGATTTTGTTATCCGATACATACTTCATAGTTTCGTTAGCTATATTTTTAGCTCTTTAGACCTTCTGAAGATGTTCTATTTTAATCTCATCTTCAAAATTACTACTGTAAAATACGTATTACATTGAACTTGGAAGTATGGTACTAGGTTGTATGAAAATGACAGAATTTCTGAAAAACATAAAATCTTCGTTTTCCATTTCAATCAAAAAAGTTTTTCCTTAATCATCTTAAGAGATATAATCAATGATACAGGGCGATAAATTTCGAAGTACCTGCGTTTTCGTTCAATCAGGCTATGAATAGAATCCACCTTTTAGATGTTTCCACGATCAGCTTCGGAAAACTTTTGTTCCATCGATATTATTTGTGGCTGATTCGTCATGAAATAAAGCAAGGAAAATGGCATAATGATGTTTCGATTTATATGACCGTTTAGTATTATTATTTTTTTTTTTTCAAGGGGTTTCGGTCAATATATTATTAGTATTCTCCGAGACAATCCAACATATAACAGGGGGCTGTGAAGCATTTACAGAAACAGAATATAAAGAAAAGCACGACGCAGTGACGAAGATCATTCATCAAGAATTGGCAATAAAACTGCAGCTAAAGGAATCAGAAAAAGTCCCATACTACAATTACAATCCGCAACCAGTTCTGGTTGAGGAGAACAACAGGAGAACAACAGTTACAGAATGTATTGGGACCGAACAGTGCTTACCGAGCAGAAATTAACAATAGGCCCGATATCGTTGTAATCGATAAAATTGCAATAAAAACTTTATTTATAGATATAGCTATCCCAAATAATAACAATTTAATTATAAAACATACCGAAAAAATTCTGAAGTATAAAGAGCTGCAGGAAGAGGTGCAAAGACAATGGAATATGAAGTAAGTCGAAACAATACCTATCATATTGTCACCAACTGCAATCATCCCAAAGAACTGGGTAAGGAATATTAAAATATTGGTCCTCAACCTTTTTAGAAGCTTTTAACCCATGCAGAAGGCGTTCGAAAGTTTCTGTATAAAAATAGGAATCCAAAGACATCCACTTGGGACCGGTTCTGCAGTGCGGGGATATGATGGCTAAAAGAACATATAATCATCGGTAATCTTCTTTTGTACTCCGAAGAAACAAAGAAACAACGATATAAGTCTGCCACTACAACTCCGCATACGATGTTGAAATAACATCCGTGATGATGTTACTGATTTATGCTATTATTAATCAGTATTTTAGGTAAATTTAATTGATAAGAATTTTAGAATTTAATTCAAAATTATTGTAAAAACAATTATTACTCAGTATTACTGTCATCATTTTAAATATAACAATTTACTTAAAGCATTATGACTATACCGCGGAATAAAAAACGAAAACAATTTTTATCCATATTGAGAATGAAAAAGGTAGGTAGTCGAGGATGGTTCCATCGATTTAAAAACCGAAACAATGTTCATAACATACAGATAACTGGAGAAGCGGCAAATGGAGATACAAAAGCACCTGCTGAATTTCTAGCGAAATTAAAAGGAAACATTGAATGAGGGAATTATTCTCCTGAATTAGTTAATCCCAAGAGCAATAAAAGTAATTTCAAAATCATCTTTACCAGCAATTTGGGAGTCCAATAAAAAATCTTGGATCACTAGAAAAATTTTCCGGAATTGATTTACCGAACATTTTTGCCCGTCTGTTTAATGCTAATGCGAATTTATAAAACTAGAACCGAAAGATTAACTTTTGATTGGTAATGCTCCAAGCCATCCAACGCATTTGTCCGGCTTAATAACATGCATTTTAGTAGAAGTGGTTTTCCGCCACATACGCCTTTGTTAATTCAACCAATGGACCAAGGCGTAATATGAAATTTTAAAGCTTATTATCTGCGGTGAACATTCCAAAAACTGATTGATAAAACCGATGGAAAAAATAAACAATTCATCAAAGATTTTTGGAATAATTATAATATGGCTGGAGCTAAGCAACGGTGTTATGCATATATATACCAGGTGTTCAGAAAAGTCATTCATATTTAATTACTTGTTTGCTTCTAGGTGGTGCAGAACGCGATGGTCGTGTTAACTTTCCATCGAAGTTTGGTTCAAGGAAAATTAGTTACCATGGAGCGTTCCACCGGACAACAACGTGCTTTCTGTGTTTGGTGTATTATCAAAACAACAATTCGTTTATTACGGTTTATCGTCTGTATAGGGCCGAGTATAATTTACACGACATAAACGAGGCACCAACTGTTAATTTAATAAAGAAGTTGATAGAAAAGTTTCGTACTATAGCCTCAATTCTAAATTTACCGGTCTTCCGGTCGTCTAAGGTCAAGCAGAGAAGCAAACAACATTGAACGCGAGTCGGTTATAGAAAGTCCATCCCAATCCGTATGGAAGCGAGGTAGCCTGAATTATTATTGCTAAATAATTTTCAAACACTGTACTATAATGTTATAATAATACAATTATTATTTCTTAAATCGACTTAAATAAACTTATCTTAAATCTACTGGAAAAAATTCCACAAAAAAAATTACACAAAAAGCACAGGAACTGATCCCACTGAAAAAGAACACAAAACACCCTTGGTGGGACTCGGAATGCGAAAGTTGCAGCGATGCAAACGAGCATTTCTGGAGTACAACACTAAAAATCTCCAGAAAGTCAACAGCTTTTTAACGTGAGTAGAAAATAGACCGCAAAGGTTATCAGGCAAAGTACGAGGAAGTACATGAAGGAACAACTAGAGTCTATAGAGGAGAATTTCCATAATTGTAACACGAGATACTTTTATGGGACTTTTGCAAGAGAAATCCGTGGATACACACCACAAAATCTTTGCTTCAGAAAGAGAAATGGGAGAGTAGCGCTAACCAATCAGGAGAAATGTCAGGAGCTGGCACAATATTTCTCTCATCTCCTCAATTGCCCTGAACGCGACACAAGATTTCCCTACGAAAATTGTATCCATACTCACTCAGAATCACCACCACCAACACAGGAAGAAATCCACAGGCATATACGCAAACTAAAGAATAACAGGTCATCCCGTGAAGATGGTATGACCGCGGAACTATTGAAAAACCTCGGACCAAATTCACTGCAAGAACTTACGCAAATTATCACGAACATTTGGCAAACAGAAAAATTACCAGATAATTGGAAATGTGCTCTTATCCACCCGCTGCACAAGAAGAGAGACAGAACAGATGTGAGCAACTACAGAAGAATCTCCTTACTATAAGTCACCTACAAAATCCTGTCAGCATGCCTTCTCCAGAGAACACAAGAACAATTAGAACACAAAATTGGCGAGTACCAGGCAGGCTTTCGCCCTGGTCGCTCATGCACTGAATGCATATTTAACCTAAAACTATACTGAAATACAAAGCTATCAGGAACGTTCCAATCATTTGCACGTTCGTGGACTTCAAGAAAGCATACGACTGCATCAACCGAAAATCTTTGTTCAACATCCTAGAGAAGAACAAGGACTCGACCCCAAAACACAACGATTAAGCAGATCAAGCAGACACTGACTGACACAACCTCTAAAGAAAAATTGATGGAAGAAATTTCCAAACCCTTCCTGATTAAAACTGGAGTACGCCAAGGAGATCGGTTATCCCCACTCCTCTTCAACCTGGTCCTGGACAAAGTCATAAGGGAATGGGAAAAAGAACTGAAAAATCAAGGACACTGGGAACCAATACGACTCGGATGATTCAAAAACCACATAGAAATATCATGCCTGGCTTTCGTCCAGTCCTTAAGGAATGTGTAGAGAAAGTTGGCCTGCAAATCTCCTTTCAAAAAACCGAATTCTTCTGCTCAAAATTAGATGTTCAAAATTTGAACACCAAATATGGCAAAATAAATAGGGTCACTAACTTCAAATACCTGGGCGAGATCCGCGAACCCACAGGAGGAGAGAAGATAGCACAGAAGACTCGATTACAGAAGATGAAGAGTCAGAAGTACTATACGCAAGCGAGACACTTACACTTCATACAAAAAGTGGCATAGAAAACATACTAAAAGAAGAACGCAAAATTATGAGAAAAATTCTCGACCCAAAACTGACAGAGGAAGGATACAGACTACATTCTAGAAAGACCACAGAGAGAATGTCCAACGTAGCGGCGGACATAAGAAAAAGAAGGTTGAAATTCTATGGACATATCAGTAAACTTACCAACAGAATTCTTACGTACATACAAGGAGTCAAGTCAACACTACCATGGATCGCACAAGTCAGAGCTGATCTGGGAAAGGCACAAATGGGCCCGACAGAAATTGAGGATAGAAGAACGTACAGACACAAAATACATATGTGGAACGTTACATCAGGGAGAGAAGTTTCAAGGAGATCAGGGACAAAGTGGACGGAGGAGAGAAAGAGAATCCACGGAGAAAGGATGAGAGAGGTGTGGAGGATTAGAAAGAACAGTCGAAAATGAGTCAGAATGCTTTTCGTGATCCAACCGGGTCTATACGCACCTAATATATATATATATATATATATATATATATATATATATATATATATATATATATATATATATATATATATATATATATATATATATATATATATATATATATATATATGTATACGATAGTTATATAGACATAATTTAACTTACTTTAAAATTATACACTGAAGGGAATATCTTCAAGGAGTAGGTATCTTCTATCTTTAAAACATCAACCTCATGCAGTCCTTCTGTTGGTAATGTCGTAATTAACGTATCAGAAAGATCTCTGAAAGAAAAGGAAATTTTTAATAATTGAATTGTATGGTTTAGTTGAAGCTTTTTAATGTTAAGGTTGTAAACTACGTGAAATAGAGAGAATACTGCTTCTGTAACTATAAAAACTCTAGGGAGTTCAAATTTGCACCGAAGGAATCTCAGATGTTGGCCTACCTTCTCTCCAAAAGAGAAACCAACATTGTTGGCAGATAGAACGTTACGCAACCGGTCTCATTATTTTATTTACACACTTCGTAGATATAGTTTTATATATTGTTATATACTTACATATATCGTAGCTTCTGTAATCCTAGAAAAGCGTTTCGATGAAGTTTTTTCAATCTTGTGTTACCTCTAAAAACCCTGAAAAATAAATAAAAACAAAATTGATTTTGATACAAGAAACAATAAATATTTTTGTAGATGAGAATTTTTGATAATTCTAGTTTTATTTAAGACTTGCTGTTACCCGCCCCTAAATATGACTTAAAGTTCCAAAACGGGAGTATATTTATCTTTTAGGCCCGCGCAACCACCCCTAGAAGTTGATTTGTATAGCTACGACGCATGAACAACATTTCTGCCAAATTTTAAGTTTATAGGTTTTAGAGTTTCGGAAAATGTGCGAAAAGTTAGTGGTACTTATATATATCTTTCATTGTCGATCCACTTAAGGATTAAGACCTCCCAGCATGGTCCTGAGGTCTTCTCTGCCATTCGGGTCCAATATACTTGTTGATGTCATCTATCCATTGTGTTTTCGATCTTCTTTGTAGACGTTTATTATCAAGCGGTATCCATCCCAGAATTGCTTTGGTCCATCCGTTGACACATCGCTTCGCTATATGGCCTGCCCACCTCCATCTCATTTCTTTCACCCTTCAATTATGTCACATACTTTCGTTTGTTCTCTGATCCATGTGCAAGTATTTCTGTCCTGCTATCTAATGCCAAGCAAGCACTTTACCATTTCCCTCTATGCTACCGAAAGTTTTTGAACTGATTGTGATGTGAGTATCCATGTTTTACTTTCGTATGTTAAAACAAGCAGTACGCGTTGATCAAAACCTTTTCAAAGTGGGAGTTTGTTCTTAAACACTCTATTGAGCCTACCAAATGCCCGCCAGTCACACTCAACAAGCCGTTCCACTTGTAATTGTTTTTTTCAATTTTTTTTTTATAAAAAAGGGAGCTTTTGGAACGACCCAATAAATTAGAGAATAGTATGGTAATTGTTTAGATACACAATGTTTTTTTTTCTGATACAAAAATACAACGTTAAAATTTTTAGTAGAAATTGTTTTTATTATTTATTTTATATATTTATTTTTTAATTCAGTTACTACCTTCAAATAATTAGTTCCTGTTAAGGTAGTACCTAGTAAAGGGTGGTCCAAAGAGTGTTTAACTTTTTGAAATAAAATAAAAAAAAAACAAGTTAATTAATTTTAACAAAATTATTATTAAAATTAAAAAAAAAATTAAAATTCACGTTCTAAAAACTATAATGTTCCATTTCTACCTTGACACTCTTGAAGCCGACCTTTAAAATTTGCCATAACTCTGCGGCAAGTATCTGCAGTTACGGTTTCGATTTCTTGTCGAATATTCTTCTTTAGATCCTTTAAGTTATCTTTATAAGTTTGAGCTTCGGGAGGCCAATATCTTCACTTCAAGAAATCAATTTTCTCAGAAAAAGCGTCAGAGTGACGGGCAAAGATAGATTGGAAGTGTGGCAGGTGGTTCCCTACTGTTGGAACAGAGGGATAAAGCGGTTGCGGTACACTTGACTTTTAAGTTATTTCTATAAAAAAATCACAGGGAGTCAGGTCTAGGCTTTGGGGGGCCAACGCTTCGTTTTCGGGCTGCATCCTGTTGGAACCAAGTGTCCTGAGTGTATCCTTCAAATTGTTGAATAGCAGGAGTGAAAGAAGCTTGAAGCTTGTTGAAATAACGCTGATACTTTACCGTTACTGAGCCTTGGTGGTTTTCGAAAAAAACGGGCTTTTCATGTTTCTTTTTAGGGTTTTCTCTACGCCAGTAGCGACAATTGTGATGGAACTGTGATTGGAATTGTGATTGGAAACGAGCCTCATCGGAGAATAAGATGTTGACTGCTGGAAACCGGTTCATCATTTCGTTCGCGGATAAAAGCCTATCAGAGTCTATCTGACAAATAAAAATTTAAAAAACACATTTTTTTTAAATAAATACAAACTTTTGAACGTTAATGTTTCGGGAGGTCTTCTCCTCCCGTTTTCAAAACGAATTTCAAAAATAATTTATATGAAGTTCTATATAACACTGTAAGATAGTAAGTAAATCTATTTTTTTTTGTATGTATTGTTTTTGTTTTTTACCCAGTGATTCTTGATTTTTGAGTAGGTTAGTAGGTAGAGTAGTAGTTGATTAAGTTTTTTTTTAGAAAAAAAGATAAAAAACAGTTACTAACATTGTCTTTTATTCTGATCAATAAAATAAAATAAAAGTTAATTAAACTTTGTGTGTGTACATTGCGTACACATCATGCCTATACATCAAATCTTCCCGATTTAAACCCATTGTATTATGTTGCATGCAACAAGATATGAGACTTAAAAAAAGTGTAAAAAATCTTCATTTTTAAGTGAGGTTAAGAATATCTTGACTAATACAATAATCAACAGATGAAACTTCCAATTGAAAAATATGATATAAAATGCTTTTTTATTATTACATATAAAAAATATGTGTTAATATAATTTACATAAAAGTATTTGTTAAGTCTCGACACTGTATTTTATTCAGTTTCTATTTGGTAAACGTTTTTTCGTGCAATAATGTAGAATTTTCTTATTTTTGTCGTTTCTATAGATACTTGAAAATGGATAGACCCAACAGAAGATTCCAAAAGCTTCGACTGTTATTGCCTTGGTTAGTTCATGTCCTAAATCAATATGAGACAAATATATCCAATCTTTAGGATCAACTTGGATATTTTTTGTAATAGAATGGAAATACGCATTTTATTCACAATTCGTAGGCGAATATATTCCATTAGTTTTTTAGAGAGTAATAAAATGTGATTAATTTCATATATCAAATAAATTCTAATTCATTTTATATAATTTTAATTTATATATTGATATTTATATATTGATATTTAATATTTATGATATTGATATCTACGATACGAGGGTTTCTGTTATGTATCCGGTTAAGATACATAACAGGAGGGTTATGTTTATGTACCCGGAATAATAAATAAAAACAAATATTTATCTTTGAAAATGGTTTTATTGTTTTAAAAATATTCTCTGCGATGATCGTTACACTTTAATATAAGTTTTTCTTAATCTCCCATATATTTGCAATCTAAGAGGTTAGGGTACTTATATTAAAGATCTATCATGTAGAGGAACTTAAGTTCTTTATAACTAGAATAGTGGAATAATCTTAATTTTATCTTAAATGCTATGGCTTGTCTTTAAAGGATCACATCGTTTCAGTCTATGCTTTTTTTGGCTATTATCCTGTAGGCTGGACAGCAAGGGAGTTGGGGTGCACTGCAAGTCGCGATAGATACTTCGCACTCGCGCACTTGGCTTCTTTTAGCACAGGCCTTATTTGTAGATCGCAGTGTAAAGTTTGATTTGCTACGAACCAAGGAGCATCAGTAATAATTCTCAGGGTTTTGGACTGGAATCTTTAAACTAATTCTATATTGGATACACTCGCATTACCCCATAGTTGTATGCTGTAACTCCATATGGATTTGAGGATCATTTTGTAGACTTTGTGGGTTAACCAATGATAGTTTGGATTTTCTACCTATTAACAAGTAGACTTTGGATAATTTTAAGCCAAGTTGATGCCTCTTCATAAAAATGTGTTGTTTCCAGTTTAGTATTCTTTCAAGTCTCATTCTAACATATTTTGCACAGTCTGCCTATGGGAGTTGATGCCCTCCAAGTGTTACACCCGGTCATGATTCTTTCTTTAGGGTAAAAGTGACTTGAAGAGAATTTGTCGTATTGAATTTTAGGCTCCATTATTGGCTCCATTATATTACCCATTGTTCTGTTTTATCAAGAACTTCCTGAAGCTTCTCAGATGCATATTTTGGTACCCTATATATTGCCATAAGCGTAGTATCATCTGTAAAGATGGCTATAGACGTATTTTGTGTAGTCGGTAAGTCAGCAGCAAAGATTTGAAAAAGTATGAGAGCCAAGACAGTACATCGAGGTACTCCTGATTTTATCAGATATATGTTATTTCTCCTTTATATTTGACAGTGAAATATTTGTTCGTCAAGTACGATAATAATACCTAATAATATGGTGTAGGAAATTTTGATTTCAGTTTGTATAGTAGGCCTGAGTGTTATACCCTATCGAAGGCTTGTATAATATACAAGAATGCAGCCGAACAGTACTTTTTATCCCCAAAAGCGTTATTAATAATTTACACTAACTTGTGGACTTATTGTTCGATTGTTGGGTGTCTTGCCAGAAATTCAAATTGGTATTTTGGAATAATATTAGGTTCACCAAGCGATGAAGATTCAGTCGCTTTAGGAACAACTTCTCAAAAAGCTTTGACAAGACAGGCAAAAGTGTAATGGGGTCTATATGATGAAGCTTTTTCCGTCGGTTTACTAGGTTTCAAACCTAGATTTGTTTTACCAAAATTTGATTTGTCCTACTTTCCACTGTGACATTATATTTGATTGTATTATAAATTTGTGTAAGGGCAACTGACACTTTTTCCGGTAACGTTTCAACGACTTGCCCAGTTATAAAGTCAAATCCTGGACTTTCGTTTGGGTAGAGCTAGTCTTAACGACATTAATTTTTATATTTAAGTGCCATCTGGAATGGTGTTTCAAGGTATGATGTTATTTCTTCCTCTTCTTCTCGTGAAGTTTTTATTGGATATGAATGACAAACACTAGCTAGTTTGCAAAAGTTTTAGCCTTATCAGTATTTGTTCCCGCGTAAGTTCTATCCAGTTTTCTGATTGGTGGTATGTTCTCTTGTGTTATATAGATTTTTAATGTAGCTTTCCACAAAGTGTAAAGAGTAGCTTCAGTTGGAGTAAGGTCTTCAAGGTAATTTTGAATTGCCTCATTAATATCATTACTAAGAAATTTTTCCACCCCTTCACTGCCCTGTTAAATTTTGTCTTATCTTCTGGGGGCTCTAGTTATCATTTACCTTTTCCGTAGTCTTCGTTTTTTTGCCAATTGCAGGTTTTGCTATTACAGAGCAATTCTGGTTGTGAATTTGAATACTAATTTCAGGGGTTACATCCCAGGAGGCTTGTAATAGTTAGATCTTCTACAGCCTTGTCTATGTTTAAAGGAGATTTTAGTAGGATATCCGTATATATTCTTTTATCAAGCAAATGTTTATACAAATCCCAGTTCGTTTTTTTAATTAGTGAGTACGGCAGGTTTTTGCACATTGATGATGTTCGAACTGACTATTACTATTGTGGGAGAATGATCCGAATAAAGATCGAGGTTTTGTTCTTCTAGACAGTTGCTAATAATATACTATATATAAATATATGGTTGTTGACTGCGGATAGAGTCTCCCTATTCTTGATGGGGGAGCATGTGTAGGTACCCTGAAGAGTCTAAACATCAAGAGACGAAACATATGGCCTCCAGTTCAAGGGATGGGTGGGGCTCGTCTCCAGTCATCAACCAACAAAAATGCTCATATACATATATATATATATATATATATATATATATATATATATATATATATATATATATATATATATATATATATATATATATATTAGTTGCTTGACCAGGAGAAAGCCCCACCCATCTTTTACATTGGTGGGCACGTTTCGTCTGTTGGAAGAAGTCAAAAAAATCCCTGGTACCCTGATGAGACTAACCACCAACAGATGAAACTTGTGCCCTCCAATGTAAGGGATGGGTGGGGCTTCCTCCCGGTCAAGCAACTAACTATTGCTCATTATGGCGGAGACACAGGTTGTTGTCCATTCCACATGTGATTGTGGAACCCAACGGTCGGGGTTGTATAACTCCTGACTACTGTTTGTCTCATTGGATATAGTCCAAAGAAGTCAAAAACTCCATATATATATATATATATATATATATATATATATATATATATATATATATATATATATATATATATATACAGTATATATATATATATATATATATATATATATATATATATATATATATATATATATATATATATATATATATGTATATTTATATATATATATATATATATATATATATATATATATATATATATATATATATATATATATATATATATATTTCTGGATATTTGCTACTGCGTTCGAATTAATAAGAATTGTCATCTGGATTATTCTAAATAGCTAAACTGGTATTCGCATTTCGTCCACAACCTCGTATTCTACTGCCGTTTGTCGCCTGATGATGCTAACATGGTTAGCAAAACTGCGCCGAGAAGTTTAAAAAAAGTGATTCGGTGTCGAATTTAGAGTTTCACAATCGAAGGTTCCAATAGAAGAATTGAGAACTTTTTTAGTTATGCAAAGCAATTATATGCCAGAATGATTATCACATTTCAGTTCACCATTATTCTTTTGAATCGGGAATACGAGGGCTGTATGATAAGTACCGGGTCTAGGCCAGAGATGGCGTTGCTAGCATTTTAAAAAGTAATATTTTTCGTAAATACAACCTTTCACAACAATACTGCCAAACTGTCAAGTTGCTGCGTGGTTTAGTTTGCGAATGGCAGCCATTTAAATAGAACAACTTGTGTAATTTTATAACAATGGAAAAAATTGAATATCGAACAGCGATAAAATACTTGTTTTTGAAAAAGAAAACAAATGATTTGATTCAAACGTTGCTCAGTGAAGTTTATGGGGACTCCGCACCTTCCTCATCAACCATAAAATATTGGACAGCTGAATTCAAAGATGCCGTACAAGCATTTTTGATAAAGATTGTCCAGATCGTCCAAATAAGGTTACAAGTTCAGAAATGATTGAAAAAATCCGCGATATCGTGATAAACCGTCGGAGAGTGAAAATACGTGAGATTTCTGAGACTGGGGGTACCTCATCTGAATGGGTACAGAATATTTTAACAAATTTGGATATGAAAAAGCTTTCCGCAAGATGGGTGCCACGAATGTTTACAATGGACAATAAACAGGGACATATGAACTTCAAAAGAATGTTTAGCGATGTAAAACGGACTTGAAATAATTTTTGGCATTAGTTCATAATTGTGGATGAAACATGGATTCATCACGGTACACCAGAGACCAAAGTACAGTCAACGAACACTTATTTTGAAGGATTGCGGCAATCGAATTTTTTAGAGGGGATCTAAAAAATAAAAAAAAATTGCAATAAGTGTATCGAACTGAAAGGTGATAACTTTAAAAAATAAAGTAAATTTTACACATAAAAATGCTTTTTCTTGTCGAGGCCAAGTACTTATCATACAACACTCGCATTACAACCTGCTGCTACACTGCACGAATCTGCTCGTTATTCCAGGGTTAATAAGTAATAAATAGAGGGTATTACATTGGGTAAAAATACAACAAAATTTGACTAATTTATTCGAGTTACTATTGATGTATTGGATTAATTGATGTTTGTTAATTGTGAGAGGTATGAATCAATAGTTCTTTGAACGAAATATCGTTTTAGATTTGTTTGTCACCTTGTTGATTTCTATACACTACGATATCTTAAACGATGTAGTACTACAATCTGTCATAGAGAGAGAAGAAACATAACAGTAATTCCTGCTACATTTTAATTCCATTTACTCGTATTTCGCTTTTTCTGATCTAATTTTAGAGTGTTAAAAAACTGACTAAACTTTTACTTACATTGTTGCAATTTGTGAATCGGCAAAGGCAGCTTCTTCAATCTCTTCGATTTCATTGAAACTTAATATCCTGAAAAAAGAAAGTAATAAAGTTAAATCATATACGAGGTCTATTTACAAATTGATAACAAAAATTGAATTAAAAACTAGATTTTTAACTCTGTCTCTTTCTTTTTACTTCTCGAAGCGCGTTTCGCTAACAATGTTAGCATCATCAGAAGATGATTCAATCTAAGTCTAAAACTAAACTATGTTCTCTTCACTATATTTAAAATTGTATGTATAATAATTGTTTCGACACATAGTGCCTTTTATGAATACAAACTATGATAAACTAACAGTAAGAAAAGTAATTACAACCTAAATTATCCATCGAGCTAATAATACCATAAAAGTTAATGGAAAAATCAATTTTTGTTCAACGTCTAATGGGACAATATAAATTTAATAACGGTGAGCCATTCAAGTCTAGCTGGTGATTTAGCAAAATATAAAAATTTTGCTTTTTATTAATTTCTAGGCTCTCTAAAAGATTTATTTTTTTAGATTTATGTTCATTATGTAACATTCTAAAGTTACCATTGAAAATATGATTTTCTCACATTAAATGGTTACCATAATGAGAATTATTTTGTTGTTTAGTATAACTTCTTATGTGTTATGTTCATTGAGCCCAGTAGAGAAAGACCTTCCTGTTTACTCAACATAGACTTTTGGACACGACCCCCACTCAATTAAATAAATTCCTGATTTATAGAGTTTATTGGCTTGACTTTTTTTATAATTAATGAAACGTTCAAGACTATTGTTTGATTTGAAAGCAATATTTATATCATTTGTTTTGGATAAATGTTTAGAAACTAATTTGGTAACTTATCCTGTATATGTAATTGGGTTTATTAATAAAAAATAATTATCGATTTTTTTACTTTATTTTAAAACTTTATCATAAATAATATTAATAATCGATGCGAAAAACTTTTTAAAAACCTATTACAATTAATTATAAATTAATTAAAATGTGCAAAATTTAAATAAAATCACGTGGCTATGAACGCGCCGCGATTGGCTGCTATGTTTGTGACGTCAAGTACCAGTCTTTTCACATCAGTACTGTCGACGGCTTCTATTCGTATATATACTGTCAAAATTATTGTTGGGTAAGTGCAAAATAAAATTTCGTTTGTTACTAATTTAGTTCAGTAATGTGTGACAAAGGGTTCATAAAGGTTAATCATGATAATATACCTGCTGTGGATATTTTAATGGTCACAGATTTTCTGAAAAATGACATTCGGTTCAATTCAGCTGAAGTTCGAGGTGCTAGAGCATCGATGTACGTTTTTTAAGAAATAATAATAATGTAAATGTAAATAAGAAACAAAATATTTCCATTAAATATAATTAAACTATTTGTAGGGTTCCACGAGAAAGTTACGGTGACAAGGCTATAGGTTTTGTTCAACTTAATGCAAAAATGGTATTTGCACGGTAAAAGGACGTGTATGTTAAGGATATAAACTTCGGAGTTACGCTTAACGGAGTTAAGCTTATACAGTTACCTTGATTATTAATGAGAAATTAAGAAAACTCTAAGACACTTGATGACACGATTGTGCAGCTTCAGCAAGTAATAAATACGCAAACAAAAAAAATATATAATGTTATAAATAGTAATAATTTGTATATATTTGATGACAGGTGGTTGTAAATATGAATTAGCACTACTCATGAGGATACATCGGAGAAGTGGAGATCCAACATCCACTGAAGATGAATTAAATATGAAACTTAAATATTGAATAAAACTATATTTTCTAGTTTTGTAGTTTTTTTTAACAAAAAAAAAATAATATAAATCATAATTTGAAAAACAAAACACATACATATTGTTTAAATCACTAATTTTATTTCAATAAAAAATACACTCTTAAATATACATAAAACTTCCCCCATCTAGGATAACATGAATACATTAATAATATACAGTAGATTATAATATGTAAACTACATTAATAATCGATTCAGAATAAATCAATCACTATCCAAAAGTATATACATATTTGTTTGATTGTATTCATTGAAGTTTGCAATACTTTTAAAACCACACAGATTCTTCAAACCATCACACTAAACTTTATTAATAATATTTTTATAAAAATCCACCCAAACTACATAATTGCTTTAATTAAGGTTTTCACTATTTTTAAAACGATGGCGATTTTTCCCCTTACATGTTTTACAAACTACCACATTTTACTCTTGATTTAATAATATTTGCAAATATAAATAAATCTGGCTGCTAACTGTAATGTATGACCAGCCAGGGATTTGCCAAATAAGAGAAGGCAACTAAACCATTTTTTTTTTAGTGGAAAATTTAGAGTCGAAGTGTGGGACTCTCCTGTTAAAGTCTACCCACTAGAAAACCATTATCAACCTACTAGCAGTCGTCAATGCCTATAATAAATTTCTAACCTACGTTTAAACATACCCTATCAAACGAATATGTTCAATCAATAAATGAAATGTATCAAAATCCTGAAAAACATTAAATATTTTAACTGTTTTGTTTTTATTTAGAATATAAATATACCATTTTCTTTACTTTTTGTTTGGACAGTAGGTTTGCTTTGCTATTTTTCTTTTTTTGCATACTTCTTCAGATGTTTGTTCTGATTTTATGAAAAACTGCTTTGCCAGTCCTCAATTTAACTAGTTGATGTTAATCCAACTTATCATACAAATTTCTGTACTCTTCGACCATCTACAAATTCGATTGTATACTAAATTAAATTAGATTGTAAAACTTTCATAAGTATAAGACTTCTCATATACGATTACCTTCTAAATCGGTAGTGGAATTTGGTTCTTGCCTGTTCTTGTCTAATTCTTGAATATTATTATTCCTATTCTACAAAATTGACGATCTTGTAGGGCTTTGTTATTGTTACTACCCTCGGTTGTGTTGCTACATGTAGATTATTTGCGGACACACAGGAATATTCCTTCTTATAAATTTGGCACGTTAATTTGTTACCCCTACATGAATTAAATAATTAAATAAGTTATAAAAACGAATGCAAAAACAAAAGAAACCCTAATCTGATTTCATTCTGAACTTACCTTTGAGCCTCCATATTTTAAAATCCATAAAAATATATGAGAATAACGTCGAAAGCCTAAATAACAATTAAAAGCAAGTATGTTTTCAAATCGAGAGCAAATCAACAAAAGCAGTCAAAGATATAGGTTAAATCTATAGAGTGATGAAACTCCGATTGTTTCGGAACGTCTGTTCAGAAAGAGGGCGAATTGCCCCGAGCTGAACCGATTGGTCTTCGGTACATTGTGTGGGGTCACAAATTGTTCCGATTGTTTTCGGGAATTGTAACGTGTCATCGGTACTAGGTTTAAAAGTTTATTTTCAATTTGATATAACTTTTTAATTAAAGGAAAAAATAAATAGAAACAGTTTAGTTATAAAACGTATATATGATCTTTCCATTTATGATAAAAAATTGTTCAAAAGCCCAATTGTTTTGTAAGCTGCATACTTGATATCAAATTAATGGTTTTATTATAACTTGTTTTATTAATTATTTTATTTATAATGTTTAGACCGTATCCGTTATTTACTGCGATCTATTTGATGATATTCAGTTCTCGATCATAATTATCTATTGACACTGAGATATGTAACAATCTATGTATAAATGACTTAAATGAGGGCCATCTTTTGTGAATAAGGATGACAAGATTTATTGTGAATAACTAAATCTGTATGGGATGATTTAAAATTATTATAGGATATTGTATTTTCTAGCTACTATCTACCACAACTACTACAAAGTTTAAATTACTTAATTCTAAGTTAAAAAATAAGTTAAATTAGTGAAATTATTTTAAATTAGTTATAAAGTTTAAATTAGTTATTTTGTTATGGAAGCTTGATTCGAATCGTTAAGAATGTATCTCAAAATGGTTGTGGTTTTCTTAAATATATCAAAATCTCGCCAACTTTTATTATTCCTACGAGAATTGGAAATGATTTTAATTATACTAAGCATTGTTTATTATTTGGGCATATATTTTTTGAAATATTCTTCATCAAATGAGATAAATTAGGAGTATGTACCGAGATATATTTGTTGAATGTACACAATACACAAAACAAAAGTTACCTAAATGCCTTTGTAAACTTAACTTTAGTTTTTGCAAGCCGCCTAATAAATTCAATATATGTTTCAGGTCACCAAAAGAAAGTTAAATAAAAAAAAAACTTTTGTGGGACTTTGCTCTATCTAATTATTTTGCCACTGAAAATTTTATTATGGTGTTTAATTTTACAGACCTTCTTGAGCCTTATCATTAAGACTTTCTAAGTTTTAGAAATTTTGAACACTTACACTATATAGGGTGTTCCAACAAGATTTTTTGTATAAATAATCGAACTGATAGTTATGTATTTCCATTATATTCTGAAAACGTGCGACTTACGTGTGACGTAAGTCTCATTTCGTCAAACTGTCTCATCAGGTACCGGCTACCTCAGTTTAATATAAAATTTTTGTATTAACTAATCTAAAGTTTCAAAGTGCTGTTAATGGAGGTTGGTTTTTTTTTGCATCATTAAATTTATGACATTTTCAATAATTGGGTTATCTCCGAAGTCTAGCTGGGTATTTGTAAGGTTTTTACCGGAAATTTCCAAATAATTGCAATGTTTGCCGAACATTGTATAGAACCGATTAACAGTACTTTAAAACTTTAGTTTAGATTAGTTAATACAAAAATTTTATATTTAAGTGAGGTAATCGGTACCTGATGAGATAGATTGACGTAAGTCTCATTTCGTCAATCTATCATCATCGAAATGAGACTTACGTCTAAATTTCCACTATATTGATTTTCCATTTTCACAATATAATGGAAATTTAAACATAACTACCAGTTCGTTTCTCTTACTCAACTTATACGTTAAAACAATTAGCAAAACCATTGAATGTTCCCCAATGCACCATTTCGCACGCATTGGAAAAGATCCAAAAGAAAAGAAAATGGTTTCCATATGAATTGAAGGAAAGAGATATTGAAAGTCGAAAACTACTTTTGTTGTAGTTGAAGAAACGGTTAACAGTTGAACAAAAGTGGATCTATTTTGACAACCTAAAGTACAAAAAATCATGAGAACGTCTTGAACAGCCTTCAACATCACAACTAGTTTGCAATATACGTGAAAAGAAGATTTTGCTGTATCTTTGATGAGATAGTAGGGTAGCTGTGTATTTGGAAAACGTTAAGTCGGACGTCCTATCCCACCTGCCGTATTCACCGGTCTTAGCCCCTTCGAACTACCGTTATTTCGATGGATTAAGCACGGGCTTTCAGAACAACACTTACATTCTTAAAAAAAAGTGAAAATTTGGTTTGATGGATAGCTGACATCAAAAAACCAAAAGTTCTTTTGGTGCAGAACCCATTCTTTGACAGAAATACGGGAAAAAGTAATAGCTAACGATGTCCAATAGTTTGAATGTTAAATTAATTTTGTTATGGAAATTAAAAGCTCAAATTGTGCGAAAAAATATTGAATAGATGTCATTTATATAGGCTGATCAAAAATCTTCTAGGATAACACACAGATAGAGGTACTAAAAAGAGGAAAAACCGTGAACAATTATATTCTATTCTATTCTATTCTCAAAGAACTCATGTAAAATTTCATTTTTTACGCATATTAATTGCATTTCCCATCAATAGCTTCATTTCTGATAAAGCTGATATAATATATAGTTTTGTTTGACAGTCTTCGAAAGGACATTAGATCAATATCTTCCATAGGTTTTTATCTATCGATAAATAACTTTTTGTGCCATCGCGAAAACAAAAGAAAAGTTGAAGTTGGGTTCGAGGGTGAAGAAAAGAAGACTTGAAAAGTATTCTGCGGATAATCGTGATTGTTGACGAAACTTGATGACTTTAAAAAATCAAGGAACAGTTAAGGTCTCGGGTTTTTCCCAGTGAACTTGCTTTGAAAAAAAGCGAAGATTATTCCATTGGTCATTATTTCCTGAGATTCGCAAAGCATTATATTCATCATCCATTTGGAAAAGAGAAGACTGGAGTGTTTGGGTTTTCACCCCCGTTACATTTGTATCGACTGTCGATTTCTAATCTCCGGCGGACTTTACTCATTTTCTGATTATATCCGCATAGGCGGCGACCTCTCTTATCCATTTCAGGAAACACGCCGTCCATTGTGCAGATTCCGCCATCCCTATCCCTTCCAAAATCCCTTTTTCGACCTTGTCATTTGTCTCGGTATGACTAACGCTGCCTCTGACAATTAACCGGTCATTTTGTGATCTCTCTGTCGGCGACTAGTAGCGTGGTATTCTCCCTTCTTTATTAGTACCTACTACCACGGGTCTATTCTGCTTCTAAGCCCATGTCTATTTCTGCTTCTAAGTCGACGCTTATATCTATTTCTATTTCTATCTCGACGTCCTTTTCTACGTCTACGTCTGCATCAGCTCCTGCTTCTGCTTCTGTTTCTGCTACTTCTACCACTGCAAGCCCATTGTAACAGTCACACCACCAAGGCTGCCGCAGCAACTTATCGCCTGCCGTACACCGCCAGCAATGGTGACATAATGCCGATCGCTGTACCACTGGTCCTTTGGTCCGAACAGAGCGTCCGATACCTCCAGCAGGCAGCTGTCCGCATATAAGTCTAACGTGTCCACATATATATCTATCGTGGTCGGTATTAGCTGCCTTTGGCACCCAACTTCCGTTAAATGCCCTTCAGGCATAGTATTTATTTAGATATTTGTGTTGTGATATATTCAAAAACAGTCTGAGCATTTAATCTGATTATTTATTTAATTAATTATCCATCAAAAGCTAATAAATAATAGTTAAAATATTTATTTAAGAAGTCTTACTTCAAGACTCTCACGAACTCGAAGCAACAGGTTGGTCAATTTTCCACCATCTTGCCGTTATCATGCAGTGCCTCCTTGTTTGGGCGATAATATGTATTTATTTTTTACCATTAGGTAGTAGCACTAGTTGGACCTAGATTTGACGGTAAATTCAAATGTATTCCCGCGTCTCCTTGAAAATTTGTACACAAGTGTGAACACTGGGTCTGACGAGGATATGGAGGTTATTCTTGAGCCAGTATCTCTATTCCTGTTCAGCAATACGATGGGTTTTTGGAAGCGCAAAACTCTACGTAACCAGTTTATATCTCGTCTTCAGTTCCACGGAGCGATTTCAGGGCTGAACCGAGAGAAAGTTCAAAGTCCATTTCGATAATTTTGGAGGCGGTTAAGTGTTCGGTTTGCATTGGATTTTCGCGCTTGGGTTAAGCTGGATATTTTTCATCTAGAGCAGCATGTGCTTTCTCAAGTTGATCTGGGTAGAGTTCTGAATTTATCACCCTACCATCAGGAACCGACTCAAAGTAAATTATTCTTTTAAAATACAACCAAATAGACAGTGTAATCTTTCTGACAAATTTATCTCGCCTTGGTCTTCCGGTACCAGTTGATTGCCCGAGCAAAACCCACTGCTTTACATTATTATCTGTTGAAATAACTCCATTTTCAGCGCAGGTAACAAGCCTTATGATGAATCGAAAATCAGTAGGGGTTTTGAGGAGAGTTTTAGGGGCGAGGAGAGTTTTAGATAGGGGCGAAAAACCCAAATAAAAAAAACAATATATGAACACGCCACAGTCATTCAGACATTACTTAGATAACAGGTATAGGCCTGAGATATGGTTTTTATTTAGATATTTAGAAAGTAAATATATTAAACTACAACATTCTGAAAACAGCTTAACATTTCTTTACAAATGTAAAGATTGTGACATAATACCAAAAGGTTTACGTTTACATATACCTTATAACACAAACAGAAGCATATATATATATATATATATATATATATATATATATATATATATATATATATATATATATATATATATATATATATATATATAGATATACATATATATATATATATATATATATATATATATATATATATATATACATATATATATATATATATATATATATATATATATATATATATATATATATATATATATATATATATATATATATATATATATTACATAGGGCTAGTTTAGCACTTTTAAGAGATTGTATCCACATATACACTAAACAAAAATTAAAGACTGACATTGATAATACATTACAACAAATATACGAAAACGTAACTGAAGTAGATTTTAATCATATTTATAATAGCGTCTATTCCAGTTACATATATCACTTCAATATCCAAAAAAATACTCACATTATGAAAATTTAAAAAAACATGGAAGACATACAAAACACATTAATATACATACACACAAAAATTTCATTAATAAAACTGCAGTTAACCTTTCAAATAAAATATTATCAGATTCTGAAAAGTATGTACTTTCTAAAGGACTAAATTTTAGTGTTACATCTAAAGATGGTCCTAAATTAGACTTAATTTCGGCAGAAGAGTTTGTTGCTCAAAAATCACCTTTGGAAAGTGCAAATGAATACAGAATTAGGTTAAAACTTATCTTAAAAAAACAATTTAAAATCAAATCAAATATGTATACTATGAGGAAAGGTTAGCTATAGATAAATTAAAAAAAGACACATCTATTAAAATATTGCCATCGGACAAAGGTAACGCCACAGTTATTCTGGACACTACGGAATATAATAACAAAATTAAAACTTTAATTGATGCGGGAAATTACACTAAAATACCTAGAGATCCAACATTAAAAATAGAGAGACAAATTTACAATACATTATATAAACACAAACGTGAATTTGCAGATCTAGAAAGATCACAACTTACACCACATTATGTAAACCACCTCATTTCTATGGTCTACCAAACATACACAAAACTAATATACCACTTCGCCCTATAGTTAGTAGTATAGATTCCCCATGTTCTCCGGGGCTATACACTCCGACATTTCATGGATCAACTAGAGACCCCCAGAAATATTAGAAACCCTATCGTGGGTCAAAATAATACCAAATAAGTAAGGGCCTAAAGGCTAACTTAAAAACCAGGCTAACAAAATAGAAATTCCCCATGTTATAGACTAGCAAAATTTTTATTAAACATTTTAAATCCACTTTCGGGTAGAATAAATTCATATATAAAAAATACTTTACAGATTTTTTAGATACAATTTCGAATATTAAAATTACAAATCAAAATTTAATAGTTAGTTTTGATGTGGTGAATTTATTTACTAATGTACCAATTGATAAATCACTTTTAATAGTTAGAAAGAGATTAGAACATGACACAATATTAAAAGACCGCACTAAACTAAACTTAAATACAATTTTGGAATTATTAACTTTGTGCTTAAAAACAACATATTTTCAATTAGAAAATGATAATATAAACAAAATTTCGGAATGGCAATGGGTTCTTCTCTTTCTCCTTTGATGAGTAATATCTTTATGGAGGAACTCGAGAATAACATATTAAATAAATCTCTTAAAAATCTATTAATATCGCTTAGATATTTTTGCTATATGGCAACATAGCATTGACGATTTAAATATTTTTTTACAAGATATAAATTCTCGAGAGCCTACAATTAAGTTTACTTTAGAGATGGAGAAGGAGAATAAATTCCCATTCCTCGACACTTTAATATTAAAGCAAAACAACACATTAAAAACTACAGTTTACAGAAAATCGACAAACACAGATAGGTATCTCAATTTCTTTTCAAATCACTCAAAATCGGTCAAAATAGGAGTAATTAAAAATTTATATGACAGAGCAAAAAACTTGTTTGTACCGACAGTGATATTCTACAAAAAGAAACAAATCACATAAAAGTAATTTTAATAAAAAACAATTACCCAAAAAATTTTATAGATAAATCGTTTAAAAAGTTTGATACTAGACAAACAGACAAGTTATTAATCATAATAATAATAACTCTCAAACAATTAACCTCACAATTCCTTATATCCGCGGTATTTCTGACACAGTTAAAAGAGTAGGAAATAAGAACATAACATAGGTAGGTAACATAAGAACGACACACACAGAGTAGGTAACATAAGAACGACATTTAAAACAAAAAAATACTCCTAGATCTCTATTAACAAAGACTACAATATACAACAAAATACCAAAAATGTGGTTTATAAAATTTCCTGCGAATGTGGCAAATTCTATATAGGTGAGACATCTAGACCGTTAGATGTTAGAATAAAAGAGCATAAAAACCTTCTTAGAAAGGGCGATTTTAATAAATCTAAAATTTGTCAACACGCATGGGAATCGGGTCGCAAAATAAATTGGAATAATTCCAAAACGAAATTAAAAGAATCGGTAACAAAATACACAAGATTAAAAGAAACCTACTATAATTAATTTAAATAAAAATAACTGTATTGCTATGCCTTCGATAGATTTAAATTCAATATGGTTCCCGATTCTAAAGAATACAATTAAACACATTTAAATATTTGAATACACAATCAGTACAATAAACAATCACACAATAAACATTACCTATATATATTTTTTGGTAGTATGTCACTGTCATGAAAATCTATTGTTGTCAATGTAAGTATCGTTGAAATATACAAAAAAATATATTTACTTTCATTTGTTACTTTATATATTACAAATTAATATAATTTATTTTTTAGTTTAGTTTTGAAAACGGGGGCAGAGTACCCTCCGAAACGTTAACGTTAAAAGTTTGTAAATTTTTTTATAACATTTTTATATCTTTAAAATTTTGTTCGTTAGGCAAATTTATTACAAAAAAGAATCACTGAGAAATTTGTTTCCGCTTGGTTTTTTGTTTTTACCCAGTGATTTTTTACTTACATAAGAACAGGTATTTTTGATATTTTTTGAGTTTTAGATAGTGGCGAAAAACCCAAATAAAGGAAAAAAAACTACTAGTACCACCAATCGAGACAATATATTCGAGGGTGGTCCGTAAAGTAAGGTCTCCAAGGCGCTGGAGTCGCGAGGAACGCTTTAATGCATGATCCGTCAGCACTGGCGTATAATTTGGTTTCCCGCCTATAAATCCCCACCACTCCGAACTGTCTGCGATGCTCAGTCTTTGTTTGGAAGGCCGTTCGCGATAGAGCTTCCACTCGCCGCTACCACCAGATGTGAGTTACGTTCTGTGATTCGTTTGTTGTGCCAGGGGCACTACGCCTATAGAGATTCATCATCAGTTATGTGAAGTGTATGAACATCAAAAACGTGCGAAAATGGTGCAGATAGTTTAAAAATGGACGTACAGAAGTCAATGGTGAATAACGCGCCGGACAACCATCGGTTTCGGACAAAACGATTGCATAAGTAGAGAGAGTAATGCTTAATTATCATCTCTTTCCTACAGCGAAGCCACACCTGGGTGGAAAGAAGTTCAGGACTGACGAATAGTTGACAGCAGTGGACGACTTTTATGACACGGGTATACGAAAAATACTACACCACATGAAAAAAAGCACCGATCGCAACAGGGCCTATATATAAACATCTGGCTGGCTTCCCAGTAGTGATAATGTGATTTTCTTTGTGAAAAAAAAATTGGAGATCTTATTTTACGGACACCCTCCTAATATGTAAGCTGTATATCTCCTATATAAAATGAGCCTGCCATCATTAGAATCGATCAGCGGACTGTCAAGTTATAGAGCTTAAAGTGCCAGTATCTTTGGTCGTCACAAAAACACGATGAATCAAAAAACTAATATTGAATTTTGTTTCAAGCTCAGGAAAACTTTTTCAGAAACCTTTGAATTGATGAAAAAATTTTATGGTTATGATTGCTTATCCCGTACATGTATGTTCGAGTTGTATAAGTGATTCCAGGACGGCTTTGGGAAACGACCCCAAAGCCTGGCCGGACAAAAAATAAAAATTGCGATGAGTTGGTGGAAAAAGTGCATGAAATGCGAATTCGACTGTGAGATGAATAGCGGAGGAATTTAATACGAGCACAGACATGATTCATGAAATTTAGACAAAGGATTGAAACAAACGTAAAATATGTGCTTCAATTTGTGTCAAGTTTTATTTGTACTTTAAAGATAAAAACATATACTTACATCTGACTTAAAGCAATGTTACTGATTTCTCTTGTTGATATTTTCTTGATTTTGTTGTGATCCAAGTCTCTGAAACAAGTTATCAATCAAACATCTTAAACTGAATCTTATAGAAGTAACTCAACAATGAGTATGGTCATCTACTTATATAATATTGAAAGACTGATTAATAAGAGACCGATGTTAACTTTCAGGCGTTATTTCTTTTTCTTTCGTAACGTGGCAGATTTCTAATTTTTAATCTAAAGTATATAGCGATTTTGTTTACTTTTTGATATATATTTTGAACCATAGCTTAAGGCTACCGATAACTAGAAGACAATTTTCTTACCGATCCTACTCAGATCTCATCTTTTATCAGATGTTATTTAGCTGGAGCTGTAAATAGTCCTGCATAGTTTAGCGCTATTCAAAAAATTTCACTAAATGAGAAACATTGGATAACGGTGTTTTCAAAAATAGACTATATATTCGATGGAAAATTCCGATTGAGGATTAAAATGGATTTATTTCTGTAATTCCAAATGATTGATACGTCCGTTAGAAAATTGACCGCTACATTATCGAGCCGTAACTTTTTAGAAATTGTTTTTTGTTAATCAATTACAAAATGTTATTAAGTAGACATAAAATATATTTAGGTATGTGAGAATAATATCATCCAATACCTCACGAACAAAAACATCTGCTATTCTTCATCAGATAAGATTGCTTCGATTCCCGAGTCATATTAAATCCCACATTGTGAATATTCAAAAACAGAGACATTTCTTCCGTGATTCACGCAAAAATTACCGATTCTCCTTCAGTCGCCAGCCATCAAACGTAAGTTAGTTAGCGTTTTCCGTCATCAGTCGGACTCAAGCTGAATGTTCGAAAACACTTGAAGGAATGACCAAAAGTTCGGTCATATATTTCGGCCATGTCGGTTATAGGCTGTAGTTAAATGCAGCTGACGCCATCTTGTCATCCGCAGCAGTTTTATAAGTGAATTGTATGAAATGCAGTACAAGACATTATATTTGTATTATTTTCATAATATTTTAATTCAAAATGTAACCCTTGTTAGTCAAAGCATTGTTGGAAGCGTTCGTGATGTATTTTCAACTACTCTAAGTACTTGTTTTTGGAAATTTCTTCCTAAAGCCTGGTTAAATTCAGCTCGATATCCAAAATCATGTCGAAATTCTGCCTTTTCGTCGAAACTTTCAGTTTTGGAAAGTATCAAAAGTCACATGGAACTAGATTAGGAAAATTTGTGGGATGGTTGCCAAAAAGTCGTGAACAATATTGTAAACAGTGGTTTTTTTTGCACGGTGATATATGCAGTAGTAGTATGACTTAAGAATATCAGTAAGTTCTAATGGGCCTGAAAGGCATACACATCGATCGGTTAGAAGAATCTTAGTCACCTGGAAGTTTTCCTCAGTTTGAACTATTACTAATGGATCTGGCCGTGGATTATCTTCAATTTACCCTCTGTCATCAACAATTATTGGTTTATAACATGTTTTGATGACAGAGAGAAAACAGTGTTGAAAAGATAGTCAAAAACATTTCTATAGCTCATTGCCTCATTTCTCACCAACGTTCAAAAGTTACAGTCATCTTTTATGTCATAACGAATAAACCAGAGACTGTAGCACCTCTATGAAAAGGAAATCAATTCAACTAACGATTGTTTCCATCATTTTGAACAAAAAAAATATTTTTTTAAATATGTATCCAAACTGCAACCATTTGGCGGTAAAACAGGTCAGAACTTTTTGAAATATTTTTACAAACTGACAAATTCATGTGTTCATTTCGATGAACAAGTGTTGAAGGAAAGTCAGTTTTTTGTTTGATTGGTGTTTTAAGCTTTTTTAATGTAATATTTTTATAGCCATTTATTCCATACGTTTCAACATAAATTTGGTTTGTTTTTTTACAAAAAAAAAATGAAATTACTAGCATTAATTATTCACACAGTAATACGTTTTAAACGATTCACTCACATTAGAAAACACATGATTAATTGTTTTATTAAAACAAATGTCCAAAATATTCATCATTTGAGTCTATTCAATTCTGGCACTGTTTTAGTAAGTGTACCCGAACACGTTGAAGAAATCCTGGCATATTTCTAACTTGGTTTCAAGTAGCATAAATACGTTGTCGCAAATTATTTTTCACATGACCCCGAAAAATAAAAGTATCAAAGAATTAAGAACAGAAGATCAACCAGTTCATGACAGGAACCATTTCTTTCTATGCACCTATTTTCAAAGCGTTCCGAGGCACCAAGTGACTAATTCAACTAATTCAAAGTTCAAACTCGTATAATGAGTCAAATATATTTTGAAAAATTCGGACGGCTTCGGAAGCAGTTGTTTATTATTGTTATTATATTATTGGAATAAAACACAAATTGATTTCAATAATATATTCTATAGCTTTTTTTAATTCAGTTTTTCCGTGTTTGAATGTTATCTAACGTAAGGGCAAGTTGTGTAATCGAAATATCTCGAAAACTAAGCAACTTACAACAAAAGTGTAAATGGCGAAAAGAAGGGGTTATGGGAGGGGAAGACATAGCGCGACTGTCAATTGGACCAAAGAACATTTTGTTTTTTTTCGGCGTAAAAAATATATTAAATGTCATCATAATTCGTATAAAAATGTTTGTATAAAAACACTTAATAAGCACCACGTAAGTATTTAAAGATTACCTAATTATTGTTCTTTCGATTATAGATGGTTATTAATTTTTAAATCTTATGATTGATTTTTTTATAACCTAATTTTTATTTTGTTGCCTCAACTGAGACATGTTGAGCAACGCGCGTTCAATGCTTGCTGAAGTAGTCCTACTAGATGTTCATTGTAGAAAATCAAATTTTTCTTTAATAAATTTATAACCATCAATTAATGTGGGCATGTGATGATTGTACACAAAGTTTACTAATTAAAATTAATTATATTGATAATTGTATTAATGATTATTATTACATTTTCGGATGAGTACATATAAAAAAAACAATTCAAAAGGTTTAGCTACTAGTAAACAATTGAGTGATGCAGCAAAAGTTTTAGAGAGATACGTTTGTATTAATTGTGATAGAGACAAAGATGATTAATAATTTGGGATTATTTATCATCAAGCAATATTCTTGATCTCATAATTAGTTACTACTTTAATTTAATATCTATTATTCGTAAATATATAATTTTAAATGTAAAAAGTGTAATAACAATCCAAAGATTGGAAAGATTTAATTTTGTTTGATATTAATTTTATTTTTTAGAGATAGAGATTTTAATAATAATATGGGTATGTAATAATCATAATAAATTAATATTTGTTAATTGATTACAATTATTTTGTATTTAGATCATTCAATCCAATCATCAAGTCCATTTTAGCCGTTGCTCAACTAGCCCCGCTCTACCCTATTGTATCTTCTATTGTAGCTAAGTGCTGAATGAAATCTTTATAAAAATCCTTTATCCCCAAAATTAGCTTTAAAATATTAAAATACTGTACGTGGTAGTGATATTCTTTCTTAATATACCATAACATTACAAAAACCATAAGAAACATTTGGAGGATGTACAACGGTGATATTTGAAGTTTCTTTACTTTAAATCTTTTGACGATTACCCGGAATAATTTTCAATCATTGGAGTTAAGATGTTAACAAAATTGATAGTTCATGTTGAGATTTGAGAGTTGAGATTTCGGATAATGAGGGTGAAGTCTAAACTTGCCATTTTATTTAAATCTGGTTCTGAACAATGTTTCCATTAAATCATCATTATACTCTATGTGCTCTATTTTTAATAGTATTTCAGCGAAATGTGATATTAATAATTGTTCATTACGCCACATATTGACGTGTGAGCGTGATTACTTCATGAGTCAATGATTGAGTTTGATTTTGTTTGTTTATTAAAGGTAATACCTTTTATTGTGTAGCTTTATTTTCGTTATAGACAATTACTTTTAACGTAATTTATTTATTGGTTTATTTGCTTTTCTCTTTGAATTTTGTTTTATTTTTATGATAGTATGTTATTTTGTTTAATATTGTAGATACTAGTGCAGTTATTATTGTACTTTGTAACTGATTATATATAATTGGGAGATCCTGTTGGCTAATAAAACATTAATATTGTTAATAAAGCATTAGTATTATTATTATTATTATTATATTCCTTTATATATTTCCTTCCCAGCTAAGCTGGATTTTAAATAAAGTGCGGACCGTAGCCAAAACAACTTCATTCTTCCAAAAATTTTTGGGTGATGCGAGTGGTATTAAGGAATACCGTTCTCTGCATTATTTTAAACTAATGGAAAGTAAAAAAAAATGGATCTGGTTCAACTTCCATATCCGTTTTATTTCTAACTTGAGGTCTGTATATTTTTGCACTTATTCTTCAGCTGTCTTTTGAATGTTGTGTGTGTTTGGAACAGCTATGTCAATTAGGAATGCTGTTTTCTTCTTTTTGTCCACCAATATAATATCTGGGCTATTACAGTGAACTGTTTTGTCAGTTATTATTGCTTGGTCGTAATATAACCTGAAATCGGCTGAATTTAGTACCGCCTCCGGGGTGTATTTATAATAAGGAACTCGCTCTGTTATAAGGTTATTACAACTTGCAAGCTCCTGGTAGACTATACTGGCCACCTGGTTATGACGGTGAAGATAGTCCATCTGGGAGAGTCTACCACATGCTCCTACAATATGTTGGATTGTCTCAGGCTTTTCGTGGCATTTTCTACACGTGTCATTGATATATTTTTGATAGTTGTGATTAATGATATATATTTTTGTAGTTCTTAGTGTGCACCACCTGATCCTGAATTGTACACATAAAACCTTCAGTCTCCAGAAAAAGACCTCCCCATGTCAACCAGGCGTTCGACGCACACTTGTCGACTTCATGACGATCAAGATCTTGGGGGCGTCTACCATGTAGAGACACATTTTTTCACTCTGGTATAATTGTTCCAGTTGTCTTCCAATGTTTTTATTTTGTCGTTCCATTTGTTTAAGATTCAGAGGCGTATACTTATCATCAGCTAAACACATGGCTGGTATATAGCGAGCATTCGATCATTCTTCGATGAAAATATGTTCTTAAACTGGATATTTGTTTTTCATGTAGATTACAAATATTTATAATTCCTCTTCCTCCTTCAATTCTTGGTAATATAAGTCGTTGCTTACTACTGTGTGGGTAGTGTTTCTTATATTTCGTTAGTATAGTTCTAATTATTCGTTGTAGCCTTTCGATATCTGTGTTTGACCAAGATATAATTCCAAATGAATATGTCAAAGCTGGTATAGCAAAAGTGTTTATAGCTTTTACTGTATTTCTACTGTCTAGGTCAGATCTGCATATGCTTTCAAGTCTGGACGTAAATTCTTTAGATAATGTTTCCTTAATGAGTTTATGGTCAACTCTCTTAGACTTTCTGCATTGGCTCTATTTATTCTTATTCTGCAGTGACAAACCCTGTCATCTCTAACTTAGATCCCCTCTTTATGTTAATAGTTCTGCATTTATCTAATCCACAGTTCATGTTAATATCAGGTGTAAATTTCTCCACAACCTGAATGAGTTGGGGCAATTTCGGTGGCGATGATGCATACAATTTTAAATCATCCATGTACAGCACGTGTGACACAATTTGGTTTTGAACTCTGTATCCAATTTGCGTCCTTTTAATCAGATTGGAGAGTGGTTTCAATGCCAGGCAAAACCACAGAGGGTTCAGCGTGTCCCCCTGAAATATGCCGCTTGTCACCCTGAATTCCTCATTCCTGGTCGTAGTTCCATTTTGCGATAAATATTATTATTATAATTATTAAAGCATTATTATTATATCCTTAAATCGGAACTCATAACTGTTAAAATATCGCAGATAAGTTCCAATTACAGCATCTTTAAATTATCTGCAATAAATTGTCCTTTTAGTGATTTGATTTTACCTGTCTCATAAATAACAGTGACTTTTGTAACTCCAGCTGTAAGTATAATAGTTACTGTATAGCTCCTAACAAATTTTACGTTACGATATTACGACCTATTAAATCTCATTGGATTTCCAATTCGTGATATCTTTATAAATGTATTGATTGATTTGTCCTTTACTTTGTGATAGATCATTTTTTAAAAAGGAATAAAACAATTTTTTACTTTGTTATCTACTTGTATACTTAAAAAACCTTAGTTTTAAGGTAGTGGTTGAGAATGTAAAGTCGTTTTACGTAACTATAGTCACACAAATTTTGTTTAAAAATAAAAGTGATAGTTAACAAAGTAAAAAATTGTTTTATTCCTTTTTATAAATGTAGCTAAGAGAAGAACATTTTGGAGAATATGTTTAACATTAATTTTCATTCGCGTATATTGCTAACTGCATACATAGAGGTTCCAATTAACTGAATAAAGCCCAACGAATTGTAAAAAAACCGCAAGAATTGCCTTGGCTTTAGAAAAGAAACAATTCTACACAACGTATTATTTGTATAAGAAAAAAGATTATTTCCTTTTAGCGACATTTTTTTACTTTGAAAAACTGTAGCCGTTCATTAAAAAATTTCCCCAAAGGCAAAGAAAACCTAATTTGCCTTAACAGTCTCCAATTGTCAATGTTCTCTTTTTGTAAGCAGTTTTTTCTTGGCGGTCAGCACTCTGAACAATACTGAAACAAGGCTGTTAAAAAATCTGAACAAAGGAATTAAGTTTTACTTTTTTCGATTTGGCACTTATTACACAATGTCAAAAAAAATTGTTTGGATTAAGTGGCAGAGAAATAAACATCATAACAGATTTGCTTTCTATATTATCCCATCCTGATTAACCCTGGATACATATAGTTTACAAGTACATATAGATATACTTTTCAAGATAAAATTGAAATTATTTTTATTTATGATGCTGAAGATAGATGTGTTCGGAGAACAGCCCGGCTTTTTAATGAAAGGGCTTTTAATGAAAAGGGCATCGGGCATAAAAATATAGGATCGTCAATACGTCATAACATTCTTTCAAAAATTTGAAAAACCTGTAGCTCCATCACGCTGAAACCCACATTAAAAATATTCGATTTTTGCTTATTTTTGCCTACAAACGATGCTAATAAATGTAGTATAATTTTTTTTTTTGTAGTGTCAGTAATTATGCAAGAATACAATAGATATTGTTCAAGGCAGTAAATATTGGGAATAATACGAAAAATAGGAATGAAATTAGTGCTAAATTGTTTGTAGTCTATTGTAGTTACAAGAATTGAACTATTGAATAATTGAATAATTACATGTTGTAATGAAAACATTTTTTCAAAATGATGTTAACCAGACTTGTTGTTATCAGCAACATATGGTTTCAGCAATATGGGGCGACTGACCACACCGCAAAGGTAATCAAAACGCTGTTAGACAACCGTTTTCCAATCATGTAATCCCTAGATATGAAACATTCCTTGTCCAACCAGATCGCCAGATTTAACGGAATGCCATTTTTATTTGTGGGGTTATTTGAAAGATGACACTCATAATCCAATAAGAAATTAGAATCCTGATAGAAATGTTGTACCGTGTAGTCAGTAATCTGTTTTTGAGATTGGACGAGTGTTAATAAAGAGACGGAGGTGACAATTCAGATGTTATCTTAAAAAAATAATTGACTATTTTTAGATTAATAACTGATTTTTGTCTAATTGCCTGTTTCTCTGCATTATTCTGTACATGTAAATGCCCTAACCCATTTACGACCAAGTTACGAAAAAAGAATAAAAAACAACGTTGGTTTGCATTTTTATTTTAAAAATAATATTTTGGCATTATTTTTGTGGTCAAAATATTTAGTATATATATATATATATATATATATATATATATATATATATATATATATATATATATATATATATATATATATATATATATATATATATATATGCCCACAAGGTAGCGTAACGGAACCGTGGATGGAAAATATTACAGAAATCTTTCACCCTTTCTCCACGTGGTGCCACCGATCGCCTTCGCCGAACTGTCAACCATGCGACGTCACGTCTCTCTCGGGACCGATTTCTAGCCTTTCAGCCGTCATCAGCTGAGCTCTAGACGAACGCAAGGAAAGCAGTTCGGAGAGGCAATCGGGGCCAGACCAAATCAACTGGCCATTTTAATGACGGGTCGTGATCGCACACAACTCACGCCATCATACGGCGAATGCTCGTAGCAGTCAGGACCGCTCGTAACATTCTGCCTGGAACCTCGGGTATAGTACCAGGTATGCCCACAAGGTAGCGTAACGGAACCGTGGAGGAAAAATATTACAGAAATCTTTCACCCTTTCTCCACGTGGTGCCACCGATCGCCTTCGCCGAACTGTCAACCATGCGACGTCACGTGTCTCTCGGGACCGGTTTCTAGCCTTTCAGCCGTCATCAGCCGAGCTCTAGAAACCGGTCCCGAGAGACACATGACGTCGTATGGTTGACAGTTCGGCGAAGGCGATCGGTGGCACCACGTGGAGAAAGGGTGAAAGATTTCTGTAATATATATATATATATATATATATATATATATATATATATATATATATATATATATATATATATATATATATATATATATATATATATATATATATATATATATATATATATATATATATATATATATATATATATATATATATATATATATATATATATATATATATATATATATATATATATATATATATATATATATATATATATATATATATATATATATATATATATATATATATATATATGGAATGTACACAGCGTTCAGTACACTTATTTCTGAAAAAAAACAATGATAAACTCTACTACTCCCATAAAATAAAAGTAGATCTCTTACAATGATCTTCTAGTTCATCCATAATTTCCTCCATTGCCTCTTTCAATTCTCTTTGCGTTAAAAACTTTCTTCATGCCATTCCACCAAACATCTATCGTTTGTACTAAACACTATAAATTCAAACTGTTCTATCTAGCAACTAAAGTAGAATTGAGTAAAGAGGCGATATATTGAGGCAAAATCTAAAAAAAATCTACTATTGGTGCGCAATAGCAGTAATTGCCTTTTGTATGTTTATTTTTTGTTCATATATTGCGCCAATGGTGCGTATACGCACCACTTTTATTTTTAGTCAAAGTTATTGTTATCGGAAAATATCTGACATGTTTCAAGTATGTCACATTTTTTCGATGGAAAATTCGGCATATAGAAAATATTGCGACACATAACCTTAAAATATATTTAGTAGGTTGGTCCGTACACGCACCATTAGCCAAAAATGGGTTTTTGTCTACATAGGTCATGTGCTTTTGATTGTGTTGGATATAATAATTAATTTTCTATAAGTTATTATCATCTTATTTTACGACATCAGATTTGTTTAAATTACGTGATGTTTGCGTCAGTTGATTTTCTATATGATGATTACTTCAATATTATTTGAGTTAGTAATGGGTCGTTTTGGCAGTTGACATAATAATTTAGCAGCGTGGAAAATAGCTTTTATAATCCATTGTATCGTTTCCATTAGTCAATGTTGGTATTGTAATAATGCAATATTCAAGTTTATCATATTAGGTTCTAGATTGTACTAATGGAATTTTACAGCCTTTAATAATAATAATTTGTTAACGATATTAAATGGAAATATGTGTAAAACAAAACCTAAATTTGTTGTATTTAGGGGGTAATACATTTTTATATGTTGTTATAAGTTCTATTAATTATAATCTATTCCACTATGATCAAAAAATAAGGCTACGCTTTAAATAAAACGCAAAGTATTTATTTATTCATTAAAATTTATTTTGTCTCATTTAAAGTAATCCCCTCTTACGATTTACCTGCCTTCGAAATAAATTTTATGGTCCACTTCTGGTATAGCTTCTTAAATGGCTTCTATGGACTGACATAACAATTGTTTCGACACACAGTGTCTTTTTCAATTACCCACTTTACTAAAGAGTAAGAAAAGTATTTATAATATAAACTGTCCATCGACCTAATAATACCATAAATGATGAAAGTGGGGAAATCCATTTTTTCAACCTCTAAAAGCGCAAAATAAATTTCAGGTAAAAAAAAGGGTGAACCATTCAACCTGGTCATTTAGCAAAATATCTATAAAAATGTATATATCTTTTTTTTCCTTTATTATAACCTATAAATATAGGTTCTTTAAAAAACCATATTTTTTTTTATTTATTTTCTTTATGTAACATTTCAAAATTATCATTGCAAGTATGATTTTTTAACATTATATGGTTAGACTCCCTCTTCTTGGCGAGAGAGCATATGTCGGTACCCTGATGAGTCTAACTACCAACAGACGAAACATGTGTCCTCCAATGTAAAGGATGTTTCTAAATCATTCCGGGTGTCGATCCGTTCGTTCTGTAAAAAGTCATGACGGTTCGCCAAAATCTCATTTGGTATTTTCAACTGTTGTCCGCTTCGAGTGAGGAGTTCAACTGACATGTATAGGTCGTTGCGCTCGATCTTATTCAAGCCTTCGCAGATTATATCGGGGTAGTTTAGGGCTGTTCGCGGTGCTCGGCTTCGCTGGCGGGCGTCCGTATATTGATTTTCCTCGTCGCCACGATGCCGTGTTTGTTCTTATTTCAAGAGCGATTTCCATTCTTTTGGTCGAAACAGACCATAAAGCACTCAGCCCTGTCATCAGCAGAAAAACCAATTGCACATAGTGCCGAATTGCCTGTGTTAATACCTCCAAATCCATTACAAACTCAAGATGTTGCTAGTCAACATGATAACTTGCACAGTGCGATCCAACATATCAACCAATTAGTTCGAAAGAAATACACTTATTGATATAAGATGACCTAAATAATGTGGTACGTGATTTGCCTGGAAATGCTTTGTTAATGGCGTAAAAAAATCTTTTTGGGTAACAACAGGGCAAAAAATTATAAAGATTTAATCAACTAAATTTTCCAGAGATTTACCAGGATATTTCCCTTATAGTGAAGTTAGTATGTTAGTATGTAGTGAAGTTATATGAGTTATCTAAGGAAATTGAGTCCTTGGATTGTCCTTGGATGTTAACTGATTACTGCTGGGGATTGAAAAGAGACCTACCGGAAGCTAACTACTCGCAAAAAATCATAAATATTGTGTATAAGTGGATAATGGTATCAGTGTAAGTGTATTTTCGTATATTTTTTATAAAAATATATATTTGTATGTCACAAAGAAACCTGACGTGTTATTTTTTTATTAATATTTGTCTGTTTGGTGGACATACTACTATCTAAATTAGACAGACGTTTTCGTGTGGCAAAAAAAGTTTTAATTTTGTGGACCAGTGTAATTTAACATTATTTGTGATACGCGAAAATAATAAATACAAACTTTTTAGTAGGAACAACCAAAGTAATACTAAGGGGAATTTTCTCCTTCAATGTCATGTATTAAATTAGGACATACATTCTAATCAAATATATTTTTTGTATGTCACAAAGAAACCTGACGTGTTATTTTTGTATTAATATATTTCTGTTTGGTGGACATACTACTATCTAAATTAGACAGACGTTTTCGTGTGGCAAAAAAAGTTTTAATTTTGTGGACCAGTGTAATTTAACATTATTTGTGATACGCGAAAATAATAAATACAAAGTCTTTAGTAGGAACAACCAAAGTAATACTAAGTGGAATTTTCTCCTTCAATGTCATGTATTAAATTGGGACATACATTCTAATCAAATATATTTTGGGCCATTTACCCCAACGTTATCTGTTGCCCCTTGCTATATTTTTTACACACTTCATTATGCTGCCTTCGTAAAACATCTGAGACTTATCGACAAAACGGGGACCCAGGTGTCTTTTACCGCTTCACTTGTAAGTGAAGATTTTTTCATTCTGAGTATTCTACCTCAGCCGGTTAATCCCTGCCAAGATTTAACACTTTCTTTTTAATACTTAACAGGTTAAGCAAAAAACCACTCCCTTTAGATTTAGGAATTTTTATCGTTTTTGCATATTGATTGGTTCAATTTCATTACACGTAAGAGAAATATAGTTGGATAAATCATCTTGTCTGACAGTATCACTTTCAATTAGGACCTCAACTTAATTGTTGGCCTCTAGATTTGATTTACTGCACACCCAGCTAGATTTTTTTTCCATCGAATGGTTAATTTCAACTAGGTCAAGATTCAACTTAGGTATATTACATAAGCAGTCGTCGATGGGGCAGAGCCGGGACATGTACCGCATGCAATGTTGTCTGGCGAGTAAAATTCGTAGCGTACGAAGTGTATATAAATATCATTTATTTTGTGTTAATATCGAAGGGCAAATATCTAAAGCCATAAATAACTGTAAATTTTGTATTTAACTGAGGTAGCCGATACTTGATGGAAATTCATTTTAAATAAAAAACAAAGATTAATATCTAAATTTCCACTATATTTAAAACTTGTACGTATGACAATTGTTTCGACACACAGTGTCTTTTTCAAATACACACTAAATTAAACTAACAGTAAGAAAAGCAGTTACTACCTAAACTAATCTAATAAAACCATAAATGATGATAGTGGGAATCCCGCGTCTCAATGTCTAGAGTAATATAAGTTTAATAAGGGTGAACAATTCAAGTCCACCTGATCATTAAGTAAAATACCCAAATTTTTTCTTTTATTAATTTCTAGGCTCTCTAAAAATTTAGTTTTTTAGATTTATTTTCGTTATGCAACATTTTGAAATTATCGTTGAAAGTGTGATTTTCTAACATTAAGTGATTGACATAATGAGAATTATTCTGTTCTTTAATATAACTTCTTTTATGTTCATTAAGCCTGGTGGAAAAGGATCTTCTTGTTTGTCCAACATAGACTTTTGGACAAGAACCGCACTTTTATTGTTTTTATTAAGCGTACAAGACTATGGTTTGTTCTGAATGCAATATTAATATATGCTTGTTTTTGCCAAATGTTTAGAAATTAATTTGGTGACTTTTCCGGTATATGTAATTGTTTTGTATGCGGTGTTCTTGCTTTATTGACAGGATATATTAAATTAATGGTATTATTATAACATTTTTTATTAATTATTTTATTTATAATGTTTGGGTCATAACCATTATTCACTGCGATCTGTTTGATGACATTCAATTCTTTGTTATAGTTATCTATTGACATTGGGGTATTTATTAATCTGTGTATGAATCAATTAAATGCTGCCATTTTTTGAGAATAAGGATGACAAGACTTGTTATGTATAACTAAATCTGTGTGAGATGGCTTATGATAAATTGCAAAATCATGTTTATTCTCTTTTCTTGTAACTGTTAAATCTAAAAAGTTAATACTGTTAGTAATAAAGTAACTGTTAAATCAGTAAGTTAATACTGTTGTTTTGTTTTTCTTCAACTATAAAATGAATGTTCTTATGTAAAGAGTTTATATAAGTTAGGAATTGATTTAATTGTCTGTCAGTACCCGTAAAACAAATTATAATATCATCAACATATCTATACCAGTAAAATGATGATTTGAATAGCTGATGTTGACATATCTTATCTTCTAAATTATCCATAAAAATTTCCGCCAGTAAAGGACTTAAAGGGTTCCTATCAGACCTTCTTTCGAAAAATAAAATCTGTTATCAAACTCAAAATAATTCTGATCCAAAGTAATTGACAGTAGGTCTAAAATTTCTTGTTTTATGATTAAATTAACGTTATTATTTTTAATTAGTAATTTGTCCACTAATCTCATTACTTGGTGGTATACTAGGGAATACCCCGAGACTCCCACTATCATCATTTATGATGATATTAGATTAGTTTAGGTAGTAACTGCTTTTCTTACTGTTAGTTTGATTTAGTGTGTATTTGAAAAAGACACTGTGTGTCGAAACAATTGTCATACGTACAAGTTTTAAATATAGTGGAAATTTAGATATTAATGTTTGTTTTTTATGTAAATTTTTTTTGGGTTCTAATAAATGGAGGGTTGACTTTAGCAAAATATTAAAAACATTAGAATAACATACTGAGGACTGTAAGGCGAATACAGAGACATTATTAAATAATTTGCAATGTAGTAACATCTCGACTTCACAAAGACAATCATAGACCGCTATTGTAAATAAAAACATAAATCCACCGTTAATAATTTGACCCAACAATAAGCTACAGAATAGAACTGCGACTGCCATTACGGAAAAAATAATGCGTCCCATTTATCGGTAGAGATAAACAAATTAAAATCCATAGTTCAGGGATCCGTTATGATTCAGTATAACGATGACGATTCTCTGAAAAGCCTGTATATAACAGCAATTGAAGAGCTATCCGATAATTATGATATAGAAATACCTAAATATTTAAGCGCAGAATGATTGACGTGTTCCTTTATGAACGGAACTTCGAGCTACTTCAATATTCATGTATGTATTTTTAAGAAAACTCTGATATTTTATACACTATAAAAAGTTTTAGTTACATATATTGCAACTAATTGTAACTAAGACTTTTTAGTCTATAAAAAATCAGAGTTTTCTTAAAAATACATACATGAATATTGAAGTAGTTCGATATTCTGTTCCTAAAGGAAATAAACTGTGTAATGTAATATTGGAAGTATCGACAGAGATATATAAGTGCCTTAAGTAATAAAAAAAAGCTAAAGTGCTAGGGTTAGAGGCGCATCAGCAACTAGGCTATTTAGCGACTAGACGTACAGCTTAACGTGGGTTCCGAACCACGGTCATCAGCTTCCGACAAACCCTGGCCAGCACCCCCCTCGAGCTATAAACCCTTGTTATGTGCCTACCCATAAATCTATCAGGAAACCTACCGACTGGTGAGTGACCAACACTTCTCAGAAGGCATCTGGCCTTACCCAGCCTTTAACTGGCGTGACTGAGGGGTAATTCGTTGTCGGATTTTACACTCTTGCCTAAAAACAATCACAAACATTTAGGAAGTAAACAAAAAGAAGAAAAAAAGAAAAACAACCATCTGAGCGCTGGAATCATCGACAGGCCGCTGTTCTTACCGTCCGCACGAACGCGACCGGCTCTTAAGTATTAAAAACGTTTTCTTTGACTGGAATAGTTTTCTGGTCTATGAATATTTAGGAGTGCTGCGATGTTACAAGTGTTGGAGGTATTAACTTAAAGCGGCAAAGTGTAGTCATCAGGATGTTTGTCCTTTATGTAACAAACATCATACAAGCTCAGAATGCAAATCTGACACAAGGGAATGTACTAATTAAAAATTTGCACATAATATCCTGAAGATAAACGAGAAGTTGAAAGAATGAATAATAGAACTAAGTATGCATAGCAACCGCATGATACACCACAATTGACAATACTGATATTTTGCACATTAATATACAGAGAATGACGACTTACATGTTACAGCTGAGGCAGTTTGTAAATGAGAGAAACCCATGGGTCTTGTATGTTACTGAAATACATGCATGATCCTATAACACCAGAACAGAGAATGTGGAAGAGAATGAAATTAACATAATTGGAAATACGGTTGTTGAATGTTATTCGCATAGACGTGCTATATTTATGTTCAATCTGGTCTAAAATGTTTGGTGGTTTCTGTCGAGACGGCTCTCACCAGTTATTGGGTCGTAACAGTTTATTTATATTTTAATAAATGAGCTGTTTTCATTGGTTGCGGCCTGCTATAGAACAACTAACGTCTCTGCAGGTGACTTTTTAAACTATTTGGAAGACAACTTAAATGACAATATTTTTCAAAAAAATAAAACATTTCTTCTGGGTGATATAAATATCGATTTATTGAAGAATAGCAGTTAGTATATACACAGGTAAAAGCCGTTGACAAGACTTACGTGGAAACACTTTAACATAATGGCGTCACAAATATGCCATTCAACCGTAGCGCTTTCGTAGCTACGTGATTTTATTATAAATTTTAATTAGTTTATAATTAATTAAAAACAATTTTTTAAAAGTGTTTTCGCATCAATTATCAATATTATTTATGATACAGTTTTAAAATGGAGTAAAAAAAATCTATAATTATTTTTCATTCAAAAACCAAATTCGGAATTTCTACACTTATCTTACGCCGATGTATGAACGCTGAGCGATAAAGTTTATTTTCTAGGTGGATAAGTGAATAAACAGAATAGGCAAGAGAGAATCTTCCGTACATTCATCAAATATTATTACATCCAGTTAAAGTAACAGTATGGTTCCTCATACTGTATATCATTGACGATGTTTGAAGAGGATAGTGGAAATGCAGTTACTGTCAACGGTGAGCGTTATAGATACTTGTTTCAAATCTTTTTCGTGTCTCAATTTGGTATCTTATTCTCAACGGAGTAGAGAATATGATTCCAGTAAGATGTTGCCACAGCATACATCTCATCTGAAGCAATCAAGATTTTCCCTAGTTGCATAATTTCTCGAAATAGAGATTTACCGTGGTCGTCAAGATCTCCTGATTTGGCGGCTTCGGATTAGTTTTTCTGAGAATTTTTGAAGGAAAAGGTTTTCATAAAAAAGCTACAACTCATGGACAACATTCGTTCTGAAATCGCTGCGTTAGTTATGCTGACAATAGTTATGGAAAATGTGTGAAAAAGAGCACAAAGTTGCAATACCGCTAATGTCTTATGTTTAATTGATATAATTTTCAAAAATTAATTAAATCAAAATATAAAAACCAAATGAACATATTATGGAAAACAATATTTTGTCCTGTTTCTTTTAAATGTTATAAACAATTAAAATCTTGCGTGATACTTGCTCCACACAATATTAATAATAAAATAGTAAAAATTTTAATAAATAAAGCATTCAAAGAGTGGAACAGTCAAAAAACAGTAATAAACTATAACATCTTTTTGGAAGTAAGAAAAGAAACATCGAAACTAATTAGACAAACTAAAAGAAAATATGAAAACAATCAATTTAATAAAATAGAAAAAGATTTCCTAAAAAATAACACCCGAAATTTTTATAAAACATTTAAAACTAAATTAACAAGCTATCAACCCCAAAGCCTTTGCTTCCGAGAGGAAAACGGACAATTAGCTCTAAATAACCAAGGCAATTGCAAAGAACTTGCCAAATATTTTGAACAGCTACTAAACTGTCCTGAGCCCTTAAGCAAATTACCAACACTAAACCCTAAAAAACAAACCCAGGTTCATTACCACCGAATGAAGATAAAAGAATTAGACAAATCAAACGACTTTAAAATAACAAAGCTTCTGATGAATATGTGTTCTAGAAAAAGTAATACAGGAATGGTGTGTACAAAAATCGGCCTTGAATATAGACCAGCCCATTAAACTGGGGAGAACCAACATCAAAATAGATTGTCTGGCTTTTGCTGATGATCTAGCAATTTTAGCTCAAGATATATTAACGCCACAAAAATAGATTGAAATTCTAAAAGAAACAGCGGAAAAGGTAGGACTCCAAATTTCCTTTGAAAAAACACAATACATGACCTGCAACAGACTAAGAACATCATTTCTAAAAACAAAAATAGTAACATCAGACGAGTCTCTCAATTTTAATATTTGAGTGAAATAATCATGGAAAACGGGTTAGAAAAAGCAGCCAATAAGGGTAGATGTAAAAAAAACTGCATTGAGACTTATACAAAATATTTACAACCAAAAATGCGTATCTAAAAACACAAAACTGAGACATTATAACTCAGTTATTAAGACAGAATGTTTATATGGCATAGAAACGCTCATTTTGAATATAAAGAAAGACATCGGGGAGATTGGAGAGAAAGAAAGAAAAATCTTAGGCCCCAAACAAATAAATAGCACAACATATTGACTTCGAGAAAACCAAGAAATCAAACAATACACAGATACACATAGCGATATGAGAACAAGAAGACTTACGTTTTACGGACACACAAAACGGATGAATCCGAGTAGGCTAATTAGACCAATAGTTCAATTTTATGAAAATAGAAGTAGAGCTAAAGTAGAAATAATTAAATGAATTGGTGTAATTAAAGGGGACCTAAGATCAGCAAATATTACACAAAGTGAACTTCAGGATAGAAACTGCTTCGGACACAAGGTTGACGTTTGGGAGGTTGGCCAGAGAGAAAAATTTAGGAAGACTGGAGCAACTTGGTCTGATGAAAGGAAAAAAGTTCATAGTGAAAGAATTAAATCAATATTGTCACAAAGGAGGGTTAACAACAACAAACGCCTCTAATTCTACTTCGCGTGGTGCACCAGGGCCTATTCGTGAATAATAAAAATAAATAAAAAGTTTAATAACACCAAACGGTTTAGCTGTTATTAACGATAACAATAACTAACGTAAAATATAAATATATACACTTATGTTAAAAATAAATAACGGATTGTATGTCAATTCGTATCAGTTTCAGTTTTTTTTGCTGTATATAAAGTGATGTGGTAATCTCCCGCAATAGCAGGGATAATTTTTTATTGACGAAAGTATTGGAAACACTTAAAATAATTTCGGTCTAGCGAATGGAGCCGAGTTATTTCCATTTTTTTTTTTCATTTTTATATATACACAAAATGCATAAAATTGAGAAACTTGGCTTTTTAGATACGAAGTATATTTGCAGAATAATTGCGATAAAAATAAGATTAAATTGAACTGAGTCTGTACTGAAAAATAATATATCGATCGACATAATAAATTAAATTTGTCATAAATATCATTAGGTATATAAATTAAGTAATGAGACTGGTGTAGTGTTTGATCTGGTAACACTGTTGGCTTCCTATTTGGAGGGAAGGCATACCATAATCAAGAATGGCACACTCCAACATCACCAAGGCCAAAAAAGTCAGTATAAGCAAATCAAAAATGAAACGCCTGGGGATTTGCTTGTTTGATAGCCATGGACTTATGTATAAGAAATTTGTGCATTAAGGCCAACTGGTAATTCAGCATTTTTATAGAGGAGTTCTTGTTCTTTTGGCAGGTAAAAATATCACTGTGGCTCCGTAGCCCTCTTATTCTCCAGGCTTGAGTCTTTGTAACATGTTCCTTTTCCCGAGATTATTGGTTTAGTAACAAACGCGCTGAACGCGATTCCTGAATCTAAATTTCAGCACTACAATGAAGAGTGCTCAAACTTTTTCCACCAGAATCGTAATTTCAATTGAATAACAAATTAAATTTAATTAAACAAACTGGAACACTTGGTAATATGTTTACAACTCATTTTTGCTATAGAGCAAATGATTTAAATTATAAGGACGATAATAATAGCTCTTGAAAATTTAGTAGCAAAAAAGGGCTGACTGGAATTTTCTCCTTTAATCGGATCCAATTTATCCGGTAATTTTTCGTATCTTAAATTTAAAAATTTAATACGCTCATACTAAGATATTATGCTGCTATAAATTCCTGCGCTATTTTTATTGAAAATGACAAAAAACAAATCATTATAAGACCAGTTTGACCGTACAGTTTTAAGTTACTAACGGAAGATTGTTCAAACCCATCTTGGTAGTCGTTCACGAATTAGAGCTACAAATTAAAAAAAATCTGATAGTGTAAGCGCTGGGAGCTTAGAGCTATTTCATAATTTATTTGTATTCCATCCTGCTATTGAATCTCTTTCAGTTACCTACAATAGTTTATGTTTGATCCAGTAACATTTGAAGGGTGGGGTATTTTGTATTGGGGGCCATTTTTTTCAGGGTATTTGTGAGAGTTTGGATTTGGCGGTTATGTAATGTAGATGTGCAAGTATAACTGTGGATATGAACACGATAAAATAACGAAAAAATGTGACCTATATCGAATATCTACCAGGTGTTGCGGTTAATGATTTTTTTTCTTGAAAAAAAAACACCCTTAATTTGGGAGAAAGGTAAAAAATGGTTTATTCAAAGTATGCGCCATTACTAGCTTCACATTTTCTCCATCTCTCTGGCAATTTGTGGACGACGACCCAAACCGTACATCTTTGAATCCAGTCCAGTCATCAACCCATTTTTTGATATCTCCGTAATTGCTGAAGTTGTTCATGGAAAGTGCATGAGATATTGATGAAAACAAGTGGTAGTCGAAAAGGGCAGAATTGGTGTCTCTGATCGCTTTCGATATGTGTGATGGGGCTTTGTCGTACCGTAAAATTACTTTTTCGTGTCTTGTAGACCATTCGAATTGCTTTTTGATTAATGTCTGGTCCAAATTGATCACTTGTTGACTTCCGATCTCCCCAAATTTACATCATTGTCTTCTTTCCAAAACTATGGTTGTCCTGGGTCAGATGAACAGTGAAGGACATATTACAGAAGCTATTGTGAGAAGTGAGAAAGGATTGAAAGAAGTGACAAAAAAGATTAGTTTAGGCAGCATACAAGTTTGGTTTCTAAATCAATCAAAAGAAAAGCAAACTAATAGTAGAATGTTCAGAAGAAAAGGTCTCGAAAGTGGAAGTAGATACAGAACAGGAAGAATGACTTTTGAAGGCGTGGAAGAATTTGTCTACTTTGGCGTAAGGATAACAAACAAGTGTAAAGAAAAAGAGTAAATAGACCTAAGATTGATCAAAGTTAACAAGAATCTTGTGCATTTGTGTGCAGGAATGTGTGCACAATGTGAATTGTGAATCATCTAATAAGATCGAAATTGATATCCAGAAATACCAAATTAAGATTGTATAAGACAGTATTGAGACCAACTGCATTATATGGATGTGAGACATGGATACTAAACAACAAAGAAGAAAATAAACTGTTAAGATGGGAACGTAGAATAATCAGAAGGATAACTGGAAGAAAAAAGGTCGACTGATATATGAGAAGAACAAATTTATATTATTTTCAAGGATCCAATAATAAACACGGTAGTAAAATCGAGAAGACTACAGTGACTGGGCCACATAGAGAGTATCGGGGAAAGTAGAGCGGAGGAGAGGAGAGAGAGGAGGAGTAGGAGGAGGAAGACTAGAACGTGAAAGAAGGTAAGAAAGGCCAAGGAACCGATGGATACAGGTTGTCATGGAGGATCTAAGTGAAGTGGGTATTAAGGACTGGACTATGAACTATATATTCATATAAATATTTCATATATATATATATATATATATATATATATATATATATATATATATATATATATATATATATATATATATATATATATATATATAGTTTAGTGAAATAGAGCATCTAAAATAAATTTGAGTTTGTTTGTTAATTAATTAATAAAATGCATCCTTATATGCTCTAAAAAATAATTTCCGGTCTGTCTGTCATCCGAGGTTATTTTTTAAAGTAACAACGAAACTACACATTAGGTAGATGAGGCAATGATCTCTCGTGACACTGTCTTCTCATTGTCTTCTCTTCCTTGGTGTTTCCGCAGTTTGATCCACTATGACGATTTCTGATATACTGCTTCGCACCACTCTCCTCTACAGAACAAGTAAGCAGAGGAGAGTGAATCTTAAAATATTATTTTATATATGTCATTTGCCGACCTCACTTAAGGTGGTTCTTTACGTACACCTATTTGTTGTTGATCCTGTTCCTGAAAGAAAAACTCATTTCATTTTTCCGCAATTTCTTTATTTTTCCCAAGCACAGGACATGGTAGTCGCATGTAGTGTATCCCACGCTTGAAGAAAATATGAAATTATATCTCGGGCGTAGTCAGCCTAGTCCCCCAACAACTGGAGTTTCGACCTTCTGCCACCCCGTCCTGCGATTTCCTCTGGACGATAGACCGTCAGTTGTTGTAGTTTTTAATTGGAGTAAACAGCAATCTTCAGGAATGTCAGGGCGCCCAGAGCACGTCTCACTAGTCTGTTTTCGATTTGCTCTAGTGATTTGAAGTAGGATTTTGCCACGTAGCCCCACGCGATCGATTCGTATATCAAGACACTTCTTACTAATGATCTGATTATTAGAAGTTTGTATTTGAACCCTAATTTGCTATATTCTACATATTACGCCAATAATGGACTAGAATTTAGACACCCCACTAAAGAAAGGCTAATCTTTATCAAAATAACAACATGATCCATTATCTCGCAATCAATTGAGAAATTCATGTACGCCAAGTCCGCTGCAATTGAGCTTCATCGATATAATGAGTTAAGCACATCCAGCATGTAATAGTGCAACGATTTCAAAGACTCAAAAACTGTTTTGAAACAGCAAGATTAATTGAGTAACTTGTTAAAATATATGACCATAGATCAAAGTTCAATAAAACTTTAAAAACAATGAAAACATTGTAACTGGTTGTTCGTTATGGTACACCTACTCATTAAGGTAATGAAAATTTAATTATAGTAAAATAATACAACTCACATCATATCGAGAACTAAGCTGGTGTTAAGTCCATTCAAGTTGGGAACATGTTCCAAGCCGGTGTACATGATCCTTCTGAAAATAATAGACACATCTCGTTAGTATGTAACAATAAATACCTTTTCTCTATATATGAGTTATATTGAGTTTTGCTTTTCTCATAATTTTAAGGAGCTCGTTAAAACAACTATATTTTTCAGGACACATATATTATTTCAATTAAAGTGGAAAATATTTTTAAAATGAACCAAATTTAAAGTTAAAACCGCATTTTAACATACTGTTTGTTTCTTCGGTAACAAAACTAATGAAAAAACCATAACAATTTATCCAAATTTGGGTATAGTGCCCCAGAAACTTTTATAAGACTTCAACAGATCTATGAAAAAAAATCTAATATCAAGAACTCATGTTTTCATGTGGTTTAAGACATTCTTGGAAGACTGAAACTAGATTAAAGATGAATCTTTTCAGCTAAAGATCTTTAATTGCTATAAATAATGAAAATTACCATAAAATCTGGGATTTTATGCATTCTGATCGTCGGTTAATGGCCAGAATGACCAGGAACTAGTTGAATTTATCAAAACGTCTTTGTCTACGTCAACATGGTTCATAAAAATCTTTTGCAACATCAGGAAGAGTGGGGGACTGGTTTGACTTTTTAGGACGCATTGAAAATGACGGTGACAAGCATTCGATTGTCAGAGTGAGCAAATCAAGTATCAAAAGCATGCAGATTTACTTTTTTGAAAGCCAGGAGATTGTTCTTCTGGAATTTGCGTCTCAATGCCAAACAGTAAACCCACATTTTTACCGAGCTGTTTCAAAGATTACGAAAAATGATTATTCGTATGGGACCGAACATCAAGAACACCTGAGTTTCAATTAATGTTCTTTTAGCAAGTAAATACATTACAATGGGTTTGCGGGTTCCTTATTCGCCAGATTTGAGTCTGTGTGATTTTTCTCTTTTCCTAAGATTGGAAATTCACCTTAAAGGAAACCATACTGAGATATTGGAGAACATTGCAAAGACCGTCATCGACAAATTGAAGGCGATTGTATTATCTGAGTTCTAGCACAGCTATGGAGAGTGGACAAATCGTCTCCAGCGCTGTGCAGTTTCTCAAGGTCGCTACTTTGAAGGAGATAATGCAGAATCGGCATTTCACTTACATAAAAAAAATTATAAAACTCTGTCTCATTACTTTATTTATACACTTCGTATTTTATTTCAATTAAAGCGAAACATTTTTTTAGATAAAAAAAATCCCAAGGAAAGGTGTGCATTTTAGTAAAAGGGTTTCACAAAAAAAATTGCCAATACAATTTCCTATTGCAGTGCCAAACTAAGGAAATAACCATTCCAATTTCCGCGAGAAAAGCTCGTTTCTTAGTTTTTTCCTCTGTTATTATCACTTGCCACTATAAAATAATTTTACGCTAGAATAATCAGACTATTTTTAAATTGTTAGACAATTTTACTGAAAGAATACCAATGTAGTTAACTCTTATAATTTTATATCTATCATTATCAACGGGTCATCAAGCGTTACAACGTCAATACAACAGAAATTACATCAGTACAACAGAAATGAAAATTTTACCAAATTTATTTTGACTATCGACGAGGTCACATTTATAAGAAATGGAGTAAATAATTTCCATAACAACAATGTTTGAAAAGTGAAAAGAGCCCATTTTTAGCACAGAGTTTTAGTAAATGTTTGAGCTAGCATTTCTTGACCTGCACGCTCCCCAGATTAAACGCTCTGTGATTTTTTCTATGGGATTATATAAAAAAGTTAGTTTATCACGACGGATAAGTAAATACTGTGGAACAACTACAAGAGTGCATCGAAAACGCTTGCGATGTTATTCGTGGACACCGGGAATCGATTGCTACTTCTTTTTTATTTTATTTCAGTTTATTTCAGCTAGCAAGTATTCAGTTACTTAATTATATATTTTGATGTAGGTCTGTACTAAACATTAGATTACGCTTAGTGCATTGCCACGTCTTTAACTTAAACTATCTAAATATTGGATGTGTAAATTAATTGAGCATCTGCTTAGTGACGGCGGATGTAACATGATTGGGAATAACTATTAGTACTAGAGCAGGGTAAACTAATTAGGCAATAGTTGACTTTGAGCTATATTATCAAATAGTATGAGAATAAAAAGTATGAGATTTGTCTTGCACTCTCTTCCTAAATAATTATAAATATCAGAAATAGACCTTCAGATTCGTATGATCATATATTTGCAATGCTTAATTGATTTATATTTCTTAATTCATTTCCGCTATTTAACCGAAATCATGTTAATGAAAAAATTATAGCCTCAGATTGGAAGAATTCAATGTATTGATCCGCGTGGAGGCAATGGTTGACGGAGTTCAAGTCTCACTAACGAGCTGTTGCATTACAAGAATAACAAGTTGAAAAATTATTTTAACTGTTAATTTTTTCGGAGAACAATCTATAGTAAAAAGAAAGATTTTGTTAAATTATGGATTTTCTCTTTCGTTTCCAAGCTTAGAGTACCCACATGAAATGAAAAACGGATTCTGACTAAATTAGTATTCAAATAAAATCTGTTTGTTTTTTCTGTGTCTGTACGTTTTTTTTTATTGGATATCAACCTTTTTGTCCTTTATACTAATAACACCTAATGGATTTGTCAAACACAAGCCATTTTGAATATATTCTTTTTACAGCTTTAATTAAGGCAAATGTCGTTTTTGCTACTTAGTTCAATTTCGTCTTCTCAATCGACTAATTTTGTTTACCCTTTCTTGAACATTTGAACGAAATTACTTTTTTTTTTAATTACATCGGATATGTTATATTATAAAAAGGAAATTAAAAATAGTATTACTCTAAACAAATTATAGTTTTTATGGACGATCAACTAAGATATGAGGGTTGCTATTTATGCATCCGGAATTGCCTTTTTTTTGTTTTTCGATGATAATTTAAAAATTTTCATAAAAATATGTAGTGCCAAAAGCGCAGTGGCTTTGCAAGTGGATCTTGATAAAATCAGCAATTAGTATACGAGCAATAAAATGCAATTAAATATCAGCAAATGTAAACACATTATATTTAATTGAAGCATCTCCCCTATCCCGACTAATTATTCTACGAAGGATTGTTATTTAATCTATTTCGTATTGGCAACAATGGTATTGCTAGACGCCACCTGACATATATATCGTAAAGTTTGACTTTGTGACTGTATACGTACTCAGAACGTTTTGTGAGACGGCCGCTATTTGTGCTGTTTAGTGATTTGAATATTTCATCTCAGTCAAAACATGAAATTAACTGGTGGGAATTTTCGTGCGATGATTTACTACGACTTTTGACGTGCATTGTCTCAACAACAATGCATCAATCAACTCACTTCGACCTTTGGTGATGTGGTACCATTTAAAACCACTATATATCACTAAATCAGTGAATTAACTCGTTGAAAATTTGCGAAAAAAGATTCGTGTTGATTGATGCAAAGAAATGCTTAAAAAATACAATCGTGGTGCTTCAAAAGCCGTGTATAATATCTACGTAGGTAACGAATCTTGGATCTATGCGTATGAGCCCGAAAGTAAACAGCGCTCGACAGTACGGGCCTTTCAAAATGAACCAAACCCAACAAAAGTCCTGTTTTTTGGGATAAATGGGCATGTGGCTACACTGCCACCTAATAATCATAGAGCGGTTAATTCTAAATGTTTCACAATCATTAGTTTGCCAAAAGTTGAAGTTTGAATAAATAAGAAAAAACCACCAGCCAAGCCGGATTATTCACTATGACAACGCGAGTTCTTACATGTCAGTCCATAATGCTAAAATATGTTTGGTAAAAATTTGTATATTTATTGTCAAAAAATGTCAACAGATTGTTTTTCATCTCTTCTCCCATTGTAAACAATTTTATAACATGCGCAATAAATGATAGTTTATTGGTACGATGTACAGTGAGTATGGTGGATGAGCAAAAAATACCTCACTTGAATTTTCTTTCTGTTAGCTAATTCAGGAAGGGCTTTCATCAATTGCTGCGTTCAGCCGATGTAATTGTCAAATGTGGAAGTCGGTGTTGATGGTTTGGTTGCGTGGATAAAGCTCAAAGAGTATGAGTCTCTTCCAATCCCACCAAATGCAAATAATAATTTTCATCGGATGAAGGTTGTCTTTCGCCGTATTTGTAACCGGTAACCCTAACAACCTTCATTATTTTCTGTTGTACGTTGTTGTACACAATCCACTTTTTATCACCATTTATCTGATTCAAAAATTGTGACTCAAATTTAACTCAATAAAGAGGAAATTCGATCCAAATTATTTTTTTTTCAGGTAGTCAAAAACGGTCTATTTGCGAAATTTTAAGTTATCTTAGCTATTTTTCGAAGTTTTTAGCTATCTTACGAAACGTCGTGCTGGATCGTCGGGAATTAAGGCCTTTACTTACTCGACAATAGTGTTTGAAGGACTGCCAGAACAATGCCAGTCTTCGAGGTGAAAATATCTGCCCCTGGGCCAGTGGCGACTCGTGGGTTTTTAACGTGGGAGGGCGTAGAAGAAAAGAGTCCTGCTGAAGGTTTTTTTTTGCTTTCCCCTTTCTCCTTTTTACTTTTTGTGCTACTGAAATCCTATACAGGAGGTACAGTATGGTGTTTTACTCTGAAAAATTGTTTACTGTAATATATGCTGGAGGAGCGGCGCCCCAATACCCTCCCTCATGAGCCGCCACTGCCTTGGACTGACCAAACCACTTTTGCACCGTGGTAGCCTCAAAAGAAACCCTCTCCGAAAACATCACAAAGCTTGTTTTTTTGTTTGAACAACCTGTTTGAAATAATAAAAAAAACATAATGTGACGTAAATACAAATTACACTGACCTACAAGATTTTTTTATGTTTCTTTTACTGCACGAATCAAATCATAATAATTTTAGATTGAAAAAAAAAACATGATAAAGAAATGAATATGATAAAAAACCATTTTTATTAGCTTTAGTTTCTGTTATATACAACAGAAGGAAGTATTTTATTTTAACCGAGTAAGAGACGATACATTTTATCTACATACTAACAACAATGAAAGTCCATTTGAATTTTTTTTTATTGACAGTTACATACTAAGAGTTCAAAATTGATGGGAGAATGCCTGGCTGGTTGTTAGCTGCTGGATGGTGGATGTATGCTGGATGGGGTCTGTAGAGAATTATGTGGTGGCTTCATGAGATCATTTTCTTTTGGTCATGGGATGTGTAAGGTTTCATGGATTCTTCTTCTTCCACAATGTCTTCATTTTCTACTTCAAGCTCATCATTTTGGGGTGGAATAGGAACTGGTAAACTATCTAAAAGTATTATACTGTTCCTATTTTCTTCATTGACAATACTACCTTTATAAGTGGAGTCAAGCAGAAATACCAGTCATCTCTATGGGTTGTAGGTTCCCGCAAAACTATAGGCATAGCAAAAGTCATAGATAATTCTCTGTTTATCAACCATTCTCGTAGTATGGGGAGCCCATGACTTATTCTGGTCCCCTACTTTCATACTAAATGTAGTGGTGAGAAGCAGTCTTTACAATAGGCGTCAGATTGCGTTTCTGTGACGAAAATGATATTTCACCACAAACGTTACAAAAATTTACACATTTTGGAGGGATTTTGATTTAACAAATTTTACACTTTAAAAGCATTCCAAAACCAGAAATTCTGCACTAATTACAACAGAAACAATATGAGTAATATCTGAATGATTGTGGCGTGTTCATATATATTTTTCTTTTTTTAGATTTTTCGCCACGATCTAAAGCTCAAAAAATATCAAAAATATATGTTCTTATGTAAATAAAGAATCACTGGGTATACACAAAAACCAAACGGAGACAAATTTCTCAGTGATTCTTTCCCTGTAATAAATTTGCCGAACAAAATTTTAAAAAATATAAAAATGTTCTAAAATAAATACAAATTTTTGAACGTTAACGTTTCGGGAAGTATTCTCCTCCGGTTTTTAAAACGAATCTAAAAATAAATTATATTAATTTCTATAAATTCTGAAAAAATAGAAAATAGATATATTTTTTGTGTATGTTAATGATACTTACAGTGACAATTAGTTTTTGATGACAGTGACATACTACCAAAAAATATATATAGGTGAGGTTTACTGTGTGATTGTTTACTGTACTGATTGTGTATTGAAATACTTAAATGTTTTTAATTTTATTCTTTAGAATCGGGAACCATATTGAATTTAAATCTACCAAAGGCATAACAATACAGTTATTTTTATTTAAATTAATTATAGTGGTTTCTTTTAATCTTCTGTACTTTGTTATCGATTTTTTTAAAACCGTTTTGGAATTATTCCAATTGATTTTATAACCCGATTCCCATGTAGAAACAATATGAAACTCACGTCTCAGCAACAGTAGTTATGTTTATAATCTACAAAACAGCTGGAGTACGTTGTGTTTCGTCAGTTGGTAGATGTGAAGCTCACGAAAACAATTTCTAATTCCCCTCAAACTGAAAATGTTGACTATAAAAATTACATATCAGTATATATAAGAAAAACAAGGGTCAATCGGTCATATTTATGGTGATTTTTTAATTTAGCGGCACTACATAAGAATCAGCTATTTTTAAGTTCAAAACATTTACATTGTTGGTCAGTGTTGTCAAGCGACATTTTCAATTTGAATCAACTTAACTAACCAAATTCAAATCAACAGTGCTACAGTGAGGGGGTTACTGTCTAAAAAAGACAGAGAACGAATAGTTCCTCGAATGTACAGTCCATATAATAATTTAATACCTCCTTTTTGTTTTACCGAACTTACCGGTACTTAAAGTTTAACCGAAAATCCATGGTTTAATAATTCGATGGGGTGGGGTACAGTAGATGATAACCGTGGTTTGAAACCCACGTTAATCTATAGGTATATTTATTTGCACTACTGTCTTTTTGTGCAAAGTGAGATTTCAACAATGTTTTATATTATTTTGAACAAAAAGTTTCATTAAAACATAGAATTTTTTTTTTTATTTCACTGTTTCCCTAAGATATACTGGAAATTGCAGCCATTTATTCCATACATTTCAGCATACATTTGGTTTGTTTTCTTACAAAAAAAAAACTTACATATTATTGTCGTTTAATATAAAAGTTGATATTATAAGTACTAATTTTTTCTAACACATGATTAATTGTTTTATTAAACTAATTGTTCAAAATCTCCACCATTTGAGTCTATGTAAGTATATGGTACCGTTTTAACCTATTTTCCCAAACACCTTGAAAAAGTCCTGGTATATTTCTAAACCAGTGACTGTTGCCTATCGTGATAGTCGCGTACGGAATACAATTTTAGTTATAAAATAATTACACACTGATATTTTTGTCGCCAACGCCCTTTATCGTGGGGATCATCTCAATTAGTTAAAGAGAAGCAACTTTTATTTTGGCTGATATTTGGCTGATGTTTAATTGTGAGAGTAAAATTATTTTAATAATATTTATTAGTTATTTTTTGTGGTTTACTCGTTGAATAATAACCAATTAGTATTTGACAAATATGCTTTTGCATCTATTTCCTTCAACTCTTAGTTATTATCATAGTTTTTTGATTGTTGATTTTATAACTGAATATATTTTCCGCAGAAGCCATTAAGTGTTTGATCCTTGTTGTAAGAAAGTTTTTTCTTTCAAATATTGTGAATAATCGTTGGTTAAATTTACGAAAGTTATTTCCCTTCGACCCTGAATGTACGTATAAGATACTTCGAGATAGGTGTAATGCCGTAAATATATGTGTACTTTTATTTATAGTCTTGTTCGATTTATTTGTTTTTATATTCGATGTTATTTATATTTTGTATCAGAGAGTTTTTTTTATGCTTGATAGTGGAGATATCACATTTGGCTATTAAATGACTTTAGTAGAGATGCGGCCTAATTTAAAAATTCTTTCGTTCGCAATATTAACTCAGGAAATGTACCAGTTTCTCAATATTCCAATTAAGTTATTCTTATGGAACGAGTTTTTTTTTAATATTGCCATTTCACGCTCGGTTACGTTATTGTATTAAAGAAACTGACAGTTTTACTTGATTTCATATCCGATTAAACACAATTTTTGTCTCCTAGGGGTTGAAGATGTAAACAAAATTGATATTAACTATATATATATATATATATATATATATATATATATATATATATATATATATATATATATATATATATATTTATAAAGAAGATTGTAACACTACAACTTTCAGTTGGCTTTAAATTGGAAAATTCTTGATTATTAAAAAATTTCGACAGTTCACTTTAGAAATCAAAGGAGACAAGAAACTCCCTTTCCTAGATGACTTAATAACCAAGCTCCAACATGGACGCTTACAACACACAGTTTACATATACTTGAATGCAAGGTCCCATCACCGCCCAGCACAACTACAAAGGCTTGTTAACATCTTGATTGACCGAGTAAAAGAGCTTAAAATGATCACCGATGCTCTAAAGCAGAACGGCTACTCAGTCTATAATGTAAAGAAAGCTATCAACCATCAAAACAACCACCAGAAGCCAAATCAATACGAAAATAGGCCCGTAACAGTTCTGCCTTATATCAAAGGTGTAATAGGCCGCATTGGACTACTATTTCGAAGACATAATATATCAATCGCATGCAAACTACATAGCAAACAATAAAATCAGCCATCAGAAGTCCCAAAGATCAAATTATTCTAGAAAATCCCGGCGTACACAGCATATCGTGTGGGATGGCATACGTGGAACAAACCAACCTAAGAATAACAGCATGGCTCGAAGACCATTTCAACATCATCTACAAACAGGGCACAAAATTTTGACAGTTGCCGACAAATAGCAACTATCTCGAATTACAAAACAAGAACCATTCGAGAAACAATAGAAATAGGAAAAATCGGACTCCTAAACAGACCGAAGCTCACCGACCGCAATTGAGAACGGGCCCAATAACAGAACCAATACGAAGCACGCACCACCACTTGGTGAAACGTCTGTATGTTTCCAACAAACACCTCCCACAGAAGTTTCTTCCGATTCCAAAAATAAAAAGAAAGCGGATTAATGATTGTATTCCTTTCATTTGACACAAATGTTAAGTTTTTAATCAAACTCGGAGATTTTCGACATGTAATATTATCATAATTTGGTAGAAAATTGAATACATTCGGATAAATAAGTAGAATAATTATTATCAAACTAGCTGCCCGGACAGTCTTCGTTCTGTCAAAAGTTGATAGTAAAAATCAAATAAGTATTCCCGAGTGATCACGTTATTTATGTAGACTGCAATACTTTATAAACTTGATGATATTCACTCTAATGCTTAATGGTATACAATATTTTTTGTTTGGTTACTTGGCGCGTAAACAAATAAAGCTGACGGTTTCCCAACGCGAGAGCAGGCAACATACAACTGTCCAGGAGAGAAGCATGGGTTTTCAAGGTTAACGCCGCAAATACTTAAAGACTGGCCCTTTGATTTATTTATGGTCATTGCGAAAGCAAACCGCACTGGAAATTGCAGTCGTTTAAATTCAAATGATACGTCAGTTGGTATCATTGGGATGCGGGGTATCACACTTATTCTCCCTTTTATTTTCCTTTTAGAATTGTTGCTTCAATTACATTGTTAAGTAAATATTTCACTGATAGCCGTGTGCCGTTACAAAGACGTGGTGGGTTAATATTTCGTAACATTATGACTACCGATCCTACTTTCAATTGAAGATTATGGGGTGGCAATCCTGGCAAATCCAATGAGTTTAAAAATTCTGGTGGATAGTTGGCGACATCATCTTGATTAGTTGCGCAATCAACTGATCTGTATGTCTTTAATTCACCGGAAATTTCATTTTGAATTTTAAGGTTTATTTCATTTAGATCCGTGTTTTTGGCAGCTAATATAGCACGTTTGCTCAACCAAAAATGATGTTTGTAATTTTGAGTGACGTTTGGGAACACCTTTTGTATGAGCTCGGTTGGTGTTTCAGTAAACTGACAAAAATCGACACGAAATGTAATGCAGCCAGTCGAATCATCAACAGGTATTTTGCCATTACCAAGGTTAATGAGTTGTTTAGAAAATATTTTTCCAGATCGATCATTTTGCAATCCGACACTCATATTCTTACATAAATTTAGTATCTTGACGTATTTCCACAAAATGGAGGACTTTAAACATGTATTGAGTTCATCCGCTGGCATTGACCGTGGAATCACTGGTAATGTTTGACGGAAATCTCCTGCTAATAAAATCATCGCTCCACTAAATCGGTTTTGATTGTTTCGCAGATCTTTCATAGTTCTGTCTAATGCCTCCAAAGACTTTTTATATGCCATCGTGCATTCATCCCACACTATCAACTTACATTGCTGCAAAACCTTCGAAATGTTGCAGGTCGGAGTTTCATTGCTTTGAAAATTCAATGGTAATTTTCAACCGCCTTCCAATAATGTGGCTGCAATACCAGATGAAGCAAGTGCGAGTGCAATTTCATTTTGTGAGCGAATTGTTGCTAAAATCAATGAAATCAAAAAAGCTGATCTGTTATTTGCACAACGCTGATCAATTTCCTCTGTTGAATTTCCCATGAAATAAATTTGCAAGAATTTGTAGTCGCAATCTGACACCGGCAACAGCGATCCTGCTTTGTGATATATTGTCCTAGTATCTTTAAATTAAACTAAAAAGTTATAGCTTGTAATCAAAAACATAAATGAAAACGAAAGTTATAGTTTGTAGACAAAAACCAAAAAAAAGTCGTGTTACCTTAAAAGTTGGCATGAAATTGTTACAAATTATATTTGTTGTCCCAAAAGAAGTCATTTGAAAGCAGTTGCTATATTTTTGTATGTTTGTAAGGAAATATATGGAATCAGTTCCAGTTCCTGAAACTAATGAGTACAATGGCTCTGGTGGTGGAACCAATGGCACTAATTTCACTTTTTCATTTGCTTCATTTTTGTATTTCAATGCCTTACAATATAGGCAAACTAAGTTCATAGGTTCAATAGCAACGCATTCGTAGGAACTGTAGTCAATTGAAACATCGTAACTGAAAGCTGCTCGTGAAACATTGAAAGCAGTTCGGAGACGACGCGTTACACGTAACCTAATCCTTTCAATTTCATTTCGCTCTTCACGTTGTTCTGTAGTCCGATTAGATTGAAAGTTTGCTTGGTTTATAGCATTTCGAGTTCTTCGACCCAAAATACTGCGCCCACATTTTGGCGGCATGGATCTAAACGTGATCACACGGAAGATACAATTGGTTTTCAAGAGAAGTGAAAGTATAAAAAAAACCAAGAACCGCCACGCACAGAAGAATTAATTTACACTATCACTATAATATTAATTAATAAATAAATTACACTATCACTATAATATTATTATATTTTACTATATTACAACATTACTATAATATTGTCTTTGATTATTTTTTTCACATGCATAAATTGATATTCATTCAGTCTAATCAACTTGAATGTATACCATAAATAATTCAAACGCGCATTTGTTTTGTTTAGATTGACGTTGACAATTTACGTCAATTTTTTGATAGCTAGTTTTTATGTGAAAAGAAAAGTGTTGTTTTTACTATTGTCCACTCAATTTTTTTTATATATATTAAAAATTTCCGTGTGCCTTAAGGAACATACGAAAAAAAAATTAGCCGAATTGGTCGAGCCGTTCTCGAGTTTTGCGCTTAGCAACATTCATTTTTATTTATATAGATTAAAAATTGCATAAACCTTTTAAAACCAACAACAAAAATACAAATGCATCCTGGCGATTTCGTATAATTGATAGCATAAGTATAAAAGTTCATTAGCTTATTTATTACAGGCTTTATAAAATACTTTTTTTGCAGGTATTTGCTCAAAAAATTATACGATCCTTATTTCATAAACATTTCATTTACATTTTAAATGTATCCTCATTTTCATAATTATTTAGGATAACAAAAAGACCCCGCTATGATAATAACAAATGTATTATTCCAAATTTAGTTTAATTTTTCAACAGTAAGCCCCTTTCGGTCCAAGAAGCATGTTCTGGTAATATTTCGATACCATTTTCTGTTAAATAAATTCTTCACTTTATATTTCCAACGAATCTTTCATTGTGGGTCCCTAACAAATGGTTTTCATTAACTGTACAAATATAAATATATTCAACAAACTAAAATGTATTGCAAAAACTGAAATTATCAAATACAACTTATTAGCTGAAATTATAAAACAGAAAATGTTGAATTTATATTATTTTACCCTAAACAAAAATTAGTTTTTATATTTACAACCTTAACCCTAGAAAGCTAAGACTCAACCCATCTTTGAGCCATTAACTCTATTCCTCTTTGGTTCTCCATAACAAGTCTTTGGCTCTCCTAAACGACAGGAGATTCATCAGAGATTATTTGTCGGGCAAAAAGCTGAAATAGGATGAAACCTCTCAGGAGTGAAATACAATCCTTTGTAAAAAGAAAAAAGGAACTATTTTTATTACACACGATAATAAAAATTTTCTGTAGTAATAATAATAAATTAATAATTTCAAATTTAGTTTACTTTTCGAACAGTCCAGCCAGTTTCGCGGTGGCCAGGTGGGCTAGTCACTCGCCTAGCAATTCAATAAATGGTTCTAATCCTAGGTCGGGTATGAATATTTGTACAGCCAAACCGACTTTAATGGGGTTTTGTAAAAAACTGGGTAAAATGGACTCTAATTGACCAGAGTAGCTGATGCGTCTATAATCTAAATCCAGAGAAAGAACCATTTCGGACCAGGAAATATATCCAGGTAACGTTTTCAATGCTATTTTCCGTTAAATAAATTTTTCACTTTATATTTCCAACGAATCTTTATTTTTCGGTCCCTCACAATTAACACACGCATTTACCTACTATCACCAACAGGAGATCCTTTATCCCATATATATATATATATATATATATATATATATATATATATATATATATATATATATATATATATATATATATATATATATATATGTGTGTGTGTGTGTGTGTGTGTTTCTAAATCATTCTGGGTGTCGATCCGTTGATTCTGTGAAGAGTGACGACGTTTCGCCAAAATCTCATTTGGCATTTTCAAGTGTTGTCCGCTTCGACTGAAGGGCCCAACTGACGATATATGTGATGTTGCTGTGTTACAAGATCCGGAGGAATTGAAACTCTCAGTTCAATATGAAGAAATCGCCAACAATGTGCTTCAAACGGCTACTTCAATAGCACCAGAAGAAAAGTGTCTCAAACAGACAAAAATCTCCAGTGAGAGATTTGATTTAATAAAGAAACGGTGGGCAATGAGAAATGCAGGTAGTCTTTTTGGCAGGATCGAGTACACTGAGCTCTGCAAAACTATAAGAAAACGTATCAGAGAGGACACGCGCCGATTCAACATGCAGCTAGTGCAAAGAACCCTGGAAGAAAACAAAGGAATTAACAAGGCTAAACAGAAACTGAGAATGAAAAGAGCTCAAATATATGCCTTAAGACGTGAGGATGGCACAGTATGCAGGGCGCGTACGCAAATGTTAGAGGTTGTCAGAAAATTTTATTCCCAGTTATATGAAGATCAGAACCAATCAAAGACAATAATACCCACGGAAGAACAAATGCCAGATATCCTAGTGGAGGAAGTAACAAATGCTATAGAATCGATGAAAAACGGCAAGGATCCAGGAAAGGACAGTGCAATTGTTGAAATGCTGAAAGCTGGTGGTCGGGCTATATATAAAGCACTGGCAAAATTGTCCTGAAAATGCCTCAAAGAACAAAAAGTACCTGACTTATGGAAAAAAGCAGAAGTGATAATTTTACATAACAAAGGGGCACAGGAAGATTTAAAGAACTACCGTCCAATAAGTCTCCTATCAGTAATGTCCAAATTTGCACTAATATTATCATATAAACGAATATTAAGAACATTGAATGACGCACAACCAAGAGAACAAGGATTCCGAAGTGGATTCAGTACAATGAATCACACTCAGGTTGTACAGCAGGCCATTGAATGGCACAACGAATACGCCATGCCACTGTGATTGGCTTTTATTGACTACAAAAATGCATTTTACTTAATCTCAAATCAGGCCGTAATGGATGCATTAGAATCGATATATGATGGAGCTACAATGATGATCTTGAAGTGGGAATTAATGTAGAACGAGGTGTACGGCAGGGTGACGCAATATCGCCTATTCTTTTCTCGGCTGGCCTTGAAGAAGTATTCCGTAATCCGAATTGGGTGCAGGATGGTGTAAAGATCAATGGGGCAAACTTAAACCATCTTAAATTTGCAGATCATATCGTTCTCGTTCCAAAAGACACATAGGAGCTACAAAGACGCATATAAGAGGTGCAAAGGGCTGGCGAACCATTTTGCTTAAACATTAACATAAAATAGGGTCAGGTTATGTTCAATAAATTCGCTGAAGGCAAAAAAAAATCAGTTTAAGGAAGGAATTTGGAGTTTATATATCATTGACAGAGGATTTCAATGGAAGGGGATACCGCTCGGAAGGTGGAACGGCGTGTTAAATATGGCTTGTAGGTATTTGGCAGGTGTGCCACTTTGTTTGAAAAGAAAATATATCGATCATTGCGTCCTGCCCGTTATGACATACGAGACATACGAGGAAGTGAAATCTGGATAGTCGGATTCAATTCAGAAACTTCGGGTAGCACAGAGGGGAATGGAAAGATGTATGCTTGGTATTACAAGACGAGACAAAATTCCCTGCACATGGATCACGGAACAAACGAAAATGTGTGACATCATCGAAAGAGTTAATCAGTTGAAATGGAGATGAGCAGGTCATATAGCAAAGCGAGAGGACGATAGATGGACAAAGGCAATCCTGGAGTAGATACTGGTTGATCGCTAAAGTTCGCGAAGAAGACCGAAAGCACGATGGACTGATGATGTCGTTATGTATATTAGACCCTATTAACAGAGGAAAGCCCAAGACCGTGAAAGTTGGAAACATGCTGAAGAGGCCTTCATCCTGCAGTGGATCGACACGGACTGATGATGATGAAGATGAATATGATGATGATGGTTGACGGATGAAGGAATGGCAAGGCACCAACGTGGAGCGCGGGTGAACTTTGTTATTATTATTATTATATATATATATATATATATATATATATATATATATATATATATATATATATATATATATATATATATATATATATATATATGTATATATTGAATAACGAATGTTATATTTGGTGTTGTATTGGTATTTCAAATTTGTACGCTTCGATGCTGTAGCGTCGAAGTACAAACACTATATCCCAACCCCAACTTGCAGACAAGGAAATTTGCATTCAGGGTTTTCTTGCTCTAAATTGATTGCCTGTCGAGATAATTGACTTCAATTCACCCATCTAGTTTCGTTCTTTTGCCCCTGCAACGATTGTGATGCCATCCTTATCTGATTTTTGGATCGTTGGCAATTTCGGCAAGAAGGCCTTGCAGAGTATCAAGGATAAATTGAGTAACAAATGACCCAGTTAATGTGATGGTTGATTTGAGAGAAACAATACCTGCAGTCGTGGAAAGGCGACAAATTACCTCGTCTGGACACGTGAAAAGGGTACTAGAGGATCGACTACCGCAACTGCCTTCTTTTCGTGAAAAAATCCTTATAGGACAATTGTTATTGTTATGTAGCCAACTCTCAGAAAGTAAACTTGTGTTGAGAGTTGGAGTAAAAAAACACAGTCAGCCATAAAAACAACCATATAAAATTCAGAGTGATTACACTATATGACAATGTGACAATATTAAAATATACACATTTTCCCGAAGTAAAACACTTTAGCATTACAATCGTAAACATAGATATAAAACCAAAAACGATATACTTATCTAAATATATGTTGGTTACTAACTATATGGGATTCCAGTAACAGTATTACTGTTGAATTTCTCCAAATGAATGATATTAGCGAAATTAGTGAAATTAAATCTAGACTTAATAGCAAACTTCAAGGAAACAATATTTGAGTATCTGGAATATCAATCAGATTTATTTCTAGGTAGGACTATATTAGTACAATTATAAATTCTAGTATTATGTTTATGAACATTTTAGTTGAGCTAGAGTGCCCCTCTTTCTAAAGGATTTTTTTCTTATCAAACACAAACATTTGGAAGGGTAAGAGTTAAAAAAAAATTAAAACATTTTTTTAAACTACCCTAGTATATATACAGAAATACCCTCAGCTTTATTAATACATTTTTTCGAAATAAAATTGTTATAAGCAGAACGGTCGTTACTGGAGTGCAACGAACACGAAACACAAACATCAAAAATCCCTACATTCTCCTAAATTAACTGTATGGGCTTCAATGTCATCGGAGAAATAATAGGCCCGAACTTTTTTGAAGACAGTAGGGGACATGCAGATACCGTCAACTCAGAGCTTTATGTGGAAATGTTGGTACCTGAACCTCATAACTTTATTGGTTATAATCAAAGAATATGGTTTCGGCGGATTGGAGCAACATCACTTGTTTACAACGAGTTCGTGAAATTTTCCCATTTCCAGTAGAGGTGACATAAATTGGCTTCCGCATAGTCCTATCGGCTTTTCCTTGTGGGGCTATCTAAAATCGAAAGTTCACGTCAATAAACCGGGTTCTGTTGCAGTTAGAGGAAAATATCTGAAACAAAATGGCAGCCATTTCAGAGATTATGTGCCGAGCTGTATTAAGGAATTTTGATGTTCGTTTAGATGAGTGCCGTAAGTGTGAAGGTTTACATTTGAATGACATAATTTTTAAAAATTAATTTCCAAAAATGTGTGTTTAGTAATTCAGGTTTTTTGATGGGCGTCTCTCTTTTATTTATATCGCTATATCAAAAATATGATTGTGCTTTGTTCCAAAAGCTTTCTTTTGAAACATCTTGTATAATAATCTGTATTTCGATTTCAAGTACAACCTAAAACCTTTCTAGTTCAAAACACAGCATAAAGGTAGTGCACAAGGAAAGTTTCGAAACGGTCGACAATGAACAGGATTTTATTCTAACTGGATATCAGGCTTTTGGCCTTTTAATAGAAATATCTAATGAATGAACACACAAAGGATTATGTATTCCCTTGACATCTTCATGTAATGTAAACATAATTAGTATTTTCTCTTTGTTCTTTTAGTGCGTTTCCATTTCTTTGTCTTGACTTTTGTAGTGAATATTCTGCGCGGTATGTGTTCTTTAGTTACATGCAATATTCAGGAATATATTTCATTTTAAGGAAATTTAGCATTGTAGAACTTCAAACGATAACGAGTTAAATTTCGCCTTTGTTGCGTTTAGGTTTGAAATTGTTTTAGGACCGAAATTTAATAATTTCGTAATGTGAAGGAAAATTGAATCGTAAAAAGCCACACGAATTATTTTGTATAAAATGAGTTAAAGACAAAAAGCATTATGGATATGTTGGAAACATACCCAGTTTATTGGGTCAATTACTTATGTTTACCCCAACTGTTTGATTGTTTTTAATTTTTAAATATTGAAATTAAATTTTAATTAATCGTTATTTTAATAATTCTTCTAGGTCTGGCGGTTAATAATTCTCATTTTTTTTAAAGATAGCCCTGGAAATAAGGGTCGATTCAGAGTCTAATACCTTATACCATTTTGTTGCTAGGGCAGTACATCTTAAAATACCATGAACTTTTAAACGATTTCGAGTTGGCGTCATATTTTTTCGTGTTAAAACCATTTGCGGTAAGTATTGCTTTTCTTGTTTAGTCAAAAGAAAAACATGAGTGAAAGCCTTCGTATACTTGTGGACCCTTACAGTGACAATGTTACAACGCAAAGTGTACTGTGGCACTCAAAAGTGGTGATTTCGATTTGAAAGAGAAAGAACGCCCATGTCAATCGAAAAAAATTGAAGATACCGAATTACATGCATTGCTAGAAGAAAACGATATGCAACTCAACCACAAATGGCAGATAAGTTAAATGATGGTCGCCAAACCATTGGTGGTCGTCTACATAACATGTGAAAGATAAATTAGCTGAATGACAGATATAGGGAAAATAACTTTATGCGAAATTTTGCTTTTTTTGGCATAAAATAGAGACTTTTTACATCGGATCGTGGCTGGAAACGAAAACAGGATAACTTGAATTAAATGAAATGAAACTTAAATTAAATAAAATGAAGAAAAAAAAATGAAAGAAGGAAAAAAAAGAAAATGAAAATTAGATGCAAGCAACATCCACTTTTTTTTATTTAGACTCGCAAAATTTTTAGAAGTAAAAATACATTTGAAGCTCAATTTTGAATTGCATATTAAAAAAAACTTAAAGCGATCGTGGTCTTCGAATTCTTTAAAAAAATTTCTGGTTTATCCTCTTTCTTAGCGTATGCATGTATGCCATAAAAACGTTTTACTAACTTCACTGGTTTGCTAAGTTTGTGTATCGGGGCGCATTAGGCTGATATTCAATATTATTTATTTGTGTAAATAACATAAGCTAAGTAGATAGAAAATGCTATCTCACTCTTGGGCAGTGAAGTCTGGCTGCTATCTCGTTCTTACATATAATTTCGCGTCACAATCCCTCTTGGTTGATTAATGTTCAAATTCCCAGTTTCGCGTAAGCGTCGGTAACTTTGGTTGGTCGGTAATGTGCGGTGGGAAGATAAGCGTCTGTTAGGAAAGCGTTCTTAATAGATTCTTTGCGCTTCTCGTAAAACACCATTGGCGCTTCCATATGTCACCAAAAAGTCCGCGTATTCTTCATTAGAGAATGCAGCCATCATCAAATCGACAAAATGTCCCAAAAAAACTAACAAAATTAAACAAAAACTAACACATCTCAACAAAAACAAATAACACAAGTAATAGAATTAAAAGATTAGCGGCGTTGTCTTGGAACAACAAATGCGTTAATTAGCAAAGACAGTTAAATCACGACTAAAAAAAATGAAACTACCACGCGCATTTTTTAAGCTGGTTTTCCGTTTACCTAATGAAAGAGATAGACAAATGATGCAATTCTACTGTGTATGAGGGAGATAACAGTTTTAACCTGCTTTGTACGTGTTGTTTACCCAAACACATACTGAGGAGAGCAAAAGACAAGACAAGACAAGACAAGACAAAAGACAAGAAAGCAAAAGACCCCTCCTATCGGCCATTTTAATTTGACAAACGATGCACTAAACACCCTGTATAAGATAAGATTAAGTATGAGATAAAGAATTAAATAATAAGAAAAAAAATTAGAATTATTAATAAATGGTTGATTTGTCCGTTACTTTGTGATTGTGCATTTTTAAATTGAATAGAACAAAATTTTTACTTAGTGGTATTTATAAATATGGTATCGTGCATTACAGAACAAAGTGTATTGCTTCTTCTTCTGTGTCATATTTCTTCTTTTCAGAAGTCAGAAGCTTGCACCCTTATTGATTTCTCGTGCCCAGTGTTTGAACTTTAAACACTAGGCCAGGTCATTTAATGCTCATTTATTCCTGATGTTCATAGTATATTTCAGACAGGCGTATGAACTTGTACAAAAAGAAGCAGCATGCGAAGCGATAGAGGAAAGGAAAGTACGAGCTAAGTCTATTAGATTAACCCAGATGACTTAATGACTTAACTCTAAAGCAGTAGCAAAATTCATCAATACTCCACGGTAAAATTTGAGATCGGAAACGGTTTCCCATAGGGGCATGGATCAAGGCTCACCGAGGGCTGTTGTGCCACAGGAAGAAGAAGAAATACATATATCAATAGTTTATATCATTATACAAAGCGTCTTTCAAATTGAGTGGTCTTGCATAAAACACAGAATTTGCATTGATTTCAAAAATTTGGACTCCACAAAGGAGTGAATCCACAACATGGCATACTTTATGAAATTATTTAGCTCTGAAGGCATATAAGGTTTAAAGAATACAGGAAGTAAAAACACTGAATCATTCAAAACGTTTTGCATTTGTCAATTGGAACAAAGAACAAACAGATGATTTTTTTCAAACAACATTTTGAAATTGGTGGATCTGTTAATAAATGCCGCATTTGAGGTGAGGAAAATCCACGACTGATTCATAAAAAACCTTTACATACTAAACGAGTCTGTTTGGTGTGCATTATGGTCAGGAGGTCTAATTGGATAGTTTTTCTTTCAGAATGCTTTGGAAAAAGCGGTGACTGCGAATAATGTTCAAAACAAGATCATGTTATTTGACACCGTTGGAATATTTTTATTTGAGTTACGTTGAAAAGCCAGGTCTATAAGAACAATCTACAATTGATTTCTGGGTACTCTTTTTGGGAGGATTTGGACACCCAGCTCACGAGAGGATCCCTATCATCCACGACTGATTCATAAAAAACCTTTACATACTAAACGAGTTTGTTTGGTGTGCATTATGGTCAGGAGGTCTAATTGGATAGTTTTTCTTTCAGAATGCTTTGGAAAAAGCGGTGACTGCGAATAATGTTCACAACAAGATCATGTTATTTGACACCGTTGGAATATTTTTATTTGAGTTACGTTGAAAAGCCAGGTCTATAAGAACAATCTACAATTGATTTCTGGGTACTCTTTTTGGGAGGATTTGGACACCCAGCTCACGAGAGGATCCCTATCATCCCATCATGATGCCCGCTATATCGGGACTGCGTTACAATCCTTTTAGAGGTAATTTCTTTGTTTTTTTTTATTTTGTCGTTTTTTATTTGTCGTATCTAACATCCGCTCATCGGCTGTATATATATGTAAGCATCAAGTTTCAACTACTTTTAAATTATAATAAATTTATTACTTTTCCTGTATTTGGTTTTTCTTTCTATGCAGTAACGATATGCGTCGCAACATACACTCCTGGACAAAATTAACGCAACAATATAAATTATTAAAAAGATTAATTTATCTTTTTCTTATGCCACTTTTAAAGTTTATCGATTGTATGAATAGTAGGCTATGCATATTTTGTTTCGTTGTTAATGACATCACGAAAAACAATTCGTTTAGATTTACAGTTTTAAAGATTATTTTAGGGGATAAACAGTTTTATGCAATACTTGTAATAGATTTTCTTTAAAATGAAGCTTATAATTTGTTACTTTTTTGGAAGTATTACGTTTTATGGTAGACTGTTTTATTTGTGACTCTGAAAAATTGGAAAAATGAATCGAACAATGAATTTAACTGAATACGAGTTAGTGCGAGCATCAGTTTTATTGGATGAGGGATATTCTACAATAAGTCGTATGGTAAGACTGAAGTAGGAACTTACTCTAGAAGGGCGGAGAGAGGGCGAAAACGATGCACTAACGACCGAGATGAACGTTTGCTTAGCCAATATGCTTTAAGAAACAGGACTGCTACCAGTTCTATGATGGGAAACGAACTCGAAGCTACCCGCAATGTCGCAGTTTCTTCTAGAACAGTTAGGGGATGATTAAATGATGCTGAATTAGGTAGTAGGAGACCAGTCAATTCGTCCTTGCTTATTACAGAGAACAGAGTTGCCAGGTTATATTTTGCTCGAAATCATCAAAATTGGCCTGTGGATGATTGGAAATAACTTTTCTTCACAGATGAAACTAGGGTTACCCTAAAACATCCAGATAGTCGTGAGCGAGTATGGCGAAGTACCAGGAGTGAGGTATGCTACTTGCAATGTCTCTGCAAGGATTCCTTCTCTGTTATGTTCTGGGGTGGCATCTATTTTGTGCGTACGAGATCCATGAATGCTGAATACTATCTTGACAATATTGTAGTACAACATGTGATGCCTTTTGGTCATTTCTTGGAACCCAATTTCTTGTTTATGCAAAACAATGTTTGACCTCACGTGGCTAGGGAGGTACTGGATTATCTTAATCAAGTTGGTATACCAATTATGCAATGGCCACCAAAAAGCCCGGATCTGAATCTGGTCAAACGTGTATAGGAGTATCTCAAAAGAAATGTGAAACGTCATATTCCTGCACCTAGGAACCTGAGGGAACTTGAAAATGCAGCTATCACAGAATGGGAATAAATTCCTCAAGATTTTATCCAAAATTGAATTAGAAACATGCCTAGACGCATAAATACTGTAATCCGAAGTAGAGGATGCAACACAGGCTACTAGTATCCCCGTTAAACCATTAATTTCTTTCTTTCGTCATTTCATAATTTCAATGATTTTGTTAATAAGTCTTAAGAATAATTTTAATTGAAATCTTTTTCAGACATATTGTAAATGATTCACTTTTAAAGTATCCAAAAATGTTTTCTTCAACTTTTAATGCAATCAATGTCCATAAAAAAATATTAAAATTAGTTAAATATAGCGATTTGTATGATTTATTATGTTGTTGCGTTAATTTTGTCCAGGAGTGTATTAAATATTCATCACTTTTACTAAGTTCACCTAATACCAATTATCCCCCGTCGTTGGAAATTGAATCTTCTTTACATATCTGCTTCAGTTTATCCTGTTTTCCCTCCTAGAAATTATCTATTTCCGTATTCTATTATCAAATCGGTTAGAAAATACTGAAATGATCACCTCGCTTTTTGTTTATACGAATAATACAAAAACCATTTATAGACAACATACTTCTTAGAAGTAACGAATTTACTATTTTCTTGTATGACTTCATAAAACATTTTTTCTGTTTCTAATAATTTTAAGGTATTAAATATTGGAATCCCTTCTGGCCAATTAAATTTAATAGGATTGAAACTAGTAGGAAAATTTTGAAACTTTCTTTAAATATCTAGAAGTTTTCCAATTAATTTCGCTCGATAGATGCTTTGGCAGGCCAAATATCCTCAATTTTAATTACTTTTCGATTTCGTATGTTAAATGTGATATCTTTCATGGCTACCATACCTAAAACATTTAAAATAGATTTACAATAAACTGGAAGATATTTACTACTAAACTGAACAAATTACTTTTTTTTAACTTCTCAACGCGCGTTTGGCTAACGATGTTAGCATCATCAGGAGATGAGTTAATCTTTTATTATTTAATCGAGATTAAATCATCTCCTCATGATGCTAAAATGGTTAACGAAATGCGCATCGAAAAGTTAAAAAATTATTTGGTGTTTAGTGGTAAATCTTTTTGAGTTTAGTGTTTCACACCAATAGAAGAATTGATAGATTTACATTGATTTTTCTTTTAATTACCGTATTTACCAAACATCACTTATAAAGGGTATTCCATTAAGAGGTTTCGAATGTTGGAAACGAAAAATAAAAGTAACATACCTAAAAGTTATTTAAGGCAGTGCGAAGCTGGACAGTGTACAATTATACGTGGATTATATCTGTCAATGTCAATGTCAGATTTCGAATGTTGTATTTTGCTAGTCTTCTTATCTCAAATTTTGTTTATGTTATTCGGTTTCATTGTGGAATTCAGTACAATTTCAGCAATGGAGCGCTACACAGTAGAACAACGTGTTTACATTGTTAAAACGTATTTTTAAAATGGGTGTTCTGTGAGAACCACATTTCGGCGAATTCGTGAATACTTTGGTGTATGCAATCGTCCGTCAGAAGTAACCATTCGCAAAATAGTGCGTAGATTCGAAACTACCGGATCTGTGAAAGATATCGAAACAAAAGTCCGGGAACGTCCTGCTCGTTCGGTTGAAAATATTCAGGCGGTTCGTGAAAGTGTTACTGAAAATCCAACAAATGTCTGTTAACAGACGCGCGCAACATTTGGGTATCAGCAGAACTTCAACGTGGCGAATTTTGAGAAAAGACTTAAATCTACATTCTTACAAAATTCAGCTGACACAGGAGCTAAAGCCAGCCGACCATGGGCAACGCCATGCATTTGCCAATTGGATCCTACAGATGAAGGCAAATGACAATAATTTTTGCGATAAAATCATTTTCAGTGACGGGGCTCATTTCCACTTAAACGGTTACGTAAATAAACAAAATGTTCGCATCTGGGGCAATGAAAATCCTAGAGAAATCCACGAAATCCCGATGCATGCTCAACGTGTCACAGTTTGGTGCGGTTTTTGAGCTGAGGGTATCATTGGACCGTATTTTTTTGAAGATGAAGATGAACGAGCTGTTACAGTAAACGGAGAACTATACCGAACGATGATTGATGTTTTTTTATGGGATCAAATAATGGACATGGATTTAGAAAATATGTGGTTCCAACAAGATGGTGCGACATCAGCACGTGAAACATTGACTTTATTCGTGAAACATTGACTTTGTACACAGTTTGGAGGGAGGCTGATCTCCCGGAATGGGGACGTAAATTGGCCACCAAGGTCATGCGACTTGACGCCGCTAGACTATTTTTTGTGGGGCTATGTGAAGAGCAAAGCTTACGAAAATAGTCCGCAAACCGTTCAACAGTTGAAAGAAGAAATTAGGCGAATAATTCGTGACATAACTCCGCAAATGTGTTCAGCAGTAATCGAGAATTTCAACAAAAGAATTGTGAGCTGCCAGAGAAGTCGTGGCGGTCATTTGACAGATGTATTCCACGTATAATTGTACACTATCCAGCTTCGCACTGCGATAAATAACTTTCAGGTATGTTATGAAACGTTTCTTTTATTCGTTACCAACATTCGAAACCTCTTAATGGAATACCCTTTACATCTTCATTTTTATTTCTATTTAAGATAATTACATTCGAAAAAATACTTTGTAATACGTATTTGTATATGACGTTTAATAAAAAGAGTTAGTTGAAAGTACGCTTCTATTTTTGAAGATGGACTTAAAGACAATCTTTTACATTTTTAACACATTGTCTTACATTCGTTATTCTTTTAATGCCGCCATGAAAACTAGGGGGCATTTTGTTTAAATATTCCTCATCTTCACTTTCATTTTGTTCAGCATTGCCAATTAAACATTTCCGCTGTCGTAAGATCATTATCTATTTCAATAAAATTATCCTAACGGGTCTTTCGAATTGAACAGCTTTTTTAATTCTTATTAAAACATAGATGGCGTTATTTACCTATGCATAGGTCTAGTCTCATTTCGATAGTGTAATGTATGACATTTATAAAAATGGAGTCGTACATAATACAGCAATGCTGTTAAAATTGATGAATTATTTTATAAAATAGGGCATTCAATGAAAAATGCTTTTAGAAAATTGCGTGATATTTACGGTTTGCACGTTATTATAGTTGAAACGCAAAGAATGCAGGGCCAGGCTTTGTCAAGAGTCCATCTGATGACGACTGAAATACAAGATACTGGTCCCGGAAAACGGTGCTTGGCGGTATTATCGGTGAATAGAGGCGAACGGTGGCACCACGTGGAGTATGGGTGAAAGATTTCTGTAATAAATAAGAGAGCTATTTTTTTCATCCTTCGATGGGGCATAAAATAAAGACAAGTATAAGTAACAAAATAGTTTTATTACTAGGAGTCAAGTACAATCAAAGTTACTGCTCCACAGAGTCACAGTGAAGATTGAGACATTTGTCATTTCGGTGAACGAGCTTTCCAAGACTCTCTTCATAGAATGTTGTCGCCAGGATATTGAGATCGGCTTTCACAGCATCTTGAAGCTTTTCGTTAGTGCGAAAGTGCTTTCATCCCAGATCTTTCTAAAGCTGCCGAAAAACATGTAAGTCATCGAAGAGTGATCGAACACTTACCGGGTTACTGCAGCAATATGCGGTTTTGCGTAGTCATGAATCAAAGCTATTCCAGATGACAGCATGTCCCTTCTTTTGTTTTGAATGGTAAGATCGTAATATCTGACGATACACGTTTACAGTGATCGTTACCCCTAGGTCCATAAACTCTGATCCCAGAAAACGGTAATCATGGTCTTCCTGTTGCTTATAGTTTATCTGAACTTTTGGGTTTGTTCGAGAAGTGTGTGTGCATCCATTGTTTGGATTGTTCTTTCGATTCTGGATTATCTGAAAGAATTCACGTCTCATCTTCTGTTCGGATGGATTTCAGCCTATATTAAAACGCTGGCGGCAACTTTTTATGAAAATGGTATTGGAAAACTTGTCCACGGATATAAAAAATGGCTCCATCTTCGCGGTGACTGTGGAAAAGTATCTTTGATTGTACTTGACTCCTGCGAATAATCATTAGTGGCGGCTCGTGGATTTTTAAAGTGGAACGGTGTAGAAGAAAAGTGCTGCTGAAGATTTTTTGTGCTTTCCCTTTTCCCCATTTATACCTTTCTTGTTATTGAAACTCTGTACAGGAGGTGAACCACAATAGCTAAATCTGGTGAATACGGTGGGTAGTTGATCACACATACTGAGTTTCGGGAGAAAAATTGATGTGCAATTAACGATAAGTGACGTATTATCGGGCATCAAAACTTCAGCTATCTGGATTGCGATATTCTGGCCGAATGCGATAAAATCTGCGCATCAATTGTTTCAGGACTTCTAATTAGTACTGCCCAGTGACAGTTTGACCAGTTGAAATGAACTCGTTGTAGATGGTGTTTTTGCTATCGAAGACAACAATTAACGTTGCCTTGATTTTTTTGAGGGGTTTTTCGTGTTTTTTTCTGCCTGTGGTAAGTTTTAACTTCCATTCCCCACTTTGGCGCTTGCCCTCTGGATCGTATTGAAAACACCATGTTTCATAACCCGTAATAATTACTTTCAGGAAGTTTTGATCATTTTTGGTGGGAGTTCGACAAACTCCTTGGAATGATTGACACGACATGATTTCTGTCGGTTTCACCCAAATTCTTGTTAAGAATAAGTTAAATCGTTTCTTTGTCGATATTCAAAGCCTCTTCCATCACATTTGTCATCCTCTAGCGACCCTCCGTCATCCAAAAAACGTTTATGTCACAGAAAAACATTTTTTGTGCTTAAACAATCATCGCCGTATACTTGCTACATCAACCGGTATGTTTTCGACAGATTAATCGAGTTTTTTGTTAAATTTATTAACAGCTCTTTGTTCTATAATTTTATTTGTACATCAAACTTTTTTGGCTTGTAAACAAGATGTCATAAAATCAACAAATTTCAACCGATCGTGGTAAAGTAGGTTTCGTTAGGTCCAGGAATGTTCAAGCTTTGAGACTGAGATATATTTTAAGTACAAATATTTATTGGACTTACTAAGCTAAGAGAAGAAAGGCATACTCCAATGCAAAGGGTACCAAGAATTATCAGATTAAATCAGGCTCTCACTGGACTTTGGACATTACAACGTTTATTGTTATTACAATGCAAACGAATGTCTGACTATAAGAACAAGTAAAATGTCAAAAAATAATCAAACTGGATACAACTGTTCACATACTCTACATCTCTTCATTCGGGATACGGTGAATGAACAATCGGTTGGAATAGGATTCCCCATCAACCGAAACCTGAAGGATAGTGTCGTAAAATTTGAAAGTATATCTGATCAACCAGCCCAATGTGTTATTCAGCTGAATAAAAAGTTTCAAATCGGCCAAACTAATGCACAAACTAGAAGGTATAAGCATGAGAGAGTTGAGAAATTTTATGATTATGTGACCCAGCTTCTAAAGGAAGTTCTAGGAAAAGTGTAAGTACAAAATCTCATATGGAAGTGGTTAGCGGGATAATAGAGGTGACAAATTGGTCGATTTTGCCGAGGGACAGGAATTTTAAACTATAAATTTAAAAAAGAAGAGTACATATAATATGTCATGGACAAAAGTTAAGATAAACGGTCGAAGAGAACTTGAAAGAATGGTAAGATCGAAGAAGGGTAAAGTAGATTCTGGAAAGCTGCTGAAGAGGAAAAATTGCTTTGTCCAACCGATTTGCAGTGTTACAAAACCTGGAGGAAATGGAAAAAGCAGATCACTACAAAGAAATAATCAACAATGTACTTGAAATGGCTGCTTCAAGCTGAAAAATATTACAAATAGTAAAAATACGCCATTGAGACCATCGATTTAATGATATGACAATGACACGACGATGAGGAACCGCAGGGAGTCTTTATAACAGGATCGAGAACGTTGACCTTTACAAAACTTTATGAAAACGTATTCAAGAGGAGACGCATCGGTTCAATATGCAGCTAGTGCAAAAATCATAGGAATCATTAATATTGCAGTTATGTTTGTTCACAAACCCACTAAGTCGAAAGTGCGCTTCGTCAGAGAACAATATTTTTTGTCAGAGTGGAGGTCGCCAATACTTTATGAGGAACATTCGCAGTTCAAACAGTGTTATCACTATTACGTTTTAAAATTCTGACAAACTTATTCGGAAACTCGTTATAATAAAACCATCTCTTTGAGTGTAAATTAGTATTCAAATGAAACCGTTCTAATATTCTAGCATACAAAATATCCCTTTTTGGGATAAATTGGTACCAAATAGCAATTTTAAAATAATTTGGAAGAAATGAGTTTTTAACTAGAGCCCGCTTCTCGGTTCCGATGCTAAATATTATCCGACGAAAAAGTAAAAGAAATAGCTTTCTAAAGGTATTTTTTTTATATTCTTATTCAGAACAAGTAAGGTGTTAATGTCTCAGCTTTAGGTATATTTACACAATCGATAATTTTGTACAGCACTTTTTGGGCTTTTACAATGAATTTTGCAAGCGGTATATTTATAATGTTTAGTTATTCGGGATATTTTTGGTATGACCGAATAAGCTATATTTGTCCTAGGAAAAAATACAAGTGAACAGATATTCAACACAAATATTCGAAAAAGCCAGAGAAGTCAACCGTCTGTACACCTCAGTTTCTTTATTTATCGGAAGGTGTTTGTTTCCTATAATAGGGGAAATTATAGCAAATTGTGTAGGAAATTGGATTATCAAATCACTTGATTAGCTTAATTTGTCATCTATAAGAAAAAAAAACAAAGAAGTGATGAAAATCGAAGATCGAATATCCGATGAGTTTTGCGTCAATAAAGGAATAAGATAATGATGCATCTTGCCACCCATTCTATTCAACATTTATGATGAATATATCATAAGTAAAGCTCTCGAGGATTGGACACGTGATAGTAGTAATAGCGGCATTAAAATAACTAACTTAGGTTATACCGATAATACAATACTTTTTGCGAGGTCGGTCAAGCAAATGACTTTAATTATCCAAAAAATAAAGGATGAAAGCCATCTTTACAGATTAGAAATGGAGAAAACGAAAATAATGATTATTGATCGTCAAAACAACAACATTGTCCATAAACCCCAACATTGCTATATGAGAACAATTTAAGCTAATTCGTTTATCTTGAAGAAGATGCACGAAGAGACACAATACAGGGATACAACAAACACAATGAAACATATAATGAAAACCTTAGTTTTTGTAGTTTTCTTGTGTTCTACTGAATCATTGGCCAGTAAAATATAAGACCGCAATCGCATTGATTATTTTAACCTTTGGTGGTGTAAATGGATTCTTCGCATTCCATGGACCTGACGAACAAAGGCATCCGTTATTCAAGAAATTAATAAACTGGGATGGAAATCAAGTAATCAAGAAAGACTGGTGCTGCAGGGTCGGATAGTGGATTCTAGATCATGCAGTAGACCTCCAAAAAAATGGACAGACCAAATTAAAAACTAACTGGTTAAAAAATTGGTTTATCTCCGCAATATGCAATCAAAGAAGCTAGAACTAGAGAACGCTGGCGAAAAATAGGCTGAAAAGCCCGCAAACGGACGGATTGAGTTTCCATAGATCACCGTAGTAAATACGTAAATACAAATATTAAAAGCTCTATAAATGATTAATTCATTCAAAAGAACTATATAATTCTAATAATTCTAAGGAAGTATATATATATATATATATATATATATATATATATATATATATATATATATATATATATATATATATATATATATATATATATATATATATATATATATATATATCCCCTTTGTGGATCAGACCTTGACGTGGTAAAGGGGTTTGAGTAGGGCAATGAAGCTTTGAGCTATGCCGTCTGGAGTCTATGCTCCTGGGAGGGTCACCCCTGGCGGACAGGTCAAAGCGGAGGCCTCAGACTAACATGATCCAAAATCTGCCAACCCGCATTGGACCAGCGTGGCAGATTACGGTCCATACCTTCAACATGGTATTTCAGTATGTTGAAATATGACAGTACAACCTCAAACACGGCCCTCATTCCCCGGAGGCCAAGGGGCAACTACCTACGGCAGCGGGAAGACCTGCCCCAAGGCAGAGGGTGCTAAGAATCACCGGGTTAGATCAAGCTGCCATTGGACTTTTGACATTGCAACGTTAAATATACGGACTATGAAAACAGAGGCCCGATTGCAAGAACTGTTAATCGAACTGTTAATCGAAATGTGGCCCAGCTTTTATACAAGGAGAAATGTAGGTACAAAATCCTGATGGGTGATTTTAATGCCAGAATTGGAACAACAAGAACAGACGAAAATGCAACTGGCCCATATGGAACTGGTGAGCGAGACAATAGAGGTGACAGATTAGTTGATTTTGCTGAAGGACAAGAACTATATATTATGAATTCATTCTATAAGAAAAATATCAGCAGAAAATGGACATGGAAAAGTCCATCTGGGCTCACAAGCGAAATTGACTACATCATGACCAACGATAAAACAATATTTACCAACTGTACTGTCCTTAACAATTTTAATGTTGGAAGTGACCACCGAATTGTACGAGCAAGGATTCGGATTGACTGTCGAAAAGAGCGCGAAAAAATGGTAAGATCAAAGAAGGGCAAGGTGGATTCTGGAAAACTGCTGGAGAGAGGAAGCGATTTTGAGATTGCTTTGTCAAACCGGTTTGCTGCGTTACAAGATCCAGAGGAGGTGGAAATATCAGTTCAATATGAAGCAATCGCCAACAATGTACTTCAAACGGCTGCTTCAATAGCACCAGAGGAAAAATGTCTCAAACAAACAAAAATCTCCAGTGAGACCATTGATTTAATGAAGAAACGGCGAGCAATGAGAAATGCAGGTAGTCCTTTTGGCAGGGTCGAGTACACTGAGCTCTGCAAAACTATAAGAAAACGTATCAGAGAGGACACGCGCCGATTCAATATGCAGCTAGTGCAAAAAACCCTGGAAGAAAACAAAGGAATTAACAAAGCTAAACAGAAGCTGATAAACAAAAGAACGCAAATATATGCTTTAAAGCGTGAGGATGGCACAGTGAGCAGGACGCGTACCCAAATGTTAGAGATTGTCAGAAGGTTTTATTCCCAGTTATATGAAGATCAGAGCCAGTCAGGGACAGCAATACCCACGGAAGAACAATATATAATACCAGATATCCTAGTAGAGGAAGTAACAAATGCTATAGAATTGATGAAGAACGGCAAGGCTCCAAGAAAGGATAGTGTAACTGTCGAAATGCTAAAAGCTGGTGGTCGGACGTTACATAAAACACTGGCAAAATTATACTCAAAATGCCTCAAAGAACAAAAAGTACCTGACTTATGGAAAAATGCAGAAGTGATCCTTTTACATAAAAAAGGAGCACAGGAAGATTTAAAGAACTACCGTCCAATAAGCCTTCTATCAGTGATGTACAAAGTTTTCACTAAGATAATTTCTAATAGAATATTAAAAAAACTGAATGACGCACAACCAAGAGAACAAGCAGGATTCAGAAGTGGATTCAGTACAATGGATCACATCCAGGTTGTACAGCAGGTCATAGAAAGGCACAACGAATACACCATGCCACTGTGCTTGGCTTTTATCGACTACGAAAAAGCATTTGATTCCATCTCAAAGCATGCGATAATGGATGCACTGCTTAGCCAAGGTGTAGAGAGAGCCTATGTAAACCTATTAGAATCGATATATGATGGAGCTACAGCCACAATTCACCTTGATGATCTTGAAGTGGGAATTAATATAGAACGAGGTGTACGGCAGGGTGACGCAATATCGCCTATTATTTTCTCGGCTGGCCTTGAAGAAGTATTCCGTAAACTGGATTGGGAACAGGATGGGGTAAAGATCAATGGTGCAAACTTAAACCATCTTAGATTTGCAGATGATATTATTCTCATTTCACAAGACCCAGAGGAGCTGCAAAGACGTATACAAGAACTGCAAAGGGCTGGCGAACCATTTGGCTTGAAAATAAACCTGAAAAAGAGTCAGGTTATGTTCAATAACTTCGCTCAGGATAGAAGAATTTCAGTTTTAGGAAGAGATTTAGAGATTGTGGACAGCTTTGTATATCTTGGGCAGAGGATTTCCATGGAGGGGAATACCGCCCGGGAGGTGGAACGGCGTGTTAAATGTGGCTGGCAGGCATTTGGTAGGCTCAACATAGTGTTTAAGAGCAGGCTCCCACTTTGCCTGAAAAGAAAAGTATTCGATCAGTGCGTTCTACCCGTTATGACATGCGGAAGTGAAACCTGGACACTCACATCGCAATCAATTCAAAAACTTCGGGTGGCACAGAGGAGAATGGAAAGATGTATGCTTGGCATTACAAGACGAGACAGAAAGTCCTGCGCATGGATCAGGGAACAAACAAAAGTCTGTGACATCATTGGAAGAGTAAAACAGTTGAAATGGAGATGGGCAGGCCATATAGCGAGGCGATGGGATGACAGATGGACCAAGGCAATCCTGGAGTGGATACCGCTTGATCGCAAACGTCCGCGAAGAAGACCGAAAGCAAGATGGACTGATGACATCGTTAAGTATATTGGACCCGAGTGGCAGAGGAAAGCCCAGGACCGTGAAGGTTGGAAGCATGCTGAAGAGGCCTTCATCCTGCAGTGGATCGATACGGGCTGATGATGATGATGATGATGATGATATATATATATATATATATATATATATATATATATATATATATATATATATATATATATATATATATATATATATATGTATATCGCCTCTCATGTTTAGCATATGCATATGTTTCGCCTCTCGATGTTTAGGCTCTTCAGGGTACCGACATATGCTCTCTTGTCAAGAATAGGAAGACCCTATTCACAGTCAACCACCCATACTTTCTCCGACTTCCTCCAATTGATATGCCCTTCAATTGAAGGGGTGGGTGGGGCTCGTCCCCAGTCAAGCACCTAACAAAATGTTCATTTGGGCGGAGACGCAGGTTGTTGTGTGTTCCACATGAGATTGTGGAACCCAGCGGTTGGGTGTATGTGACACTCAACTACTGTTGTCCCCAGTCCAAAGAAGTCTTACATTACATATATACGTCATCCGACGAGAATTTTAATTTGGTAACACTGGCCAGCTATCACCCACAAATATTGTATAGTTCACCAAAAATAAATGGCGCCGGTGCAACGTATTGAAGATTTTGTCTTTAAAAAGTAAGTTTTTGAGTTCATTTTATTTGTTTTCTGACATCTACACTCACAAAACTAAAAACAATTGTTTATAATATAATTTTATGGATATATTAGGCCTTTTAACAACACATATATTTTGCAGACAAAACTTAGATTTCGTACTAGTTTTCGAGGCAATGTTTCTTGGGAGAAACTGTCTTACAGTGTGATGAAAAAACTGGCTTTTTTATGACCGGCTTTTCAAGGCCTAATTTTCATTATATTTAAAGACTAATTAATTATTATAAATTAAAAAAATAAATTAAAAAAAATTATAAAATAAATAAATTAAAGACTAAAAGATATTTATTAAGTACATTAACAATTCAATTATTTTTTTCAACGACTTCAAACGAAAGTGGTTCTGAATTCGACTGGATTTCGTTTTTATTTGTATGTTAAAGATATTCCCGCCAAATGTAAACCGATTTTCAAAATTCCTTTTTCATTTGAAAGGTATTAGCTTAAGGGTAGCCCCATATAATTTCATGAAAAAAACCGTCTCTCAAGTTAGGAACATTTAGGAGCAGAAATGTTTTCTTTAGTGATTGAATTTTTAAATTTTACTATTATTATTTGATATTTCATTAAAATAAATCGTTTTTTTACTTTAGATAATAATTTACCAAGTTGGACAGTTTGTGAAAGATGGATATCTATCAGCTTTCATTCAGTCTTCACAATATTACCCAAGGTTTTCGCAAAACGGGTATTTATCCCTTGAATTCGAACTGTTTTGGAGAAGAGGAGTTTCTATCATCCTTTGTGATGGGTAGATCAGATCCATCTGCTGAAGTTGATTCCTACAAGGAAAATTATAATAGCAACGTAACTGAAATCGAAGAGAATTTGCCTCTACTGTCTTTACCTGATTGTGTACATTCATTCAATTTAAAAACCTTGAGAGATAGAAACTGCATCGTCAGATAATTTAAGATAATTAAGTTTCTGTCGCGGGCACATCAGGGCAACTAGTTATATCACCACAAATAATTAGGCCATTTTCCAAGGCAGGTCCCAGAAAAAACACGGTTAGTAAGAACCGGAAAATCTGTTCATGTTCTGTCATCTGTTATCGTAACGGATACTCCTGAGAAATAAAAGATAGCAGAAAAGGGCGCAAACCAGCAAAGAAAGGATGTGAAGAAAATGACTGCAAAAAATCTATAAAATTGCTTACTAAGAAATCTAAAACAAATAAACTCTGATTCATCAGATTTGGAAGCTAATATCGTATTGTCAGAAGTAAAAAAGGTTCCAATTAAAAAGAAAAATAAAAGAAGAAGAGAGCAGGATAATATTATGTAGTGTGTAATTAAAGTTATAGTAACAGCGATCAAGAATGGTACCGGTGCAAAATTTGTAACGGTTGGGCACATGAATCCTGTGGCGTAAAAGTAAGATTGCATTATTTTTGGGAAAACTGTTTTTAAGTTTTTTGAATTATTTATTTTTATTTTTAATTTAGATTTTTTAAAAATGACATTATAATAGTTTTTTGTTTTTTTTCTTTTTTGAATTTCATTCTTTTAAAAATGTGTTTTATTTAATTTTGAAGTTCCATCATTTATATAAAGTTCAGTATCTTGGAGGTTTCCTTCTAAAAATTGGTCTGTTTTTGCATTTCGAGCTATTCTGTTGATTTCTACCTATGAAACAATGTATAATTATATAACTACTGGTCCTGTTGATATAGGTACAATTGTTAATGATTCCCAATCTGATGATCTACTTGCTAACTATCGAAATTCAAAAGCACTCAAAAGAGGAAGACAATATTGTTTGATTAATTTGTCTTGCAGACGTCAAATCTTTATTCCGAGCAAGTGTTACCTATAAAATTAATATAGCTCTCCAATAAAATTCCCAATGCCAATGTCCAGCATCTACTTCAAAAAGCTGTTTCTATATTGTTACTTTATTATACAAACTTAAAGATTGTGCGTTACCGTTACGATGCTTTTATATGTACTTACAAAATTATAATAATGGAACAAGGGTAAAAATCAGACAATAATTCTGATAATATTTTATCAGCTAACTACTCTACTAAACGCATATATCCAAAAAAATCAATTGTAAATTTTATTTTATTTTACTTCTAGGTTCGTTCAAATAATTCAATCTAAAAAGAAAAATAATTCCATGTGGGATACTATATTAGCTATTACATATGATCATTATGATTTAAGTACTGATAAAAAGTTAGTTTTAAAAGAAAAAAATAATCAATTAATTAACTCCCGTAGAATCTGGTGCGGTTGAAATTCTTCTAAATGATTAGCAACTTCAATACCAATTCCCAGATATTTTTTTTTAACATTACCATTCACGATACATTCTTCAACTCTTAAAAAGTAGAAAAAAAAACATAAATATCAAAATTCATGCAAAATATTGAAATAATCGTGAAAGTATAACGCCCTGTCAACAAAAAAAAAATATCAACAGCTAATCTCTCAATTAAAATGCGTTCATTATCGGAAACAGACAAGTTGCGACATGCTAACGATCGTTTAACGTCTTGAACTTTTAAGAATTTTAATTTATCACCAGATACATTATCTTCAGTTTATAACATTAAGTTAAAATCGGGGTACAACTCAGCAGGAACAGAGAAATTAATATTTTCATTTCCTACTCGTGACATCACATAAAATATTCTTAAAATATTTTTTAATATAATAATATAATAATATAATAACATAATAATATAATAATATAATAATATAATAATATAATAATATAATAATATAATAATATAATAATATAATAATATAATAATATAATAATATAATAATATAATAATATAATAATATAATAATATAATAATATAATAATATAATAATATAATAATATAATAACATAATAATATAATAATATAATAATATAATAATATAATAATATAATAATATAATAACATAATAATATAATAATATAATAATATAATAATATAATAATATAATAATATAATAATATAATAATATAATAATATAATAATATAATAATATAATAATATAATAATATAATAATATAATAATATAATAATATAATAATATAATAATATAATAATATAATAATATAATAATATAATAATATAATAATATAATAATATAATAATATAATAATATAATAATATAATAATATAATAATATAATAATATAATAATATAATAATATAATAATATAATAATATAATAATATAATAATATAATAATATAATAATATAATAATATAATAATATAATAATATAATAATATAATAATATAATAATATAATAATATAATTTTTTAATATAATCGCATACTTACATAACTTTCAAGTTAGGAAGATAAGCTGTAAATACTTCTGGCAAAATTTTCTGTAAATTTGGTGCTCTGTAAATATACCTGAAACAAAAATAAACTTTATTTAACCAAATATTTATTATTTGTCGGTATTGCTTGCCAATATTTTGATGTAAAGCTTATTACTGAGCAATCATTTAATATATAAAGTCGCATAGTGGATCCATGGGGAATGGGCTCACTCACTATGGGAAATTTTGTCCCTAGACTGATTTCTGGTATTAAGCCATCATCAATCGGGCTGGTACTTAGATCGCCAGGGGTTTAGCCCAGTCTGACTATTGGGGACGTTCACCACAGAATGACGCGAGCTGCATTGTATTGCAACATGATGGCTGTATATAGTCGCAATTTTCGTAATTCTTTAGGCTGCTTTCTCAACGTTTAGCTCGAGCGGGATTGATGACCGTTTAATGCCAGAATGCGATCTCTGGAGACACTTACTGACGTTTTGGTGGCGACTGAAGAAACAGAAAAGTTTTCCGTGAAACACTGATGAATTTTCCTTGTTTTTGTTAAGACATTTTATGGTTACAAAATAGCATAACTTTAGATTTAGAAGAGTTTAGTTTCAGATTAAGTGCTATTGGGAGTCTTTTAAGATTGTATAACTAATTATTAATAATATTATTGGCTCTAGAGCATTTATTGAAGAAAAATTAAAATATAATTGTGTGATCAGAACGTTGTTGAACCATGTTTTGATCAGAACGCAAAATAACAGATGTTCTTACAATAAAGAACAATAGGCCAAACAATGATTTCTGAGGCACACCAGCAAGAACATTCACTTTAGACGAGTTTATATGATTAACGAAAATATATTGTGTTCTACAATCTAGAAATTATTTTACTAGATTAAAGGATTATTTGTCAAACTCATAGCATGACAACTTTGTGCATAAGAGGTTGGGGTTTAATATAACGAACTCCTTAGAAAAGTCTAGTAATACAAGCACGCTAGCTAAGCCCCTGCCATAACTGTTAATTAAATAACTAGTCACAGAAGCCAGAGCTGCAGATATTGAAAACATGATGCCACATTGCAAATCGGAGATTATTTTCTGTTAGTTTTCTGGAGATTATTTTCTGTTAGTTTCTGATTAGTATCTGTTTAAACAAAATTTTCTCAAAAATCTTAGAAACAACAGGAAGTATGCTAATAATACGCAGGTCAGAAAATCAAGAAGGATTACCATGTTTCGAAAGAGGAATTCCTACAGCTTGGTTCCAAATTAGCGGAAAATAATTTTGCTCTATGTAACTATTAATTATATTAAGTATATATACATTAAGAAAGGGTCTACAATACCGTAATATCCACAGAGAAATATTATCAGCACCTGCTATATCTTTTTTAAATTAAATATCATATCATGCACTACCCTCTCATCCACCAACCGAAACGAAAATGTGCTTGCCTAGGAAAATTTATTCGAACTGTAGTATATAAGATGGTTTGAAGGTCAGAGTTTTGTACAAGTACGAGGTTTAGGTCATTTTAGAGATATCAAATAGATTAATGATATAGATACTAAATTATTTATAATACCTCAATAAATACCATCTAAAAAAACATGGTTTCAATGTGTCAAATTTTAGAAATTGATTCAAAATTTAATTTCTCACGCTTTCATTAGTTTTCGAGATATTTTATGCTATTCTTTAAAAGGAGCTAATATGTCAACGTATTGATCCTATAAGAAATATAATATTACCATTGTTAAGAGTGCTAAACGTATTTTAACCAGATTACAACCCTTCCCGGTACGTTAGGAATACACAAATTCAGTATCGAAGTCCAGAAAAGCGTTTCTAATTTATAGGCTGTTGAACGGTATGTTATACTTTAGAAATATTTAGTTTTTTTTCCACTGAAATTCAACTTAGGAAATGAACATTTGACTGCTCAGTATGCATAAAAAAACTGATTTTTTTCGTAAATCCATTCAGATCGGTTAGTTAATACTGTTCAAATACAAATGTTCTTGTTAGTATTCCATAAATCTTATTTTCTTAAAATAAATGGAAGGAAAATAATTAAAATGTGAAACTGTGAAAAACCAGTCTGAGTATTTTTTAATTAATAACAAGAATAAAAAAGAATATGAACGGGTATTATAAAAAAATGAAAATAATATTCTTCATGAAAAATAATTCAAACCGATCTTTTATAATAAGGGCAAAAAATTATACATAGGAAATACAATTTTATTACGAAAATTTTCGTTCCATTGCAAATATGATATTCAAACTAAGGTCATTTTTTTCGCTTAATTCGATACCAAGTGAAAATGCCGTGCAATGAGTGCAACTTAATAAAAAAAATCATAAAGACCGATTCACTATAAGATATAAAGTGCGAATATTGTGCTTGTGGAACAATATTTTTTAATTGATAAATAATTATTGCGATGTGCGATGGTGATGATATTGATGATGTTATCATGATAAAATCATAAAATCAGAGATTTGTTTCAAATACTTAATTGGAAAAATTCCAAGGACTTGTCGGAATCGACTTGCGAAGAAAAGATGAAGTAATAGTAACACTGAATAATAATACACTGAAGGAAATCAAAAATGTATATAGGGAATGTTTACTGTGTGATTGTTTATTGTGCTGATTGTGTATTCAAATATTTAAATGTGTTTAATTGTATTCTTTAGAATCGGGAAGCATATTGAATTTAAATCTACCGAAGACATAGCAATACAGCGGTTTCTTTTAATATAGCGGTTTCTTTTAATCTTCTGTATTTTGTTACCGATTCTCTTAATACCGTTTTGGATTTATTCCAATTGATTTTATGACCCCCATAAAACACTCATGGAAATCGGGTCAGAATATAATTATACACATTTAAGTATTTGAATACACAATCAGTACAGTAAGCAATCACACAGTAAACATTCCCTAAATACCTAAACCATACCTAAATATATTTTTTGGTAGTATGTCATTGTCATGAAAATATATTGTTGTCAATGTCAGTATCGTTGAAATATACAAAAAATATATTTACTTTCACTCGTTACTTTATATATTACAAATTAATATAATTTATTTTTTAGTTTAGTTTTGAAAACGGGGCGAGAGGAACCTCCGAAACGTTAACGTTAAAAGCTTGTATATTGTTTTAGAACATTGTTATATTTTTAAAATTTTGTTCGTTAGGCAAATTTATTACAAAAAAAGAATCACTGAGAAATTTGTCTCCGTTCGGTTTTTTTGTTTTTACCCAGTGATTCTTTGTTTACATAAGAACAGATATTTTTGATATTTTTGAGTTTGGTAGTGGCGGAAAACCCAAATAAAGAAAAAAAATATCTAATGATGTAAAGCATGCTTTATGTCCGGGCAATCAACTCCTCTGGTATTAACGCTAGAAAGATTGCTTCCCGATAATAGGGCGATACTTTCAGAACTTTATTTTGCTCAAGTACACGCTGTTTCGACTGAAAAATATTCGGATTGGCCAACCGTAAGAAAATCCTCCTGCAGACAACGCAACACTACATAATTTACATTAGACTATCTCGAAAATTTCCGAAATAGATCTTTTCCCTCGCCCAGAATACAGTGCCGACCTCTCTCTGTCGGATTATTACTTGTTCCATGATTCACTTTTTGCGAGGAAAACAAATAAAAACTGAAGAAGTAAATTCTGCCTGCGACGAGTTTTTCGCTTCCAAAGATTCATCGGTCTATAGAAAACGAATAGAGTTGCTCGGTCAAAAATGTGTTAAAGTTAGATTCTAAACAACAACTATCAATTCTAACACAATTTCAAGGAATAACCCCCAGGTATAATTCTTTTTTAAAGTGAACAACTACGACAAGTACCACAAAAAAGGAAAACACTTTTATAACACCATAGAAACAAAGGGTATACCACAAATCTGGTTTACAAACTCCATTTTAAAGTTTTAATTAAAGTATTATCATGGATGATGGATAATCCGCAAAATTTCATTCTAATCAGTGCCAGAGATTGCTACAATACGTTTCGCCCAGCATTAACTAAGAAAAACGAGTTCTTCTAACCGATAGTGCCCAACCATATATCACACTTAAAAGCACTTATAAAGCTCTGCCTCTTTTACTGTTTATCTCTGACTGTTGGTCCACCGCTTTACATTTATTCAACTGTCGTGATATTTATTGCTTCACTCAATAAGACGTTGCTTAGGAACCATAAAAAGTAATTAAGCTAACAAATGCAACTCATTTTATATTGACATCAATGGTGCTGGTTTTAAAAAAGAAAAATTTAATCCAAGATGAAATGTGCTGTTCTACACAGAATGTTGGAAAAACTTTTTAAAGAAAAAATAAAACAATTCGTTATTTTACGAAAATTCAAAATGCCTTCAATGACGCTCGTTCTTGAGCTTATGTAACACTATCATAAAACGTTTCTTGCATAGCCAGTTTGATTTTCGGGAACAGGAAATAGTATAGTCATACAGAGATAAATCAGGCGAATTTGGTGGATGTTGAAGCACACAGACTTGTTTTTTCGCTAAAAATTCATGAACAGCGACGGTGCTGTGGTATAGTGTAATATTGTACAAAAACCAATTTGCTGGTGTTCACTATTCGGTCCTCGCTCGAATGATTCTCTTCCATACACGCTTTATAATAACCAGATAATATTCATTAGTGACATTTTGACCTAGTTGAACGAACATTCTCTTCTCTTGTGACTTCTATATAAGCAATTTTTTCGATTTCAGAGAACTTGGGGACTTTCTGGTGCTTTATTTGTGGATCGTAGTTGAAGCAGTAAGTCTCATCATCAGTTACAATCGACTCCAGGAATACGCAGTTCCATCTGGATGTTTCAATAAGATCCTTGCAATGTCCAAAGCATGTAATTTCTTGGATCTCATTTAAGGCATGAGGAATATATCGAGCACAGGCTTTCCGTTTATTTAAATCTTTTCTAATTTTTTTTATTTAAAAATTTCGTGAATCATGTCTTTGATCATATTTAGTTCCTGCGCTCATATTTAGTTCTCACGGTTGAATTTGCACCGTTGGCGATTATTTCAGGCACCTTTTCCATCAACTTATCCCGAATTTTTTTTTAATCGGCCTGATTTTGTATTGTTGTCCAAAGCATTCCGACCGTCATGGATTCGCTGATAACACTCCAACACACGTGTAATTGATAAGCAATCACCACCATAAACTTTTTTATGTATTCAAATGTTTCTGTAAAAGTGTTACCGGGCTTGAAAAATTAATATTAGCTCTTTGTTCCATCGTCCTGGGAGGTACTTGTGTCGGCATGGTGACGGCGACTGATTTGAGACGAGCAGAGGTACGTGGAAGTACGGATGAAAAATTTCTGTTTTTCAAATATATATATATATATATATATATATATATATATATATATATATATATATATATATATATATATATATATATATATATATATATATATATATATTTATTGTTACGGTTATATTTGCTTACCAGGTTTGGTTGTATTGTGTTGGAATTTCAGTTACTTAAACTTTCCATATTTTGCCATTTTGGCGAAGGTACTGAAAAGGAAATGGAGTACATTTTGCGTCGAGCCTGGTGCGTGGTTATTTTGCATATCCGGTACTGCGTAGTAAGTCGGGATACAGAATTTTTGGAGTTCGGGATATTTTGGGAGTAGTGCCGAGTTTATTTGTCAGCTTTGCTGGATTTTTATTGCTAACACACTGCGAGCTGCCCCCGAAACCTATCGAGGTATATTTTGGACCATCGTAGTTAGAGAACCCTCGTGGCCGTACGATTGTTTGTCGTCCGACGAATAATTCTTTTTTAACCCAGATAGGGGTAAGAATAATTTAACCTAATTAAAATATTTCTCACAATATTTATAAAACCTCTTTCTAGTTTTTTTTGGTAGTGGATTGATTCCCTAATGTCATATTTTCCTGTACACGTGGATAATCCGGGTGAATCTTTGGCTTCTTTCCACGCACGTCTTTGGGTGTCCTCGAAGTCCTCACGACCCACAGGAGCAGACCCACGGGATATCAGAAACCGTAAGGGGTAGACAGACCAACGTTCCGCCTCACGTGGCCCGTGCGACACTCATCGGGGAGTTTCGTGGATTGACTGACCAAAGATAAGTTATCATCTTACTAGTCATATTATATTAGGTTTATTACTGTTTCTTATCTATAAGACATCTTTACTAAAGGGCCTGTATTTTACTTAAATAGTTAATTTCTGATTATAACCAAAAATCCCTCTCCTATTCTTTGGCTTCCACGATATTTTTTTAAATGATGATAATAAATGTCTAAGTACCGAATAATGTTTTCTTTTATTGCCTGAGAATCTCATGTTCTCTGAGCAGTAATTAGCCCTGGGAAATATTCACCATATTAATATATATTGTATTTTTTTGAAGGGTACTTTTTTTGAAGGCCCAAAACGGGTACCAATATATATATATATATATATATATATATATATATATATATATATATATATATATATATATATATATATATATATACTAGATAGACCGCATATTCGACATTCAGCTTTAAGTGGTGTTTGCTATTAGCCATTATACAATTTATACATTACACCTTATTACATTCACAATCCTTAGTAGAATGATCATGCTGGCCACATTTTCCACATGTTTTCTCATCGCATCAAACTTATATACTCAAAGCATCGACATGAACTGCATCCCAAAAATAATCGTCCATTTCCTTCATTTTGAATACGTTCAAACGTCAAGGCGTCACATTATATAATGGCAAAGTAGGTTTTCACCATTTTCTTTGTAACAATCAGTTTTATTTGACTCTCTGGTGTTGATTGGTACATTCTGTAGCAATAATTTCTGGACCAAAACTTCCTCGGCATATTCTTCATCCATCCCAACAATCTTTACTTAAGGATTCTTTCCGTTTGAGACCTTCGTTACAAAGTTTTTGCTGATTTAAGGTTCCAGATTCGATTGTATTGTCTTTGCCTCTCCCTCATTGCGGCAGCGAATGATGACACCCCCATCCTTGATTCCACTTATCGACCTTATACCAATTCCCAACTGTGCGGGATCCAATTGCTGTTTTATTACTCTCTTTGTTTCTTTGGACTCACATGTGACAATAGGCTTCACTATCACTGCTCCCCCTTGTATTGCCCCGGCATAGTTAACCCGCTCAGATGTTGTTCGATTATCACAATCATGAGACAATTTAGGTTGCTCGGAAGCACGCTTTAATTGAGACACTATTTAATTGAGACACTATTTATATTTGATTGATTCCGTTTTGTGTTCAATGTCGTTAATTTTTCCTGCTAGGGTAATATTCTGAGCAACCAGGTTCACACATCCATTGCAAAACCACATTAAATTCTTTGTTATATATATATATATATATATATATATATATATATATATATATATATATATATATATATATATATATTATTTATTTATTACATACATAATAATGTATACAAGTGGTAACCAAAAAACAATTCTGTCTTCAAGGACGCCAGTCGTTCGCCAGAGGCACCTAGGCGTAGATTCCTGACGAGTTGAGGCAGCACATAAGAAAGGCGCCACACAGTTCGTTGAATTATTTGATGTATTAATAGATCCTAACACTGGGAAATGGTCTGCCTTAGTTTAAAACTCTCAAATGATTTTATACATTTAATGAACACTAGCACCATCTAAAAAAAAATAACACATAGAACATAGAAGGTTAAATGTAAAGTAATAAAAAATCACAAGGGAGTTTAGAAGCGTGGTCCACTAAGACCTAAGAAAAATATCCTAATAAGTTTTCCTAACTCAAACGAGCTCATGCCTAGGTTGTAATAATTTTAAATTAGGATATACTAAATCTACTTAAACTATATTAATTAAATGAAACTAGATCAAAGGTAATCAACTGGAATCCATTAAGATATACTAAACTAAACTAAAATAAATCCTATCGAACTGTATACTCTCTATTTCCTGATAAAATTTAAATTTTATTAATAATCAAATTTATAATAACTGTGGAATATTAACTCAATAAAAAAAATATAATAAAATTTATTATCTGGCTTTTTTTTCCTTTATCACGCCACCTGTTTACTCAGTCGTTGGGCTATCCAAGTACCAATAAGTTCGCCTACTGGTAATTCTGTGTCTCTAATGTGGGGGTCCCCGAAAGGTCTGAAATATATATTGACCGAGTACTGCACAAAGTGGCCCCAAAAAGTTTGGTTTTGGTAATAGCTGAGCTCCGAAATAACTCGTTCTATAACGGCCGGGTTCCTAATTGATCGGGTTGTCTAATTACCGGGCCATAAAACCTTCTACAAGAATACAAAAAAAAAAAATACTGAGCGTGGCTTGACCAGTTAATCTACATACCTCAGGCTTGAGACGAGAAGTTAGACTATCCCGGCCTTGTCCTCCACGATACCGGGACGCTCTCAAATAAGACTTGCACAAAATGATCTTACCTGCAGCGCCCGATAATTTGTAAACTCTACAACATTTAGTGATAATTGAGAAACAGTTGAAGATGAACCTCGTTCAGGAATATTTTCTACGCCATCCAATGAAGAACACATTACCAAGATCAAGATTAATGTACTCGCCGATTAAGTATTTGATAAAATATATCCAGGTTTGTAGCAAAACAGTTGATTGTTTTTGCATCACCATAAGTAATATAAGTAATAATGAATATACTACTTTTGAACGCAGTTTTGAGTTCACAGAAGCCCTTCAAGATACTTCCCTGGCTGTTTTGAAGGAAATGCCAGAAGTTGAGAACAGGAATTGTTTCTAAGACAGAAAAACAGCTTTGAAATAAGTGTCTTGTATTAAGAGAAAATTACTTGGAGAGAGACAAGAGACAAAATAAATTTGGATAAACAAATACATGGAGTATTATTTATCATCTTAATTTCAAACTCATTGTAATATCATAAAATATTTTTTAATTATTATTATCTTAATAACATTAAACTTGTATAGTTTTATTCACAAATTGAATAAGAATTAATTAAATTGCTACTTGTATGTAATTTTGTGCAATGTGATTTTGTAAATTAAATATTCTATCGGTATTTAAAATCCTGAATAGGCAAATAGTTCTTTCTCATTTAACTTGAAGTTAACGCCTCAAAATAATTTATGGGTATATTTGAAATTATGCGTCCTGAATTAATAGTGCACTAAAACATTTGGCTTAGGTCGCCAGCAAGAAGTTCAACTCTTGATATTTCCACAAGAACTGCAATTAAGAGCAATAAATTAGCCGCTATCTAATTCTAGTCAACATAATCTACGAAAGGTCTTACACGAATGGTTGATTATCTGTTGGTCTTATTGCTAGATATTGTAACATGTATGTACAGTAATTTATAGTGGGGTATATATATATATATATATATATATATATATATATATATATATATATATATATATATATATATATATATATATATATATATATATATATATATATATGGGGTATGTAAAAAGGTCAATATCGAGATCTCACGCCCTTCGTGTTCCAATATTCCATTGCGCATCTCGTCCATAGCTAAAAAATCTACAATTCACAAAGTGTGCCTTGAATACGAGGAAAAAAAAGCATTATGTTGTCAAAAATACAACGGACTTTACTTAAAATAACAATTTTTGAAATTTACTTCAATAGGTGTTGAAAGTGTTCACCGTTTACCTCAATATACTTTCGCAGCCTCTTTGTTAAGTGACGCCTCACATTTGAGAAGATATTTTCTTAATTTCTAATAACATTGGCCGCTTGCTGAATATTTTGTAAGATTTCGCCTCATTTATTGATTTATTTATGGTAAAAGATTTCATATGACCCCACAAGTAAAAGTCTAATGGGTTAATGTCTGGGCTACGAGGTGATCAAGGAAACTCACCACCGCCACATCCATCCATGTGGAAAACGCTGATTCAACTGATTTCGCACGGCAACAGTAAAATGCGGTGCGCCCCACACCATGGACCACATGTTTTGTCTTAAGTTTTGAGGTAATAAATAATTTTCTAAAAACTGCACATATTGATCTCTATTCAATCTTTACGAATGCGAAACTGAAATGGGCCGATTAAAAAATTGCTGATAATGCCGCACCAAATGTTTATATATATATATATATATATATATATATATATATATATATATATATATATATATATATATATATATATATATACACCTGGAATGTTTTTTTGAAACATTATCTACCAACCGTGAAAATATTAGGTGTAACATATATATATATATATATATATATATATATATATATATATATATATATATATATATACAATATATTAACTCGTTAACTAACGTCGAAATTCAAACTGATAGAAATTGATTGGTTACGTCATCTATGATTTAATGTGCGTACTAAAAATTGTTTTTTTCTGTTTTCATCGGTGTGAAACGCTAAACTCGAAGAGATTTACCACCAAAACCAAATCGTTTTTTTAAACTTCTCACAGTTCAGGAAATGATTGAATCATCTACTGATGATGCTAACGGGGTTAGCGAAACGCGCATCGAGAAGTTGCAAAAAGTGGTTTAATGTTTAGTGGTAAATTACTTCGAGTTTCGCACAAAAAAAATTATTGAAACTGATTAGAAGCGATAAAATTTAAGCAGATGAAATATAACTCAGGGTAAAAGGAATAAAGCTAGACTTACAAGGTGCGAAGTTGGTGTAAGTTGCGAAAAACTCCTGTCTCGATGTGATAAAACTTTTCCAGATTTTCCATGTTTCTGAAATGGAAAAGAAAAATTTAGTTTAGATTTGCTTTACTTTATCGATGTCAAAAAAAATTGTTTGAATTTTTTTGAACATATCTAAACAATTGGGAAATGCTGACTTTTTTTGAATATAAAAAATGTATTTAAATGGATGAATAAGTTCAAATTAGATGGTAAAATTAAAAAGAAATTTCAAATGAAATAGAGTGGTGGCCAATAAAATAAGAGTGGTACAAAAAAAAATTCAAAAACCAAATTTTCTTTTCTAATTTGTTTACCATAACAAATAATGTAATATGCTAATATTAACTGAACTTTAAACAATTTGTTTACAATATAACCACTGCATTTTATCGCTATTTTATTTATCGAGTATGAATTCAAATTTTGCAATTGAGCTTTCATTTTGCTTTCATTTCGTAGAATTTCCTACATTTATCATTTGATACTCGTGCATCCTTAATGGCATATTTTTGGTAGTTCTTAAAAGTGTACGACTTGATCTTGATTTTTTTCCGTATCGTTTGTATCCGATTTGTGTCCGTTATTATTATTATTATGTTCATCTTATACTTTTTATTAATCTCCGTAGTAGTCGGGGTTTGCAGCCCAAGACTACAATAATGCCTGAATGATTGTGGTGTGTTCATAAATTTTTTTTCTTTATTTGGGTTTTTCGCCACTATCTATAACTCATAAAATATCAAAAATACCTGTTCTTATGTAAAGAAACAATCACTGGGTAAAAACAAAAAACCAAACGGAGACAAATTTCTCAATGATTCTTTTTTGTAATAAATTTGCCTAACGAACAAAATTTTAAAGATATAAAAATGTTATAAAAAAATTTACAAACTTTTAACGTTAACATTTCGGAGGGTACTCTCCCCCCGCTTTCAAAACACAATTAAAAACTAAATTATATTAATTTGTAATATATAAAGTAACGAGTGAAATTAAATATATTTTTTTGTATATGTCAAGGATACTTACATTGACAACAATAGATTTTCATGACAGTGACATACTACCAAAAAAAGATATAGGTAATGTTTACTGTGTGTTTATTGTACTGATTGTGTATTCAAATATTTAAATGTGTTTAATTATATTCTTAAGAATCGGGAACCATATTGAATTTAAATCTACCGAAGGCATAGCAATACAATTTTTATTTAATTTAATTATAGCGGTTTCTTTTAATCTTCTGCATTTTGTTACCGATTCTTTTAATACCGTTTTGGAATTATTCCAATTGATTTTATGATCCGATTCCAATGCGTGTTGACAAATTCTAGATTTATTAAAATCGCCCTTTCTAAGAATGTTTTTCTTTTACTCTAACATCTAACGGTCTAGATGTCTCACCTATATAGAATTTGCCACATTCGCAGGAAATTTCAGAGTATTTTTTGTTTTAAATGTCGTTCTTATGTTGTATTTATTTCCTACTCTTTTAATTGTGTCAGAAATACATAATAATAATAATTAAAAAATAAATAATAAATACATAATAATAATATATAATTGTGTTTTTTGTTTTTACCCAGTGATTCTTTCTTTACATAAGAACAGGTATTTTTATATTTTTTGAGTTTTAGATAGTGGCGAAAAACCCAAATACTAAGACTACAATGTTTGCACTAAATAACAGGGTTCAACCGAGGATCAATTCAAACTTAAAAATTTCTAACTATATTTGCTGTGCCTAGTACAGCAGCCTTCTGCATGACTGTCATATGTCTATCATCTAATTCAAGCATGACTTTGGCAATTTCAAAATCAAACTTGAATTCAGCCATTTGTTACCGCCTCATTTATTGATATTAATACAGGTATAATGTCGACATCTCTGAGTTGGCACATGTCTGCTTGTTCTACTGTTGATATTCGCTTTTTCTCGGCCGTGGTCTTGGTCAAATTCTCCGCCACATCGATAATAAGTGCTTTGAGTGCCTTTGTGTCGATTATAACAATATCGGGTCGATTAACCTTCACCGTCCGATCAGTAATCATTGCCGTATCCCACAAAATCTTTGCAGTTTTACCTTTATATACTTGTACTGGTTTCCACTTATAATAATATATCTCCACGTCCAACAGATCATATTTTCTTCTATAATGCTTGATGTATCACCTTAGCGATGTTATTATGCCTATTCATCTAGCCTGTTTGACTGTTTGCTGTATTGATTCTAAATCTTGTTTACATAAGCAAAATTTTGGATCGATATTTTGTCCTAATATATGTTTTTATAGGACCTGGTACTTATGACGTGATCTTGGATAGCACATAGGAAACTTTCTGTCTCTCCATAAAGTCCCGATGTTCGGAGCCATTCTGTAGATTTCTTATTGATTCAGTAGATCATGTCTTATTCTTCATTGTTCAGAATCGCAGAGAGCTCCAAAACTCCTCCAAGCTCCAAAGCTCCAAAGCTCCTCCATGGAGCTCCTTTCCTTTCCAAATTGAAATACGCCCCTAGGGAGTTATATGGCTTGCCTCGTTAGTTGGTTGTGCTAGATGGAGGGGACTATAATTATTATCCAGGTACAGGCAGCTTTATAAAAATTACTCTCTTTGCTGAGAAAATAGGATCTTAGACGATCCACCTGCTGACGGCACATTACTTCTATATTTTGTAAGCCTCTTCCCCCCTATATATCGAGACAAATAGCCGCTCGATCGAACTTCTTGAGTGAAACATACGATGTTTTGACAATTTTGTTCTTATTTTCCTATAAAATGCTTTCAGTGAGGTATCAGTTCACTTTATTACACCAAACGTATAGGCAGCCACATGAAAAGCCCAAGTATTGATTGCCAATATTTTATTTCTGGAGCTGATCAAAGATTTACATATTGTTAGCCCATGTTGAAGTCTCTCAACATTCTACTTAACGGTATTAAAGCCATATAGAACCATAGAGGACTTAACCTATCCCCCTGAAATATTCCCCTGCGCATTCGTATCTCTCCAGTGGTGTACAAGGTGTTATTATTCTTTACATATAGGCGAGTTTTCCATTTATTCATACAAACAGAAAGGAATTTTACTAGAGTTGGATGAATCCTATACAATGAAAGGACATAGCGGAGCTATGAGTTTGGTACGGAGTCGAACGCTTTTTTATAATCAATCCACGCCACTGATACATTGTGGGATTTTTCCGTACTTGCTCTGCTATTATCTCATCAATTACAAGTAACATCTTACAACCTCAGCTACTTTTACGGCATCAATTTTGCTCAGGCAGTAAAAGACTATTTTCCAATAGATGTTCATTTATTTTCGATGAAATAATAGAGGTAAGAATCTTGTACAGAGTTGGTAGGCAAGTTATTGTTCTATAATTGTTTGGGTTTAAACTGTCCTGTTCCTTTGACAATGTATATGTTATTTCCATTGACATTGGTATGTTATATTGCGCTTTTATCAAATTTTGAAAAAACCTTGCCAGCGACCCATGATTACTAACAAGAATCTTCCACCACACATTTTGGATGTCATCGATACCTGGCACTTTCCAGTTAAGCTTGTTTTGGACTACCTTTTTTACATCGCCTCTCCTTATTATAGCCTCTGGCATTTGCTTTATGCTTTGTCTGCCTTCCTGTTCTTCACGTATCCAATAAGCTTGTTCATCGTGGTTTCTTTGCAATTGACCAAATATTTCACGAATACTATTCTCGTCTGGTATTTGTTGCTGTTATGTTTTTTCTTGTTGTTCCAGTTGACTGTAAAAGTCCTTCTGATTAGTCGAGAATACGAATCCTTGTTTTCTTCGCTACTACTATTATACATACAAATATATATTTGTAAGTATTATTTTTATAATTCTATAACTAGAATATTTTTGTAAGTAGGTCGAATATAAAAAAAAACATATAAGATAAATTACTATTTTTCTATAAGTCAATTTCATTTAATTTATTAGAAGTGTTTATTTGACCACTGTTGTGGGAAAACTCGTACGATTTCTAGTAATTTTCATGCCATTTACCTTCATTAATGGTACATTAATCAAAAGTTTTATTTACTTAATCGGAAAAACGAGAAAATGTCTATGACAAGCTCTTGATTAAACATTGATCTTGAGTAATTGAGTGAAAACCAAGTAAAAGTAAACACGCAATTCGAATAAATAGAATTACTATCTGTTGTTTAATCCAATTAAAGTATATGGAGTTAAATATCCAGCTGATTAAATTACCACGCCTTACGGAACTGAGACGCAAATTGATCATGTTTCATGTTCACACAGTAAGAGGACAATCTGGTTTATAACATTTTACATTTTTACATATACAGTGTGGCGTAAAAGAATGCAGTTTATTAAAAAATAAAAAAAAATACAATACAAAGAAAATATAAAACAGTTTCCTCTCTTTTTGGTTTCTTTTTAGTCTGTCAACTGTTATTCAATATTTTCTTTCGATAAGTGATTGATATTTTTTTACAAGCAATTTTAGAAGGGATTTCAACAGGGGGGGGGGGGGGGGATTTAACCAATTATATTAAATATAGTATTTAACAAAGCGAAACAGTCATAGACGTAAATGGAATAATGATTGATAAAGAAAAACAGATCGTTGGATATACAGATGACCTAAATATACTAACATGATCGAAAAGGTTATTCAGCGAAATCTATGATATAATAAGAAAAAGCAAGGCCTGGTCTGGAAATAAATACATATAAAATGAATGTTTTTTTTTTGAAAATGAACAGTGCACCTAATCCAGTCTTAATATTAAAAAACTTTTTAAGTATAACTAAAATTACAACAGTTACTTGTGTCTAGACATTCCCATCGGGTCATCCTAGTTTTCGATATATCTTGCTCACTTATCTGATGTAGCTAGACTGCACTGTGCTCTGATTTTCATTGATCACTGCAGTCTTACGCAAGCTCAAAAGTTTTGGTTCTTTTGAGCCATGGCACTAGGTCTTGATTATTTAGGAGTTGAAGTACTTCAATGTTTGGATGGTTGTGGAGCCTCTCCTCATGATTTCAGGCAATTTTCTTAATTTCTTCTTTAATTGTCCACATCTGTAGTTCACGATGAAGATCTTCGTTTCGAACATACCAAGGAAGATTGACGATACTCCTTAGTACTTAGTTCTGGAATATTTGAAGGCAATTGTAATTGTTTTTCTTCCCATAGCTGAAGACCGTATGTCCATACCGGTTTAAGCACTTGCTGGTAGACCAGTACTTTATTTTTGATAGGCAGCTGGGAATTTCTTTCCAACAACCAATACATGTTTTAATATTTGGGTTTTAATTGTTTTGTTTTTATTTTAACATATTCTTTCTATTTTAGTTTGGCATCCAGATTAAGACTCAAGTATTTAGCTATTTTTTTGCATGGAATTGTATTATTATTCAATTCCAATGGGTGGTAATTTATTTTTCTGTTTGTGAAATTAATATGAACATATTTATTTTCATTTAATTTTATACACCTTTGTCTGGCCCAAGAGTTAGTGTCGTTTATTGCGCCTTTGAGATTGACAGTTGCTTCTTCTATGGTACAACTGCCAAGGCTGCAATATCATCATCAAATGTGGCTAGTTTGATGTTTAATCTTATTGAAATGTTACATGTATATAACAGATAAAGCACAGGTCCCAGTACACTGTCTTGGGGCAACCTGTATTTATTGATTTTAGTTCCGAGTATTCATTTTGTTGCTTAATTCTGAAAGTTCGCTAATTGATATATGATTTAACAAGCTGTACATGGTGCACTGCTAAGCATCTTTTTAATTTCATAATTAATGCTTGATTCCATATTTTATCACATGTTTCGGTCACATCCCGAAAAATAGTTAACAATAACATATTTTAATCTGAAGATAAAATGAAGGTGAAGAAGGGAAAAAGAACTAGTACAAGAAAAAAAAACATAATTCAAAAGCAAATTGACGATGATAATATTGAAGCTGTGAAGGTATTTCTTATCTATCTGGAGAGCAAGCTTGACGAAAACAACATCACAGAAGATATCAGAAATAGTATTATGAAGGATAACAAGTTCTTCCTGGAAGGAACACGAAATTAGGACCTATAGGACTTTTGGTTGCGAGACGTGGACCCTCACAAAGGAACTAAAAGATATGCTTGCTTTATTTGAAAGATGACACTCAGAAGAATTTTTGCTATTATGAATGATAATGGAATTTGGAGAATTAGGAATAATTTTAAATTCACACAATACTTCAAAGATCTGTAAGTTGTAGAGTATATGAGGGTTCAGCAACTCAGCTGGGTGGAACACGTGGTGTGAATGCCAGAAAACTGATTACCAAAGATAATCATAGAGGGGCAAATAGGAACTAACATAATAAGAAGCAGATGGCAAAAACACGATGGCAGTATAATATTAAGAAGAGATGTTGAAGAACTGCTGCAAATTGTAAACTGGTAAGGTAATGCTGGATATTGATGCGTTTAGTGGGGAAGGTTAAAATAACTTAAGCTTAAGAAGAAGAAAAATGTTCTTTCTTCTTCTTCTAATATCTTAAACATTTCTAGTTTTATGTTGTCTAATCCATCAATACTTCGTGCTTCTTTAAACTTCTTTTTGTAAACATTTGTCCTTCATGTTCAATGCGTTCCCTCATTTTAGTATTTTATCTCAAGCCTTCCTGTACATAAAAGTGACTAATCGATGCACAAATCGTGTTTAAAATTGACTTGTAGTTTTCAGGGATCGATTTTTGATAACATGGTCTGTGGCTGGTGGCTGTGGCTTGTAGAAAAACAATATGAATTTGTACGTATCCCAACGATATATTTGCCGTATTAGATCACCAAAACTCGACGAGTACTAAGTTCGGTTATGTAATTCATCCTTATTGAAGTTTCAAACTTGTAAGATGGCGATATTCTAAAAATGTATTATACCTTTTTTTATTTCAAAGTAGGCGACAATGCTGCCCAAACAAAGAGCAAGATTTGTGCCGTTTATAGAGGAAGTCTGTTGAGGATAATACTATGCAAAAATGGTTTAGTCGGCTCAGGGGTGGAGATTTTGACCTGGAAGATTGGTATCTCTCCAGCTGTCCTTTAAGCACTTATGTCGAGGAAATATCGTCCATAACATCAGAAGATATATGCACTACGGTCCGTGATAGAGCAGATAAATTAAACATTGGCAAATGGATCATTTTTGCCTATCTGAAAAATAAACAGGTACCTCTAACGAGATGATGTGCGGGTCTCTCTCGAAATTATTCAGCGAAATCTACTGGATCGAATCACTCCGTGGGATCTTGCGCCGAAAAAACATCTCCCATCCCCCTCTAAAAATACACTCTGATCTGATCTTCATAAGAAGTACAACTTCAATAACTTTAAAAACGAAAATTTTGTGTTTTCTTTGTAAGGTCGAGATCATTTCGAACGACGCTGGAACATATTACTTTAATCATCAAGATTTCCACGTGTGGTTAATTTTTTACAGTCATATGGAAGAGAGGTCACCGAGAGACAGATGAGTCTTGGCTCAGATATTCTATGTTTAAATCGACTATCTTATTCAATCAATGTTTAGATGAGTTAATGAGTTATGATTAATCATTAATATAAATATAACACTTTATATATTTTATATGGTGAATTGACCACATGCGAACATAGGCAAGGGTTACAAAAATTTCGTTAAGTGTAACCTGGACACTCAGTGCAGGATTCAGCGTAAAAACTTCGGGTAATATAGAGGGAAATAGAAAAATGCTTAGTATTGCTAGACGGCACAGAAAGGTCTGCTCATGAGTCACAGGCCATATATTGAGGCGATGCACTGTGTTTCGCCTAGAACAAGCTTGGTGGGCAAAAGTCATTATAGAATTCCTAGAAAATAACGATAAAATATCACAAACAACCTTCCCAAAGTCACGTACACATATTTAGCTTGTACCTAATTAGCACAACAACGAGGCAGCGAATGTCAAAAGGCAACTGATAAGAAAACTAAACAAAACATTTTTATTCAGTTATAATTTTGCAAGAGATCCTCAAACTTTCCGTATAGTCAATATATAATTTTTTTTAAAAGGTTAAAATGCAGCACGTTTTTTTCTGTTTTAAACATTTAAAAGTCCATAACTTTTTGTATCCACACGTATACAGGCTAATTTTGTATATGTTGTAGAATAATATTTAAACTTTAATTTGTAAAATGTATAATTTAGTTACCGTAAATGTCCAATTAATAGTTTTAGTTTTTCTCAGAATGTCCTCAATTTCCAAAGTAGACTTTTTCAATCTAGGGGTAAATCATGAAAAATAAAATAGGAATTCACGCATTTTTGAATGCCTATCAACTAAATATGATGGAAGAATGGAAGGACTGTGAGCAGCGGAAATGAATCAAATTACATCAAAAAATAATTTTGTCCAGCTGGCTTGTTCTAAGCGAAACAGAGTGCGATGGGATGATAAATAGTCCAGGGCAATCCTGGAATGGATACCACTGATAGCAAACGTTTACGACGAAAACCAAAAATAAGCCATGATAGAATTATGACAGCATTAAGTATATTGGATCTGAATGGCAGAGGAAAACTTAGGACCGAGAGAGTTGGAAGCATTCTGAAGAGGCCTTCATCCTTCAGTGAATGGACATGGACTGACAATGATGTTAATTCACAGCCCCTGCTCGAGACATCCTCAGTTTCTCTCGATCAGGGAATTTGAACAAATAATCATTAATAATCTATTTCATAAAGCTCAAAAAAAGTCGTTTAATTTTCTTTATTATATATTTTGGTATAAAAAATTATTACAAAATTATAAATTAAATCAAAATATTTTCCTATGCCTAATATTTAAATACAACTTGATAATTTAAGCAACAATATATAATATAAAATTTTGTTTAACCCTTACAATAGTTAAAAGAGTTTTTTATTTATATTAAATATAAAACTACTACAATACACACATCAATAAAAAATAACATAGGGTTTTTTTAACCTAACAATTTTTATTATTTTTATACTCTACGTAACTCACAATTATTTATTTCTAAAAGTTAATATTAATTTTCTTTTTAAAAAGTTAAACTACTCTAGATTTATTTCATCTTGAATCCTTAACGTTAATCTCTTTTTTTGTACTAAATAACAAAAATAAATTAAAACACAGAGTAGAGCAAATAATAAAATGTTGTTTAGTATATTGGAAAGTCCACTGTTCGTGTCCTCATTTTTACTTTGAGTTAATTTTTCAGCATTTATTGCGGCCTGTTTAATTGGACTGTTTGAAGTAAGGTTAATTTTAAAATTAATCTCTTTGATTTCCAAACTAATATTTTTGGTAAACTCTTTCAGTAGATTCATTGAATCGTCATCAATTCTTTTGTCGTTCATTTCCAGTTTCTCGTGTGCAAGGTTATCAATTTTGAATCGTAATTTGTCATATTGATTGGTAAGATTCTTAAGCCAAGATTCCATACTTTGAACTTTATTTGTTGTTAGTTTAAGTGCCGTGTTATTAAAGAAATGAATATCACTGAAATTTGATTTAATATTTTGAGACATAAAATCGTTTGCTTTTTTCATTGTTTTAATTTGCATCATCGAATTATTTCTAAATTTATCATCAATATTATTAAATTCGATTGATGTTTGATTGTTTGCAGAATCAATTTTGAAATTGATTTCGTCAATAGAACTGGTAATGTTTTCGAACTGTAAATCTAAATTGTTCACTTTTTCTGATAACTCCTTAAGTGCGTCATTACTAAATGAATGAGTAATAATTCGATCTGTGTCGTTTTGATTAATAAAGAAGTGAGATTTTTCGTCCTGATCTGAACAAGATATTCCTAAAAAATTGGAGTCGTGGAATCGATTTTCAGGTGAAATAGCTACATGTAAAATCAGTAAAGTTTGAACCACTTCCTTCAAATCAGAACACTTCCAATAATTATTATACAAAGAGACGTTTTGTAGCTGTTTCATTTGCCAAAAAATATTCAACCAGTTTTTAGTACCATTTCCAAAATAACCTAATAAATTATCGTTGAGGTATAACTCTTTTAAATTGGATAAATCCTTGAATGTAGAAGTATTTATCGTAGAAATATTATTAAAACTTATGTCTAACTTAGTCAGGAATGAAAAATTACAAAAATTGGGAAGTTTTTCTAGATTATTATTTCCTAAACTAATATTGGCGATATATAAATACTTGATGTTTGGTTTACTGTTTTGTCCAGATTCAAAGTTAATATTATTGTTGCTTAAATTGAAATATAATATATCTAAATGTGAAAACAAATCACTATTAAAGCTAGTGAGTTTATTATCGTTAATATATATCTCAATTAACTTTATCTGGCCCTCAAATAAACCAAAGGGAACATGCTGAATTTGGTTTTTACTGAGATCTATAACAAATAAATTTTCAAGTCCTATAAACGAATGTTCATTTAAGGAGTCAATAATGTTAAATGATAAATTTAATTTTTTTAAACTCCTTAATGAGTAAAATAAACCGCCTCCTACATTCGATATATTATTTGATGATAAGTTTAAATCACTCAGGTCAAAAAAACTTTGAAAAAACAATGGCATAATTTTACTTATGCCATTATTAGACATATTTAGTATGGACACATAACTACGATCTGTACTGTACAATTTATTTAAGATAGGCATATAGGAATATGTAATTGTAACTATACTCTCATCTCTTTGTATCGTAGAAAATGTCTCAAATGTAATGTTAACACAATATAATTCAGTCATGTAATTAGTGGCATCATCCTTTAGTAGTTTATAATCGACAGATCTTCTTTCGCACTCGTCGCAATATATCATAGTTGTATGCAACAGTAGAAGGTTCAAAATCCATAACCAAACATATTGATGAACTGGTAACATTATCAACCTAAAAGTTTACCTTTTAATTTTATTTAATAGACATTTACATTTTCCCTTTCAATTCAATTCATAAATTGAGTAGTCGCCATTTGGAACTATCATACCAATGCTGTCTCTTCCTGCTTTTTAATTAACTATACTTTTGTCATAAAACTTACTTATAATTGTTCAAAAGGAATAATAGTAATAAAACAGAAAGAAGGCTAAATACTCTAGAAAACAAAACACAGCAACACCTTTTATACGTATTTGAATCAAACCTAAAATATACTAACTATACAGGGTGTCCCATAACTTATCCCCATAAATTTTCGAAAAATTTAGATAATTTAAAAACTGTTGAAGATATCAGGTTCAAAATCCGGGTAGTTGGATTTTTAAAGGTGACAAATTAGTTTTTAGACTAGTTTGAGTCTAGTTCCTAGAGGGCGCTTGCTACCTAGTTTGTGAAGAATTAACTCGCTCATATTATTTTACCCTATAAAGCTGTGAATATTTTGACTTCAAAATAGAGAAGAGTCATAACTACCTCGTAAAATAGGTACCCTTAATCAATATCGATATTTCACACCGTTTGCGAGATATTTGTGTTCGAATATTCCATTGCACATCTTGTCGATAGCTGAAAGATCTATAATTCACAAAGTGGGTCTTGAATACGAGGAAAAAAAACATTAAGATGTCAAAAATACAACGGACTTTATTCAATACACTTTCGCAGGCTCTTTGTTAAGTGACGCCTCACATTTGAGAAGATATTTTCTTCATTTTTAATAACATCGCCGGCTTGTTGAATTTTTGTAAAAGTTCCTCTCGTGTATTGATTTCATCATGGTAAACTAAAGACTTCATATGACCCTGCAAATGAAAGTCTAACGAATCAATGTCTGGGCTACGAGGTGGCCTAGGAAACTTATCACGGCGCCCAATCCATGGATGTGGAAAATGTTGATTCAAACGATTTCGCACTGCAAAAGTAAAATGCGGGGGCGCCCCATCTTGCATGAACCACGTGTCTTAAGTTTGGAGGTATACCGTCCAAAATATCTAATAAATAATTTTCTAAAAACTACACATATTGATCTCCATTAAGTCTTTGTGGAAATTCAAATGGGCCGATTAAAGAATTGTCGATAATGCCGCACCAAATGATAATTGAAAAATTGTGTTGGAAATGTCGCTCTCTTGGTAGGTGTTGATTTTCTAGGGTGTAATAATGATTATTTCGCCAGTTAAAAATTCTGCGTCTGGTAAAAGTTGCCTTGTCAGTAAATAATGTCAATATCTTTTTCAGGAAGAATATAAACTCAATAAATTTTGAACAGGCGAAAAATGGCAGGAAAATAATTTTCGTTTATGGAGAACTTTTTAAACGGTAGATTTGCTAATTTCTGTAGATGCTTCCAAACGCCTGGTGCTTATTTCAGGATATTCCACAATACTAACCAAAATGTCTTCTTCTTGTTCTACCGTTATACGTTTCGGTCGTCCACCAGAATTGTTGTAATAAAACAAACCTGTTCGCCTAACTGATTGAAAATTCTTTGAAAATTTTGTCGATCTAGGATCATTCTGGTTGGGTAGAGCTCTGCAGCGCGACTATTGTAATTTACTTAGCATATCCATTAAATCACGGTTACGACACTGATTAAGTAATTTTTTACAACTTATTTAATACCAACTGAAGATTTGAGAAACTTTTTTCCACCTACGTTTAATAGGAGAGATAGAAAATAATGACAATTGTCATCGAAACGTAATACTTTGTACACAACATTAAAGGCACATTTTGTGAATTGTATATTTTTCAGCCATCGACAAGATGTGCAATGGAATATTTGAACACGAATATCTCGCAAACGGCGTGAGATATCGATATTGACCGAGGGTTTTTTTATATGTAAATTATGACTCTTCTCTATTTTGAAGTCAAAATATTCCCAGCTTTATAGGGTAAAAAAATATGAGCGATTAACTCGCTCTTATTTTTCCTCACAAAGTAGGTAGCAAACCAAATTCGAATGTGTTACCTTTGAAACCTACGATTTTGAACCTGATATCTTCAACCGTTTTTAAATTATCTCAATTTTTCGAAAATTTAGTTTCACTATCAACACTCTGTGTCTTTTTAATAACTAACATTTGCCAACACATTTATTGACTAAATCCTTTTTATTTTGATCTTTACTATCACCATTTGCTCTATGGCGTATAAGTTAAGCTGGAAGGCGTACCTACCCGTGAAGGCACAGAATAGTGCAAAAAGCGTCGCGAAATTTACGCAAATAAATATAACTTTCATGGTATAACATATACGAATAAAAATCAATATATAAAGGTGTCCCATAGGAAAGTTTCTGTTTCATTGACTCACTACGCAAACGCAACAACAATGAGCGTTTCTGGAGAGCATTCCATGTATTATGCGAGAATTTTACAAACACAATGATTCGGCGATTGTAACGCATCATGGTTTGCGTAACATTTAAGGTTAAGTTAAGTTTTCTCTCATCAGGATATGGGTTAAGAGGTTAGAAGAAATCAGTTCAACCATGGATAAACGTAATTCAAGGCGACCAATGCCATCACGAAGGGGCGAAAATGTGGAAATGGTAAATCAGTCCATTCGTGACAATCCGGACCATTCCGTTCGTAAGCGAGCGCATGCTGTAAATGTGTCTCGATAATTATTGCACCGCATTTGCGCAAGGGCTTAAAACTGCACCCATACAAAATTCAGCTGGTGCCAGAGTTAAAGTCGCAAAATTGATCAAGTAACTGAGCGTTTTGCAACATTCATTAATATATTGTTTTCAAATGATGCTCATTTTCTTTGTACAAAGAAACACAGCTTCTTTTCACAAGTATCAAATCTACATTTAAAGTAACTGTATAGGCAGAAATGTCAGCGCAAGGAATAATAGGCCTGTATCTTTTTTTGAAGACAATAGGAGACGGATACCGTCAATTTAGAGAATAATGTGGAAATGATGGACAATTTTTTTTGTATTTGAACTGCAATACTTTGTTGGTTATAATCAAAGAACATTGTTTCAGCAGGACGGAGCAACGTCACACTCTTCCAACACATCTCTGCCATGAGTTCGTAAAATTTTCCCAAACAAATTGATAGCTTTTTTTTTGTGGGGTAATCCAAAATCGAAAGTTTACGTTAATAAACCGGGTTCTTCGGAAAAAATATTAAAAGTTGTGGGACACGTATAACCAAATTTTGGAATGGGGATAGGGAAATGCGTCGCAACCAAAAATTTTACATTTCTTAGTATCATACACATACTTTGCTATGTAGAAATACGAGTGTAACTATCAGACATCAAAATTTTTTATTTAATTTTTTAATTTTTTAGGTTCCGGAAAAAATTCAAGTGGGAGTGTAAAATATATATTTTTAAGGACATGCAATAATTCATAGGTATTCAAGAGTTCATCTGCGGTCTTTTTTTATAGTTTCCATCTTTCTTGTTGCCTAAAAATCCTTTCACTGCACTTCCAAGATGCCAACTTCTTTACATTTAATTATTCTTGAAAAACGGCAATCACCTAGAAGTTTCCTTATTTGGGGTTCAATAAACTTGGTTCTCTAAGTTTTGAATCATTTAATTGGAGAAATATTTCTTTAAGATACTTGTGAAACCATTGCCTTCTTTGTACTCCAAGCTTAATATGGAGAGACGGAAGAAGCACATTTATTTGGTTAACAAGGAAGACGTATTTTATGTTTGAAGTACCAGGTTCAAAAGAAGTTCTATGAGGCCAATCTTTCTTACTGTAATGTTCTTTTCCCTACTGTTCATAGATACAAAAAACAGCAATACTTTGTAAAACACCCTTAAAATTCTAACAGTATACCTATCACTTTTAAATCCTTACAAATGATACAGTTGATACACCACTGATGATACACCAATGATACAGTTCATATTTAACGCGATTTAGTATGGTTGCTAAGTTGTCATAGTTTTCTTTCATTCACTGATGTACTGTTTCCATTATGAAGCAAGATTCTTTTTTAAGTTGTATTTCGACGAATCTATGAACATACTTCACTTGGAAGGTACATGTTCCATACTAAGTTCATTCAATAAACCATCAATATCACAACAGGCACATAGCGATCCCTCCATTTTATAAAAACTTGAAAATGTTACATTCCGTTTTCGGTAAAGTGAAACACTTGCATTTTTATCTAACAGATTTCACTGTTGAAGTTTGGAACTAAGAAGTTCCAATTTTTTTGTTTTCACACACAGGTCACGTACCAAATCATTTAATTCATTCTGGGTTATTGGGTTATTGGTAGTTGTTAAAAATGTTGCGTCACAACTGGTGTTCTCGGGAAGTTGTGGATCAGATCCTGATAAAGAATTTGAATCACCGGGAAACACTTTGTCCAGGTTTAAAGGCGCAATGGGTACCGATAGTTTCTGGTAATTTTAGATACTGAATTTTGTCCTTTTGTTTTTCATCTCTTCTGTGCTATTGATATAAAAGTAGCAATCACTTCTCGTTCTCGCTACACCAAAGGAACAACAAGCGGCATAGAATTTTACTTGCGATGCATCAATTGTACTAAATTTACGTGACAACTCACATAGCAAACATGAGAAGCTCAAATTTTATCTTGATCTCCAATTTGGCATTTCAAATATAAAAAATAGTCTTTTTTTGCTTTTATTCGGATATAGATCTAGCTTATGACTTTAAAATAAATCGTCCGCATATACGAGGAGTGGCTATTAAATAACGAGACTGACGCTGCTACAAAAGAAGTATGCATGCCCCAAAGGGCAGCGGCCAACAGTATACAAATATATACCTTCTGTATACAAATTCGTCTAACCGTAGTCCTCGTTCGCATTAGAGTTGTGTTTATGTTTCGCCGGAAAAATGTTAAGTGTAACAATAGAGCAGCGAATTGTTGTGAAATTTTACTTGAAACTTGGAAAATCGCTACTAAAACTTATAATTTATTGAAAGAAGTGTATGACAATGAATGCTTATGGCGTGCACGAGATTTTGTGTGGTTTAAGCGTTTTCAAGATAGCCGAGAAGACGTTGAAGATGATCCACGCCCGGGTTGCACTTTCACGTCAAAAACACATGACAATATTGAAAAAAACGGTAATCTGGTTCGATCTGACCGGTCGGTTAAGTATTCGTGCGATTGCTGAAACTGTAGAAATTGACAAAGAATTCGTACGGCAAATTTTACATAACAATTTTAACATGCAAAAAGCATGTACCAAAATGGTACCTAAAGTTCTCACGTTTGAACAACAATAAGCTCGCAAAAATGTTTGTACTGATACTTTGAATGTCATTGAAAATGACCCATGTTTATTGGAAAGGATAATAACATGTGACGAATTGTGGTTCTCTACTTATGATCCTAAAATGAAGCATCAATTCATGCACTGGATGAGCCCAAATTCACCGAGAGCCAAAAAAGCTCGAATGAGCAAATCAAAATTCAAAGCAATTGTGCGGGAAGTCCTGTGTTAGAAACCTCGCCCGCACATTGGGAGATATAATTATATTTCCACAGGGTTCGCTGGTTCACGAAATGGATCTTGGTTATGTTTAACTTGACTTCGGAATCGACAGGGAACTAAGTCTAACATGCAATTTTAAAATGATGCTTCCTAATGTTAATTTTTCGCGTGCAACTCTTAAACTTGTGCTTTCAACTCTAACTCTATTCTGGTGATCTTCCTCGACCTCTCCAGGTGTAATGGTTCAACCAAAACTCTCTTTTTCAACCTTTCAGTTCAAACTGGTTTCGTACTCTCCACGTGAAACTGCTAACGTGTAACTTTCAGCTCGCACTCTCTTCTAGTGATTTATCTAAAACTATTCACGTGCAATGGGTAATTCTTCGTCAACCTTTTAACTTAAAGTCCCGATTCGTACTGTTTTGTCAGACTTCTACCTCGAATTTCTATCTATCCCTGCCCATGTGATGAACTATAAAAAAAACCATCTGTTCCTGTTATTTCTTGGGTTTTACACAATTGTCTCACTTCGCCCCTTTACCCGCTCCAGGGACTTGCACTATCACGTTCCACCGAAATGAGGTTTGTTTTTCTGGTGCCAAGTGCTATTACCATCAATATCCACTTTAGGGTACCTGTAAATTTTATATTTATAACGCGTCCGTTTTTATAAGTCTCCCAAATGCGGGTTTTTATTTTTCTCTGATGGTGTCGTTTTTCAATTTCAGTATGAGTCTTGACTTTTATAAATTGTGTATACATCAACAGGGTGAATTTTTTTTCAGTTGTGAATGTTTTCACAACAGCAATGATGATGGTTTTTTTTCGATATTTATGGGATGGTATACTTTCACTGGATTCCTGATGGTCAAACTATTAATCAATATTACTGCCTTCACGTTTTTGCTGAACTCCGTGAAAGAATAAGGAAAAAACGATCCAAATTATGGAAGGACAAATCATCGGGTTTCCACCAAGATAATGCGCCGGCCATTTCGCATTGTCTGTCAAGAGGTTTCTAACCAAGTATAATATCTTACTGTTAGACCATCCACCTTATTCGCCAGGTCTTGCGATGTGCGACTTCTATCTGTTTCCTAAGGTAACATCTGCATTAAAAGAAACTCTATTTGAGTCCGTTGAAGCTATCAAAGAGAAAGCGGTATGCGTTTTGAAGGAGTTGACAGAAGAACATTTCCAGTAATATTTCGAACAATGGAAGATTCCCATGGACCATTGTAAATATAGTGGTGGGGGTGTATATGGAAAGTGATAATAAGTAAATTTATGAAATCAAAATATAATGTTTTACAGCGTCAGTCTCGTTATTTAATACTCACACCATGTATACAATATAATTTATCTCCTGGATTTTTGCAAAACCAACGACTAAATTTGCCATTTTATATAAAATCGACTTAAACACATGATTGTATTGTAAACGAGTTACAAACAAACTAAACTATAGAAACCAATAAAACTGCTCCTAAAGAGTTCGTAGAATACTGTGGAAATACCTCCTCTACGGTTTTGTGGTAATTCCTACATTTACCAGTTCAAAATTCAGGTACTAATTATTTCAATGATATTCTTGAAACTGGGATGTTCTGCTTCTGTGAAGAGATGTTTTAATATCTGCCCAAATGAAACGGAAAAAGAGCATCCTCGTCAATGTTCAAAAATCATGTCGACCTGTGTTATTGTTTTCTTTAACCCTTGATCCCAGTTAAACAAAAATTGTATGTATTTATATACGAAATTGTACCCTGACTTACGCGAATTCGATTTACAAGGTTGTCGTTCGGTCTTACCTATCGCGTAAGTTCGAGGTATTGTTATAAATTAAATTTTCTTACTTACAATTTTAATATTACAATTTCCTGTTTAAAAAAGGTACTGTGTGTCAAAATAATTGTCATACTATTTTTTAAATATAAGGAAAATTTAGACATAATTGTCAGTTCTTTTGTTGTTTTTTTATTTTGTAGTTTATAAACAAAAAAACCAAACAGAGACAAATTTCTCGGTGATTCTTTTCTGTAATAAATTTACCTAACAAAATTTTTAAAAATATAAAAAAATTCTAAAATAAATACAAACTTTTGAACGTTAACGTTTCGGGAAGTCTTCCCCCCCCCCCCCCGTTTTCAAAACGAATTTAAAAAATAAATTATATTAATTTCTATATATAATGTAAAGATAGGAAGTAAATATATTTTGTGTATGTCAATGATACTTATATATATATATATATATATATATATATATATATATATATATATATATATATATATATATATATATATATATATATATATATATATATATATATATATATATATATATATATACATATATATTTTATATAATTTTATATAAATTAATATAATTTATTTTTTAATTCGTTTTGAAAACGGGGGAAAATACCTCCCGAAACGTTAACGTTCAAAAGTTTATATTTATTTTAGAAAATTTTTATATTTTTTAAAATTTTGTTTTTTAGGCAAATTTATTATAGAAAAAAATCACTGAGAAATTTGTCTCCGTTTGTTTTTTTGTTTTTTACCGAGTGATTCTTTATTTACATAAGAAAAGATATTTTTGATATTTTTTGAGTTGTATGAACACGCTACAATCATTCAGACATTACTTAGGTTTGGTGTTGATATACTATACTATACACCGAGTAAATTTTCAGTTTGATTCAAATATGTAGACTCAGAAAAAAAAGTTCCTAAACACTTACTGGCTTGGTGAAAATATGTGTTGCAGATTATTTATTATAAGTCATAATATATAAAAAATATTATTGTCGTTAACCCCATATATTATTTAAAGACATTTGAATATTGAAAAATCAATTTTTAAATTCAAAGACTATTTGTTTCCTTTTTAATAATGAATTTACTAAAGCAGAGGGCAAAAAAGTTTCTGAACACCTATGTGGATGTAAACGTAATAACATAAATACATGTTTTCGAAAGTACACCATCGACAGTTTGATCATTTGTATACATTTCACAGTTTTATCTTCAATATGGAAATTCCGTGGATCACTCGGGAAGGGATTATTAGAATGCATCGAGAAGGAAAACAATTTCGACCAGTTGGACACATCTTTAAAAACCCACCGTCGACAGTTCACTATATTATTTCCCGATATAAGGAACTCGACAATACTGGTAATAGACCTGGTTCAAGACTGCCAAAAAATTTAAACAACATCCAAAAGCGTGCAGTCATTAATGAATTCAACACCAATCCTTCCATAAGTACCACGGATATTGCAGGTATTCTTAATGAAGATTATGATGCATCAGTCACGCCTCAAACAGTCTATAATATTATTAACAATGGTTGCACGGACGCACGCCTAGGAAAAAGTACTACATAAACAGAACAAGGAAAAACGCATCGAGTTTGCTAGAGAGAATCTAGGCACGCCGGAGGGATGTTGGGTTGACTGTTATATTCTCTGACGAAAGCAAATTTAATATCTCAAGGTCGGATAGAAGGAAAAAAGTGTGGCGTAAGTCAGGCGAACATTTAAAACTAAAAATATTGCACCGACCGTTAAACATAGGGGCGGCGGGGTGCTCATTTAGGGTTGCATGGGAGCTGCAGGAGTTGAAAATTTTCTTTAATTAATTCATGGGATAATTGATCAATACATGTATATCAACATATTAAAAAATAAAGTAGAGGATAGTGTAATTAAATTGGGTAGAAAATATTTTCCATTTCCAACAAGATAACGACCCCAAATATATGGATCGAAAAACACAGAAATGGCTGCGGTCAATGCACCTAGAGAAATCCGAACATCACCTCAAGAACAAACAGCACATTAGAAAATAAATTTTCCAGGAATAGACATATTCTTCTATTGGAACCTTTGGTGTGAAACACTAAACTTGAAGAGATTTACCACTAAACACCAAAACACTTTTTTTTAACTGCTCGACACACGTTTCGCTAACCATGTTAGCATCATCAAGAGATGATTTAATCTAATTCTAAAACTAAACTATGTTCTATTTATATGAAAACCATACCTAACGAAGCGTGTAAAAATCATCAACCGTGAAGTGTACTAAGCCTTACATTAATAATTGAAAAAGTTGACTGAAAGGAATCGGTCCTTTATTTCGGTTCATGATTTTCTTACATTTTTCTATTTGAATGCTTTCATATGCATCCAAAGCCCTATTATTGTTAACACTTTTAATTAGTCTTAAATTACTAATTAATGCCTGAATGATTGTGGCGTGTTCATATATTTTTTTTCCTTATATATTTGAATACACAATCAGTACAATAAACAATCACACAGTAAACATTACCTATATATATTTTTTGGTAGTATGTCACTGTCATGAAAATCTATTGTTGTCAATGTAAGTATCGTTGACATATACTAAAAAATATATTTACTTTCACTCGTTACTTTATATATTACAAATTAATATAATTTATTTTTTAGTTTAGTTTTGAAAACGGGGGGAGATTACCCTCCGAAACGTTAACGTTAAAAGTTTGTAAATTTTTTTATAACATTTTTATATCTTTAAAATTTTGTTCGTTAGGTAAATTTATTACAAAAAAGAATCACTGAGAAATTTGTCTCCGTTTGGTTTTTTGTTTTTACCCAGTGATTCTTTCTTTAAATAAGAACAGGTATTTTTGATATTTTTTGAGTTTTAGACAGTGGCGAAAAACCCAAATAAAGGAGAAAAAATTAAATTACTAATATCTATACTGTGGTCATGTTCGATTGCATGTTGGGCAACACAAGATTTTTCCTTTCTCCCATATCTAATGTGGGCAATATGTTCTTTATATCTTGTCAATATGGATGTTTTTGTTTACCCAATATACCTTCGATCACAGTCTTGACAACTAATTTCGTAAATCCCCGACTTTTCATGCTGCTCTACTTTATCCTTTGGATTACCCAGAACTTCTCTTAATTTATTATATGGTTTGTAAACTAGCCATCTTATTTTGGAAGCTATGATTTGAATCGTTAGGAATGTATCTCGAAGTGGTGGTGGTTTTTCTTAAAATATCAAAATCTACCCTATTTTTATTATTTCTACTGACTAGGATATCCAGAAATGGTAAACTATCGTTGTTTTCGAGTTCATTCGTGAATATTATATTTTCGGATTTACTATTTCAGTTCTTAATAAAATCATCAAAATTTTCATTTTTCGAATCGAAAATGGCAAAAATGTCATCCACATATCTTAACCGTACCTTCGGAAAGTAATTGAATTCATCTTTTGCCTCGGTTTCAAATTTACTCATAAATAAGTTGGCTAAGAACGGTGACAGAGGATTGCCCATTGCCGTTCCTTCTTGTTGTTCATAAAACCTGTCATTAAGCTGAAAACAATTTTGCTTCATATATAATCTTGTTAAGGAGATGTACTCAGAAACAATCTTGTTATTAAAACCGTTTAACTCGAGTAACTCCCTTAGGTATTTCAAAGTATGTGGAATCGGGACACTCGGAAACAACGATGAAACGTCAAAGGAAACCAAAACTTCACCTTCCTGTAGATGTGTATTTTTGACTTTTTCTATGAATTTGGTTGAATTTATCACAGAACAGGAAGGTAGTTGGTTTGGTAGATTTTCAAATTCCTTTGTTAACCACTTTGCCAAGTTGTATGTTGGAGAATCAATGGCTGATACAATTGGCCTCATTGATTTTCCTGGTTTATGAATTTTTGGTAGAGCATACAATCTTGGCACTTTTGGATTAGAAACATGTAATTTGCTTTTCAGAGAAAATTGAGAAATTGAAGATTGAGAAAATTTCAAAAAAATTGTATGCTCTACCAAAAATTCATAAACCAGGAAAATCAGTGAGGCCAATTGTATCAGCCATTGATTCTCCAACATACAACTTGGCAAAGTGGTTAACAAAGGAATTTGAAAATCTACCAAACCAACTACCTTCCTGTTCTGTGATAAATTCAACCCAATTCAAAGAAAAAGTCAAAAATACACATCTACAGGAAGGTGAAGTTTTGGTTTCCTTTGACGTTTCATCATTGTTTCCGAGTGTCCCGATTCCACATACCTTGAAATACCTAAGGGAGTTACTCGAGTTAAACGGTTTTAATAACAAGCTTATTTCTGAGTACATTCTCCTTAACAAGATTATGTATGAAGCAAAATTGTTTTCAGGACAATAAGGACCGAAACCGAGGCAAAAGATGAATTCAATTACTTTCCGAAGGTATGGTTAAGATATGTGGATGACATTTTTGCCATTTTCGATTCGAAAAATGAAAATTTAGATGATTTTATTAAGAACTTAAATAGTAAATCCGAAAATATAATATTCACGCATGAACTCGAAAACAACGATAGTTTACCATTTCTGGATATGTTAGTCAGTAGAAATAATAAAATAGGTTAGATTTTCATATTTTCAGACAAACCACCACCACTTCGAGATACATCCCTAACGATTCAAATCATAGCTTCCAAAATAAGATGACTAGTTTAAATTTTATGGTAAATAGATTAATTAATTTTCCTTTAAATAAAGATAATTATAACAAAGAATTAAAATTAATTAGGGAGGTATCTGAAGTGAATGGTTATAATAAGAACATTGCAGATAAACTAATTAGAAAACATAAGTTCAGAAAATTATTGAAAGAAGCTTCGACATTTCAAAAGGATCAGAACACAAAGAAATTCATGGTAATACAATTTGATGCCCAGTTGACAAGAGGACTAGACAAAATTTTGAAAAAAGTGGACATTAAGGTTGTGTACAAACCATATAATAAATTAAGAGAAGTTCTGGGTAATTCAAAGGATAAAGTAGAGCAACATGAAATGAAAAGTCGGGGATTTACGAAATTAGGTGTCAAGACTGTGATCGAAGGTATATTGGGCAAACAAAAAGATCCATATTGACAAGATATAAAGAACATATTGCCCACATTAGATATGGGAGAAATGAAAAATCTTGTGTTGCCCAACATGCAATCGAACATGACCACAGTATAGATATTAGTTTACTATTACTATAGATTAATAATGTTTACTGTGTGATTGTTTATTGTGCTGATTGTGTATTCAAATATATAAGGAGAAAACAAAACATATGAACACGCCACAATCATTCAGACATTAATTAGTAATTTAAAACTAATTAAAAGTGTTAATAATAATAGGGCTTTGGATGCATATGAAAGCATTCAAATAGAAAACTGTAAGAAAATCATGAACCGAGATAAAGGACCGATTCCTTTCAGTCAACTTTTTCAATTATTAATGTAAGGCTTAGTACACTTCACGGTTGATGATTTTTACACGCTTCGTTGGGTATGGTTTTCATATAAATAGAACATAGTTTAGTTTTAGAATTAGATTAAATCATCTCCTGATGATGATAACATGGTTAGCGAAACGTGCGTCGAGCAGTTCAAAAAAGTGTTTTGGTGTTTAGTGGTAAATCTCTTCAAGTTTAGGAATAGATTTGTTATAAAAAGTATGGGTGGACCAACAGATGATCGAAATAAAATTTAAATAAATGATATAATTAATTAATTCGAAAAATAACGTTTTCAGAGACTTTTCAGCATACTTCCGTATTTTGTTTTGAAATTATTGTTGTTTACGCTATACAGTTTTATTTTTATCAAATGTTTTGTGCATACAATAAAGTTTATTGTTACCCGAAATTGTCCCAATAAAGAGGTTTGTTTCAATTTCACTATAGGTGTTCAGAGACTCTATTTACTGAGTGTATATTAGGTATTACACTTTTTTGTTTTCAAGTATATTTTCGGTGGCTTTAAATTATCTTAATAAAAATCTTATATTTTCAAATACCTTCAAGCGATTACCCAAAATGAGATAAATATATTTTATAAAATATCTTACCTTACTAATTATTTCTATTCTAATTACACAAAAAATATATGTCGTATTTGTTAATTAGAATATCGGAGTTCTTACACTGATTAATTTAAAATACAATGACAAATATCAGCCTCTACTTACGAAGCACATAAAATACGATTTTGCTGATGATTTCATATTATGGTATGTGTCGATGCTACGAAATGAATTTGATTATAGTTTTATTATCGTCGCAATTCGTTTCAAGGTGAATTAGAATATAGGGTGGGTAATTAATAATGGAACAATTTGAATACATTACTATTTTTGATTAACTTGTTCCTGGAAATTGCGCATTGGTGATTTTCTAAAGCACTATTTATGGAGTCTTATTTCAAAATTTATTTTGTCGCCTTCAAAGTAGGCCTCATTGAGTGCAATACGGGTATGCCACGCTCCATACATTGTTCGTAGGCTGATTGAGGTGTGAGTTTCAGCTTCTTCAGCGAATTTTCTTTTATGAGTTCAACTGACTTAAAACTCCTTCCCTGAAGTGGTAATTTTAGTTTCGGTAACAGGAAAAAGTCGCACTTGGCCATATCAAGTGCGATTTAGAGATTTTTTCAAGAGACTTAGATGCTATTTTTTTGGGTTTCGCCTCGTTTTCGAAACGCCGTACGAAGACTGTTCGGTTGCCTGCATGTCGTACTCGAAAATCCTAGTCTATCGTCAGTTACAATACGTCTCATGAAATGGGGAGTCCGTAAAAGTTCGGGAAATCAAGTCTTCAATGAACCGTTTTCGACGCTCTTTTCGGAGAAAATTGAGCTCTTTTGAAAGCAGTCGTGCTACGACGCGTTTCATGTTCAAAATATGAGTCATAATACTATGATCGGATTTAAAAGATATTTTCGCCTCTTGAGACAACTCTTTAAGACTCATACGTCCAGTTTGGAACACTAGTTTATTTATTTTTTTTCATGTTTTCGTTCGTTCGTAGACGTTGAAGGTGGATCAGAATGAGGCAAATCAATTACTACTTCTTGACTCTCCTTAAACGCCTTATACCATTTATATGACTGTGTTTTTCATATGCACAATTTTTCATATGCATAAATTTCGTTTGACACATAAAATTTAAGGCTAACTCTTTAATCAATATTTTTATAGACTAGATAGCGACCGTAGACTACCAGATCTTCCCTTATCTTTAAGGCTCATGTCTCCCTCCTGGAACTTTTTGAACTAACTTTTGAAACTAACCTTTTCTCGCTACTTCGCACATCTCACGAACGGCATCAGTTGCTTGGAAGCCTTTTTTAAAATAATATCTTAAGATTTCGCAGCTTATTTCACAGATGGGGCATTTCACGTGAAGCGGACAATAATAAAAAAGTGAGGTTCTGAAATTTGTCCAAATTAGGCAGATTTGCACTTCTAGGGGATATGAACGTGTACATATATTTTTTTTTATTTGTGGTTTGATTGTTGTTAATATATATATATATATATATATATATATATATATATATATATATATATATATATATATATATATATATATATATATGATTCTATAGAATTCACCTGATTGACGGAAAGGTTTCTTTGGAATTTTATTTTCATATTGAAGTAAATTATAATAAAATAATGAATGTAGTGTTTGGTAGAGAAAATTTATTGTTCTTTTTGATTTTCAAATCAGATTCCCAATTTGATCTTTTTTCTAGTGTTAAATCGGAAGTAAATATGTAAAATATTTTTATAATAACTTCGACCATTTTATTTATATTTTTTTTACTGCAAAATAAAACTTAACATTTATAAATTTTACCATAAAAATTGCAAAACAAGATCTAAATTAGTTTAGGAGATAAATCAATTAGAGTAGGTACACGTCATACTGGGCGCTTACTAAAGTTGGTTGGTTTGTGCAAAAAAGGACATACCTACGTAGTAAAATTGCTGTGACGTCACCTATTTATGCATGAAGACGGATATTTTTCGACCACCTCGTGGATTTGGAGATGATAAAATGCCAAATTGATCTACTAATTGCTTTGTTTTTCTCGCTTGTCATCTTATTATATATAGTTTATTTTCACTCAAAGATTTAGGTGTTACAGTCAGTATCATTGTCTTCATAGAACTAGACGTAGACGGATCATTAAATTTCACGTTCAAGCCTCCTCAAAATTGATCTTGGTCTTGGTCAGTTTGGGTTGAACTGTGTTTATATGTTACTTATCTTCTGGAACGTACGGTACATCTTGGGAGTTTTGTGTAGGTTCAACTGATGATTGACTACTCTGCACCAGATTTTCTACCACTATTGGAGGTATTTCAACTGTCGGAGGTGTTTCTATCGATATTCGTTTCCTGCAAGATGCACTCACATACACATTTGAGGAACAATCCCATTTTTCGGCTAAACGTTTAGGAATTTTTCTTATATCTTTAAACTTTCGATGAGCTGGTAAATTAAATGGATTATTGATAACCATAGGGAGCCATAATAAACCAATAAAAATGATAAAACTTATTAGCGAACGTAACTCACTAAGAGATTAGGACAACAACTAAAAAAAAATAACGGTAAACAATATGGCTCAGCGTCATTCTGCTGTCTCTTTCTATTATATAACATTGATTCGTTTTGATGAAGTGATTGTTTTCGCAACTAAGAGATGGCGTTATTATTCGTATTTCGTCGTCACATTATGAGAAAAAATCACGTAAAATAATGTTTTATTTTAATATTGTTTCTACACATATTTCTGTTCAAAATAATATATTTCATTTTAAATTTAGGTATTAAATAACCTTATAAGAACACAAATAGGTACGACAATAATACATAATCAATATTATTGAAAAATAACCACCGTTTTAATGTGTTTTTACATCACCAACCGGCTTTAACAAGCGACAGGTATCACGCTCAGGGCGACATGTACGTAATCTAATTGATTTATCTCCTAAACTAATTTAGATTTTATTATGCAATTTTTATGGTAAAATTTTATTTATTTTGCAGTAAAAAAATTAAAATTAAAATGGTAAAAGTTATTTAAAAGAAATATTTACTTACAGTTTAACACTATAAAAAAATCAAATTTGGAATCTGATTTGAAAAGCAAAAAGAACGATACCTTTTCTATACAAAACATTACATTTATTATTTTATTATAATTTTCTTCAATATGAAAATAAAATTCCAAAGAAACCCTTCCATCAATCAGGTGAATTTTATAGAATCTCATATTTTAACAACCAAACTTCAAATAAAAAAATATTATGTGTACACGTTCATATACCCTAGAAGTACAAATATGCCCAAGAACAAATTTCAGAACCTCGCTTTTTTTTTCATTGTCCGTTTCACGTGAAATGTCCCCGATCATAACGTTTTTGTTGAAAATTGTAAAGTTTAAAACTGAATAAGGGATGTTTATTTATCGTAGCAAAAAGTTGAAATTGGATTAGACGCCTGAGGAGTGAAGTATAATCCTTTATCCATTCTTCTATTGAAACCTTCGGTGTGAAGAGCTTTAAAAAAAGTGATTTTGTGTTTAGTGGTAAATATTTGAGTTTAGTATAATCCTTTATGTCTATACAAAGGAAAAAACGCATATATTTTTGTTACTCCCGAATCTTCTAATTCTTGGTATTCTTTACAGAAGAGTCGTGACCAGTGGCGGCTCGTGAGGGTGAGGGTTGGGGCGCCGCCCCTCCAGCATTTATGACAGTAAACAATTTTTCAGAGCAAAAGCTATATTTTATTTTCGTTCACTTTCTTTCCTTTAACTCATTTTAAGATATTATTAAAATTTAAAATCTCCAAATGTAGAACGTTTGTGGACCCATCACACCAAATAATGCGGATAAAAATGCCATCCTCTCGCCACAATTTTTACATCGTTGATCGGACTTTTACCTCTAGTGACAGTAAGCCATGTCATCTTATCTCGTCGTTGGTCTTACGTGTTTCGTTGGTTACCAGAATTCGGTGGTTTAACTACTTTCTAAAACATGCGATTTGGACGTAGGATCCCTGCGACCGAGCGTATCGATAATTAGTTTTAAATGCTGAGTTGACGGGTACGGAGGGTTTAATATGTCTCGCGTGGCGTATTTTATTCGCCTGGCGAATACTTGTTTAAATTTGGGATTTGCTACGTGTGGACACACTGAGTAGTACTTTTTAAATAAAAATAATCAACTTTTAATTGCAGACATGAAGGTGTCTAATTTAAAACAGTTAATAATGACTAATTTAAGTTTGGAGGAGAATGTTGAATTAAAAACAAACGGTCGTTCCACGCCCGTGTTGAATTTAAGTCAAGTTCAAAAATAATGCAAAAATAGGGCAAGTTTAACTCGAAAATTTGACAGTAAACTATATGCGAAAGTTTCCCAACGATAGAAAAAGAAGATTTGAAGATCGAATTGGAATTATTTTATTCAAGGCCCGAGATTTGAGAAAATGAAGACATTAAAGGCTGTTTAAAGACATTCAAATTTATTTTGAATATGGAACTGGATACAGCTTTTAAATAAATCACTAAGGCATTAAGAATACCAGTGACTATACCGATAACCACAGCCCGAATCGAAAGGTGCTTTTCGACTTTGAACTTGATTAAAACATATGTAAGAAATTCAATGAGGGAAGATACACTAAATGGTTTAGGTATGTTAAATATTGAGAGTGTTATGGTCGAACTAATTCTAGTCTTTAATGAAAATGTTATTGAAAATTTTATTTTGGACAAAAACAGGTGAATGGAATTTCACTTTAAAAACTAGAAAACGGGGAGGTGCTATTTACCGACAAAAATGTGTACAATAATCCTTTTTGTCATAAAATTTTGATATTTTTTTGAACTTCTCGAATTTCTTTTGAACTTTTTCAAATTTTCTCTATTGATTTGTAGTTACAATAAACTGTTGGAATTGTCTACTCTTCAGGAAATGGTAAGTACCGACTTATTCATTCCTTTATTTGCACAACAAGCAATAACCCATCCTCCAATGTCCTTGTAAGTAGTAACAATACAAAATTTTAATAATTTCCTGGTTCACCTCCTGTATATGGTTCCAATAGCATGAAAAGTAAAAAGTAGGAAGGGGAAAGCAAAAAAAAATCTTCAGCAGAACTATTTTGTTCTTCGCCCTCCCACTTTAGAAACCCACGAGTCGCTACTGGTCGTGACTTATGGATGCTTATTCCGTTCGCGCCCTACCCGGACTACTTCTCGCCAGCATTCTCTACTTCTGGATTCCCTGGTTATTCATTGGAGATATGCACTAGTTAGGTATTTAATTTGGTCTGCTCATCTTTCTGGAGGCCTGCAGAGCGATCTAGAAGCCTGCTTCCATCCTTGTACTACCAGTCTTACCAGGTTATTGTCGTCCCTGTGTTCAATGTGGCGATATAATCTTATTATTCGTTCATGAATAATTTGAGATAGCCTTGTGAGCTGAACAATTTCTTGAATAACGGATGTGTTCGTCTGGAAGTCCATGGAGTGCAAAGGACCAAAAGCATCAATACGCTTGAGGTCTTGTATTTTAATAAACCATATTTCAGCGAGATGAGACATTACTGAAAAAATAAAGGCTTTTACTATCTGCTGCTTTGTGTTCTGTATTATGCCCTTATCTCTCTACATCTTATGCAAATTCCGCATTGCCTTTTTTTGCTATTTTACATCTTCTTCCGATCTCATAAGTATTACTGCCTTCATTCGATATTAAAGACCCAAGATGAACGAATTGCCTGGCTACCTCAAACTACCCTTTTTAACTGATGTTGGGTATATTCTTGTTTTGACGGTCGATAAACATTATTTTCGTTTTGTCCTCATTTATTTGTTGTCGGTAAACATAGCTTTCATCCTTTATTTTTTCATAAATAAGGTCAGTTCTTCAGCCGATCTTGTAAAAAGCGTAGTGTCATCGGCATATCTTAAGTTTGTTATATCAATACCGCCAATACTGACACAACCCGTCGAATCCTCGAAATTTATAAGCCAATATTGACAATTTCCTGCAGAACTTCTCCATAATTTCTGGAGCGCGACTAGCGTATACCGACCACTGACATGCGATAAATGATAGCCCTTGCAGGCTAGGTTAAAATAAAACTGAAACAAACTTCTGTCTAAATTCGACTACTAGCTCCCATGACTAGAACAGAAGTTTATTTGAGCCTTCAGAGAGTGCACATTCCTCTGATAGTGATCTTATGGTGTGATAAACGTATGGTGAACGTAGTGATAATCATGTTTTTGCGATGAGTGATTACGACACGGACGATGAGCCGCCAGGCTCATGCAAAGCTGCGCATAGAGTGCGAGAAGGACATTTAAACACCATAACTGTACAATTCCAAAAACTCGTCAAACAAAAGGAGGAGATCAAACAACTCCGCATAGAGGCTGCAAAAGCTAAAAAAGAAATAAGGAGCTTAACAAAGTGCTACGAAGAAGGCAAAGCATTAGCCGATGCTTTAACAGAACAGAAAGAACTAACTCCGAAAAACACACCGCTAACCTCAGAGGCCAAAACCCAAACCATAGTGATCGAAACGCCATCAGTCATCGAGATAGAGTCGGATTTCGAAGAAGGATCATGTCCTTGCCAGCAAATGTAATCTAGATCTAGACGACGAAATAAGAGATAAACCAAGAAAGTAAGCCACAAGATGGAGAAAATTACGAGCAATTGAATGGCAAAAAGAGCAGTTTGATAACTCGAACGGCCTTTTAGATATTCGCAGAAAACTGGTAGGGGAATTTCATTTTTGCAAAATGTTCGATTTTTTTCGATATTCAAAAAATAATATCTCGAAAACTAAAATAGATATATCAAAACGCGTGACAGATTATTGATGCGCGTGGTTTGAACCGTCAAATATCCGAAAAGGAAGCGATTCTATTTTTTAAAGTTTCGCACTTCGTTCCAAAAATTTCATAAGGGGGTACAATAGGAAATCATCAGAAAAGTGAAAGCCACTCAATTTCTATGAAAGTAAGCCACAAGATGGAGAAAATTACGGCGAATCGAATGGCGCAAAGCGCAGTTTGATATCTCGAAAGGTTTTCTAGATATTCGCAGAAAACTGGTCGGGGAATGCGATTTTTGCAAAATGTTCGATTTTCTTCGATTTTCAAGAAATCATATCTCGAAAACTAAAAGAGATAAATCAAAACGGGGGCCAGATTATTGATGCGCGTGGTTTGGAGCGTCAAATGTCCGAAAATGAAGCGATTCTATTTTTTAAAGTTATGCAATTTGTTCGAAAAATTTCATAAAGGGTTACCATAGGAAAACTTCAGAAAAGTGAAAGCCACGCAATGTCTATGAAAGTAAGCCACAAGATGGAGAAAAGTACGGCGAATCGAATGGCGCAAAGCGCAGTTTGATATCTCGAACGGTTTTCTAGATATTCGCAGAAAACTGGTCGGGGAATGCGATTTTTGCAAAATGTTCGATTTTCTTCGATTTTCAAAAAATCATATCTGGAAAACTAAAAGAGATAAATCAAAACGGGTGCCAGATTATTGATGCGCGTGGTTTGGAGCGTCAAATATCCGAAAATGAAGCGATTCTATTTTTTAAAGTTTTGCAATTTGTTCGAAAAATTTCGTAAGGGGGTACCATAGGAAAACTTCAGAAAAGTGAAAGCCACGCAATGTCTATGAAAGTAAGCCACAAGATGGAGAAAAGTACGGCGAATCGAATGGCGCAAAGCGCAGTTTGATATCTCGAACGGTTTTCTAGATATTCGCAGAAAACTTGGTCGCGGAATGCGATTTTTGCAAAATGTTCGATTTTCTTCGATTTTCAAAAAATCATATCTGGAAAACTAAAAGAGATAAATCAAAACGGGTGCCAGATTATTGATGCGCGTGGTTTGGAGTGTCAAATATCCGAAAATGAACCGATTCTATTTTTTAAAGTTTTGCAATTTGTTCGAAAAATTTCATAAGGGAGTACCATAGGAAAACTTCAGAAAAGTGAAAGCCACTCAATTTCCATGAAAGTAAGCCACAAGATGGAGAAAAGTACGGCCAATCGAATGGCGCAAAGCGCAGTTTGATATCTCGATCGGTTTTCTAGATATTCGCAGAAAACTAGTCGGGGAATGCGATTTTTGCAAAATGTTCGATTTTCAAAAATCATATCTCGAAAACTAAAAGAGATAAATCAAAACGGGTGGCAGATTATTGATGCGCGTGGTTTGGAGCGTCAAATATCCGAAAATGAAGCGATTCTATTTTTTAAAGTTTTGCAATTTGTTCGAAAAATTTCATAAGGGGGTACCATAGGAAAACTTCAGAAACGTGAAAGCCACGCAATGTCTATGAAAGTAAGCCACAAGATGGAGAAAAGTACGGCGAATCGAATGGCGCAAAGCGCAGTTTGATATCTCGAAAGGTTTTCTAGATATTCGCAGAAAACTGGTCGGGGAATGCGATTTTTGCAAAATGTTCGATTTTCTTCGATTTTCAAAAAATCATATCTGGAAAACTAAAAGAGGTAAATCAAAACGCGTGCCAGATTATTGATGCGCGTGGTTTGGAGCGTCAAATATCCGAAAATGAAGCGATTCTATTTTTTAAAGTTTTGCAATTTTTTCGAAAAATTTCATAAGGGGGTACCATAGGAAAACTTCAGAAAAGTGAAAGCCACGCAATGTCTATGAAAGTAAGCCACAAGATGGAGAAAAGTACGGCGAATCGAATGGCGCAAAGCGCAGTTTGATATCTCGAACGGTTTTCTAGATATTCGCAGAAAACTGGTCGGGGAATGCGATTTTTGCAAAATGTTCGATTTTCTTCGATTTTCAAAAAATCATATCTGGAAAACTAAAAGAGATAAATCAAAACGCGTGCCAGATTATTGATGCGCGTGGTTTGGAGCGTCAAATATCCGAAAATGAAGCGATTCTATTTTTTAAAGTTTTGCAATTTGTTCGAAAAATTTCATAAGGGGGTACCATAGGAAAACTTCATAAAAGTGAAAGCCACTCAATTTCTATGAAAGTAAGCCACAAGATGGAGAAAAGTACGGCGAATCGAATGGCGCAAAGCGCAGTTTGATATCTCGAACGGTTTTCTAGATATTCGCAGAAAACTGGTCGGGGAATGCGATTTTTGCAAAATGTTCGATTTTCTTCGATTTTCAAAAAATCATATCTGGAAAACTAAAAGAGATAAATCAAAACGCGTGCCAGATTATTGATGCGCGTGGTTTGGAGCGTCAAATATCCGAAAATGAAGCGATTCTATTTTTTAAAGTTTTGCAATTTGTTCGAAAAATTTCATAAGGGGGTACCATAGGAAAACTTCATAAAAGTGAAAGCCACTCAATTTCTATGAAAGTAAGCCACAAGATGGAGAAAAGTACGGCGAATCGAATGGCGCAAAGCGCAGTTTGATATCTCGAACGGTTTTCTAGATATTCGCAGAAAACTGGTCGGGGAATGCGATTTTTGCAAAATGTTCGATTTTCTTCGATTTTCAAAAAATCATATCTGGAAAACTAAAAGAGATAAATCAAAACGCGTGCCAGATTATTGATGCGCGTGGTTTGGAGCGTCAAATATCCGAAAATGAAGCGATTCTATTTTTTAAAGTTTTGCAATTTGTTCGAAAAATTTCATAAGGGGGTACCATAGGAAAACTTCAGAAAAGTGAAAGCCACGCAATGTCTATGAAAGTAAGCCACAAGATGGAGAAAAGTACGGCGAATCGAATGGCGCAAAGCGCAGTTTGATATCTCGAACGGTTTTCTAGATATTCGCAGAAAACTGGTCGGGGAATGCGATTTTTGCAAAATGTTCGATTTTCTTCGATTTTCAAAAAATCATATCTGGAAAACTAAAAGAGATAAATCAAAATGCGTGCCAGATTATTGATGCGCGTGGTTTGGAGCGTCAAATATCCGAAAATGAAGCGATTCTATTTTTTTAAGTTTTGCAATTTGTTCGAAAAATTTCATAAGGGGGTACCATAGGAAAACTTCAGAAAAGTGAAAGCCACTCAATTTCTATGAAAGTAAGCCACAAGATGGAGAAAAGTACGACAAATTGAATGGCGCAAAGCGCAGTTTGATATCTCGAACGGCCTTCTAGATATTCGCAGAAAACTGGTCGGGGAATGCGATTTTTGCAAAATGTTCGATTTTCTTCGATTTTCAAAAAATCATATCTCGAAAACTAAAAGAGATAAATCAAAACGGGTGCCAGATTATTGATGCGCGTGTTTTGGAGCGTCATATATCCGAAAATGAAGCGATTCTATTTTTTAAAGTTTTGCAATTTGTTCGAAAAATTTCATAAGGGGGTACCATAGGAAAACTTCAGAAAAGTGAAAGCCACGCAATGTCTATGAAAGTAAGCCACAAGATGGAGAAAATTACGGCGAATCGAATGGCGCAAAGCGCAGTTTGATATCTCGAACGGTTTTCTAGATATTCGCAGAAAACTGGTCGGGGAATGCGATTTTTGCAAAATGTTCGATTTTCTTCGATTTTCAAAAAATCATATCTGGAAAACTAAAAGAGGTAAATCAAAACGCGTGCCAGATTATTGATGCGCGTGGTTTGGAGCGTCAAATATCCGAAAATGAAGCGATTCTATTTTTTAAAGTTTTGCAATTTGTTCGAAAAATTTCATAAGGGGGTACCATAGGAAAACTTCAGAAAAGTGAAAGCCACTCAATTTCTATGAAAGTAAGCCACCAGATGGAGAAAATTAGGGCGAATCGAATGGCGCAAAGCGCAGTTAGGTATCACGATCGGTTTTCTAGATATTCGCAGAAAACTGGTCGGGGAATGCGATTTTTGCAAAATGTTCGATTTTCTTCGATTTTCAAAAAATCATATCTCGAAAACTAAAAGAGATAAATCAAAACGGGTGCCAGATTATTGATGCGCGTGTTTTGGAGCGTCATATATCCGAAAATGAAGCGATTCTATTTTTTAAAGTTTTGCAATTTGTTCGAAAAATTTCATAAGGGGGTACCATAGGAAAACTTCAGAAAAGTGAAAGCCACGCAATGTCTATGAAAGTAAGCCACAAGATGGAGAAAATTACGGCGAATCGAATGGCGCAAAGCGCAGTTTGATATCTCGAACGGTTTTCTAGATATTCGCAGAAAACTGGTCGGGGAATGCGATTTTTGCAAAATGTTCCATTTTCAAAAATCATATCTCGAAATCTAAAAGAGATAAATCAAAACGGGTGCCAGATTATTGAGGCGCGTGGTTTGGAGCGTCAAATATCCGAAAATGAAGCGATTCTATTTTTTAAAGTTTTGCAATTTGTTCGAAAAATTTCATAAGGGGGTACCATAGGAAAACTTCAGAAAAGTGAAAGCCACGCAATGTCTATGAAAGTAAGCCACAAGATGGAGAAAATTACTTCGAATCGAATGGCGCAAAGCGCAGTTTGATATCTCGAACGGTTTTCTAGATATTCGCAGAAAACTGGTCGGGGAATGCGATTTTTGCAAAATGTTCGATTTTCTTCGATTTTCAAAAAATCATATCTGGAAAACTAAAAGAGATAAATCAAAACGCGTGCCAGATTATTGATGCGCGTGATTTGGAGCGTCAAATATCCGAAAATGAAGCGATTCTATTTTTTAAAGTTTTGCAATTTGTTCGAAAAATTTCATAAGGGGGTACCATAGGAAAACTTCAGAAAAGTGAAAGCCACGCAATGTCTATGAAAGTAAGCCACAAGATGGAGAAAATTACAGCGAATCGAATGGCGCAAAGCGCAGTTTGTTATCTCGAACGGTTTTCTAGATATTCGCAGAAAACTGGTCGGGGAATGCGATTTTTGCAAAATGTTCGATTTTCTTCGATTTTCAAAAAATCATATCTCGAAAACTAAAAGAGATAAATCAAAACGGGTGCCAGATTATTGATGCGCGTGTTTTGGAGCGTCAAATATCCGAAAATGAAGCGATTCTATTTTTTAAAGTTTTGCAATTTGTTCGAAAAATTTCATAAGGGGGTACCATAGGAAAACTTCAGAAAAGTGAAAGCCACGCAATGTCTATGAAAGTAAGCCACAAGATGGAGAAAATTACGGCGAATCGAATGGCGCAAAGCGCAGTTTGATATCTCGAACGGTTTTCTAGATATTCGCAGAAAACTGGTCGGGGAATGCGATTTTTGCAAAATGTTCGATTTTCTTCGATTTTCAAAAAATCATATCTGGAAAACTAAAAGAGGTAAATCAAAACGCATGCCAGATTATTGATGCGCGTGGTTTGGAGCGTCAAATATCCGAAAATGAAGCGATTCTATTTTTTAAAGTTTTGCAATTTTTTTCGAAAAATTTCATAAGGGGGTACCATAGGAAAACTTCAGAAAAGTGAAAGCCACGCAATGTCTATGAAAGTAAGCCACAAGATGGAGAAAATTACGGCGAATCGAATGGCGCAAAGCGCAGTTTGATATCTCGAACGGTTTTCTAGATATTCGCAGAAAACTGGTCGGGGAATGCGATTTTTGCAAAATGTTCGATTTTCTTCGATTTTCAAAAAATCATATCTGGAAAACTAAAAGAGATAAATCAAAACGGGTGCCAGATTATTGATGCGCGTGGTTTGGAGCGTCAAATATCCGAAAATGAAGCGATTCTATTTTTTAAAGTTTTGCAATTTGTTCGAAAAATTTCATAAGGGGGTACCATAGGAAAACTTCAGAAAAGTGAACCACGCAATGTCTATGAAAGTAAGCTACAAGATTGAGAAAAGTACGACGAATCGAATGGCGCAAAGCGCAGTTTGATATCTCGAACGGTTTTCTAGATATTCGCAGAAAACTGGTCGGGGAATGCGATTTTTGCAAAATGTTCGATTTTCTTCGATTTTCAAAAAATCATATCTCGAAAACTAAAAGAGATAAATCAAAACGGGTGCCAGATTATTGATGCGCGTGGTTTGGAGCGTCAAATATCCGAAAATGAAGCGATTCTATTTTTTAAATTTTGCAATTTGTTCGAAAAATTTCATAAGGGGGTACCATAGGAAAACTTCAGAAAAGTGAAAGCCACGCAATGTCTATGAAAGTAAGCTACAAGATTGAGAAAAGTACGACGAATCGAATGGCGCAAAGCGCAGTTTGATATCTCGAACGGTTTTCTAGATATTCGCAGAAAACTGGTCGGGGAATGCGATTTTTGCAAAATGTTCGATTTTCTTCGATTTTCAAAAAAATCATATCTCGAAAACTAAAAGAGATAAATCAAAACGGGTGCCAGATTATTGATGCGCGTGGTTTGGAGCGTCAAAATCCGAAAATGAAGCGATTCTATTTTTTAAAGTTTTGCAATTTGTTCGAAAAATTTCATAAGGGGGTACCATAGGAAAACTTCAGAAAAGGGAAAGCCACGCAATGTCTATGAAAGTAAGCCACAAGATGGAGAAAAGTACGGCAAATCGAATGGCGCAAAGCGCAGTTTGATATCTCGAACGGTTTTCCAGATATTCGCAGAAAACTGGTCGGGGAATGCGATTTTTGCAAAATGTTCGATTTTCTTCGATTTTCAAAAAATCATATCTGGAAAACTAAAAGAGATAAATCAAAACGCGTGCCAGATTATTGATGCGCGTGGTTTGGAGCGTCAAATATCCGAAAATGAAGCGATTCTATTTTTTAAAGTTTTGCAATTTGTTCGAAAAATTTCATAAGGGGGTACCATAGGAAAACTTCAGAAAAGTGAAAGCCACTCAATTTCTATGAAAGTAAGCCACAAGATGGAGAAAATTACTGCGAATCGAATGGGGCAAAGCGCAGTTTGATATCTCGAACGGTTTTTTAGATATTCGCAGAAAACTGGTCGGGGAATGCGATTTTTGCAAAATGTTCGATTTTCTTCGATTTTCAAAAAATCATATCTGGAAAACTAAAAGAGATAAATCAAAACGCGTGCCAGATTATTGATGCGCGTGTTTTGGAGCGTCAAATATCCGAATATGAAGCGATTCTATTTTTTAAAGTTTTGCAATTTGTTCGACAAATTTCATAAGGGGGTACCATAGGAAAACTTCAGAAAAGTGAAAGCCACGCAAAGTCTATGAAAGTAAGCCAAAATGTGGAGAAAATTACGGCGAATCGAATGGCGCAAAGCGCAGTTTGATATCTCGAACGGTTTTCTAGATATTCGCAGAAAACTGGTCGGGGAATGCGATATTAGCAAAATGTTCGATTTTCAAAAAATCATATCTGGAAAACTAAAAGAGTTAGATCAAAACGGGAGCCAGATTATTGATGCGCGTGCTTTGGAGCGTCAAATATCCGAAAATGAAGCGATTCCATTTTTTTAAGTTTTGCAATTTGTACGAAAAATTTCATAAGGGGGTACCATAGGAAAACTTCAGAAAAGTGAAAGCCACGCAATGTCTATGAAAGTAAGCTACAAGATTGAGAAAAGTACGACGAATCGAATGGCGCAAAGCGCAGTTTGATATCTCGAACGGTTTTCTAGATATTCGCAGAAAACTGGTCGGGGAATGCGATTTTTGCAAAATGTTCGATTTTCTTCGATTTTCAAAAAATCATATCTGGAAAACTAAAAGAGATAAATCAAAACGCGTGCCAGATTATTGATGCGCGTGTTTTGGAGCGTCAAATATCCGAAAATGAAGCGATTCTATTTTTTAAAGTTTTGCAATTTGTTCGAAAAATTTCATAAGGGGGGTACCATAGGAAAACTTCAGAAAAGTGAAAGCCACTCAATTTCTATGAAAGTAAGGCCACAAGATGGAGAAAATTACGGCGAATCGAATGGGGCAAAGCGCAGTTTGATATCTCGAACGGTTTTTTAGATATTCGCAGAAAACTGGTCGGGGAATGCGATTTTTGCAAAATGTTCGATTTTCTTCGATTTTCAAAAAATCATATCTGGAAAACTAAAAGAGATAAATCAAAACGCGTGCCAGATTATTGATGCGCGTGTTTTGGAGCGTCAAATATCCGAATATGAAGCGATTCTATTTTTTAAAGTTTTGCAATTTGTTCGACAAATTTCATAAGGGGGTACCATAGGAAAACTTCAGAAAAGTGAAAGCCACGCAAAGTCTATGAAAGTAAGCCAAAATGTGGGAGAAAATTACGGCGAATCGAATGGCGCAAAGCGCAGTTTGATATCTCGAACGGTTTTTCTAGATATTCGCAGAAAACTGGTCGGGGAATGCGATATTAGCAAAATGTTCGATTTTCAAAAAATCATATCTGGAAAACTAAAAGAGTTAGATCAAAACGGGTGCCAGATTATTGATGCGCGTGCTTTGGAGCGTCAAATATCCGAAAATGAAGCGATTCCATTTTTTTAAGTTTTGCAATTTGTACGAAAAATTTCATAAGGGGGTACCATAGGAAAACTTCAGAAAAGTGAAAGCCACGCAATGTCTATGAAAGTAAGCTACAAGATTGAGAAAAGTACGACGAATCGAATGGCGCAAAGCGCAGTTTGATATCTCGAACGGTTTTCTAGATATTCGCAGAAAACTGGTCGGGGAATGCGATTTTTGCAAATGTTCGATTTTCTTCGATTTTCAAAAAATCATATCTCGAAAACTAAAAGATATAAATCAAAACGGTTGCCAGATTATTGATGCGCGTGTTTTGGAGCGTCAAATATCCGAAAATGAAGCGATTCTATTTTTTAAAGTTTTGCAATTTGTTCGAAAAATTTCATAAGGGGGGTACCATAGGAAAACTTCAGAAAAGTGAAAGCCACTCAATTTCTATGAAAGTAAGCCACCAGATGGAGAAAATTACGGCGAATCGAATGGCGCAAAGCGCAGGTTGATATCTCGATCGGTTTTCTAGATATTCGCAGAAAACTGGTCGGGGAATGCGATTTTTGCAGTATGTTCGATTTTCTTCGATTTTCAAAAAATCATATCTCGAAAACTAAAAGAGATAAATCAAAACGGGTGCCAGATTATTGATTCGCGTGGTTTGGAGCGTCAAATATCCGAAAATGAAGCGATTCTATTTTTTAAAGTTTTGCAATTTGTTCGAAAAATTTCATAAGGGGGTACCATAGGAAAACTTCAGAAAAGTGAACCACGCAATGTCTATGAAAGTAAGCTACAAGATTGAGAAAAGTACGACGAATCGAATGGCGCAAAGCGCAGTTTGATATCTCGAACGGTTTTCTAGATATTCGCAGAAAACTGGTCGGGGAATGCGATTTTTGCAAAATGTTCGATTTTCTTCGATTTTCAAAAAATCATATCTCGAAAACTAAAAGAGATAAATCAAAACGGGTGCCAGATTATTGATGCGCGTGGTTTGGAGCGTCAAATATCCGAAAATGAAGCGATTCTATTTTTTAAATTTTGCAATTTGTTCGAAAAATTTCATAAGGGGGGTACCATAGGAAAACTTCAGAAAAGTTAAAGCCACGCAATGTCTATGAAAGTAAGCTACAAGATTGAGAAAAGTACGACGAATCGAATGGCGCAAAGCGCAGTTTGATATCTCGAACGGTTTTCTAGATATTCGCAGAAAACTGGTCGGGGAATGCGATTTTTGCAAAATGTTCGATTTTCTTCGATTTTCAAAAAAATCATATCTCGAAAACTAAAAGAGATAAATCAAAACGGGTGCCAGATTATTGATGCGCGTGGTTTGGAGCGTCAAAATCCGAAAATGAAGCGATTCTATTTTTTAAAGTTTTGCAATTTGTTCGAAAAATTTCATAAGGGGGTACCATAGGAAAACTTCAGAAAAGGGAAAGCCACGCAATGTCTATGAAAGTAAGCCACAAGATGGAGAAAAGTACGGCAAATCGAATGGCGCAAAGCGCAGTTTGATATCTCGAACGGTTTTCTAGATATTCGCAGAAAACTGGTCGGGGAATGCGATTTTTGCAAAATGTTCGATTTTCTTCGATTTTCAAAAAATCATATCTGGAAAACTAAAAGAGATAAATCAAAACGCGTGCCAGATTATTGATGCGCGTGGTTTGGAGCGTCAAATATCCGAAAATGAAGCGATTCTATTTTTTAAAGTTTTGCAATTTGTTCGAAAAATTTCATAAGGGGGTACCATAGGAAAACTT